>VWYP01003277.1:0-39585 GCA_013400435.1 Pycnonotus jocosus
TGATCTTGGAGGTCTTTTCCTATGATGTTTCTCTGTGTGACTGTGTGTGTAATGGTTGCTTATCTCCTGTTTATCTGCTGGCTACTCCCAATCTGTGGATGTTAAGACCAGGCCTTGCCGGTGAACAGGGTTTTAGGAAAGTGTCCAGGATTACAATATGGGGTGTAACCAAAGTATGTAATCTACTACTATTTACATCACCTTGTGTTGAACTGTTAAGATGGGTGGAGCAGTGTTTATTTATCTTTACCATGACTCACCTGTAATAACTCCCTCTGGGGAAGCAACAGCCCTACCCACCCTCAAGGGATGTCATCTCTGCTTATGGGCCATCATGAACTCAATGGCTCCAGCAGATTAGGCAGCTGGAACAACCATGAGGGACTCCAAAGGTGTACTATAACTCACAGGATTACTTTACTCCATTGTGAAATTACCCATCCTGAGGGAGGCACTGAACATTCCTGCCTGAATTTTAGAGTATGTAATCTCAAAGGCTGGGGAGTGAAACCACCACCACCACTGGACACATCCAGAGAAGGGCCAGAACTTTCTGCAGAATGACTGCTTCAAGCACCACTTCAACAGCACTGCTACCACTGCCTAATTGGACTGTGACTATGATGTGCTATGATGGCCTGAACATGAGGCCTAAGCCTGACCTGACTTACAAGATGAATCTTGAGAATGATGCTGTTAATACCACCAAGGTTCTTTAGTTAAAAATAGATGATTAAAACATTTATAGTAGTTGTTCTTAATGCAAAGCCACCCGTTGTAGAGACGTTTGTATAACCTTGTGAAAGATATATCAAGAAATCCTTGCAACAGACAAGACATCCATAGAGGCTTGTTGGTAGAATATTTTAAGCAAAACTCCACCAACTACAGCCTGGGCTCTGGCCAAGTCCTGGCCCCAGCTGGTCAGGAAACATGCCATCAGAACCAGATGTTTTCTGCACAAAAAAGGTAAACAAGTCACTTGGACTTGTCAGTTTGGGCCTATCAAAGAAGGGCCCCTGTTGCAGTGCACCCCCACAGCCAAGCAAGTGTTCCCATGTAAGGAAAAGGGTTCAAGCCTCACCCCTAAATTTATAAGGAAGATGAACCAGAAACTTCTATGGTCTTCTCACTATAATTGGCCCAGTGCCTGGACAAAAGCACCTGTTGGATCTTTTAGCTGTTCCACAAGAAATGTTGCTATTTTCTGTTGGGCAGTATGCCAAAAACCCCTTCTAGATCATTGTATATTTAAGAGAGACCACAGAGATTCTTGGGGCATTTTCAGGTGTCTTAGCAGGTGCAAGGGACCTCCTTGCACTGTGCATGGCTTTTATTCTTTTGTTTAGTATGGTTTGTTATTTTTGCTTTGATTAAAACCTTTTTGCTTTTTCAAAACACCTCTGATCATGAGGGAGGTTGCTTCCAACCCTCAGAGTGTGATGAACCTTTGTATGGGCTAGTAACATACTGGCCTCATACAGAAATCCATCAGGCTTGATCTTTGGGTGAACTGGAGACCTCGCCTACGGGTGGATGCTCCATGTAGGATTTTCCCAATTGCTGGGAAGGATTCTCCAGGTCCCCACTGTAAAACAGGGCTCCCCAGTGACTGCAGACTCTGGATGATGGTAAAGTCTTGTGTAAGTCTGAAAGCAAACCAGTGAGAGATGCCAAGTCAGAACTACAATTTAATAAGAAATGTTGAATAACAGTCATAGTTGGAGTCCCTCTTTGAGTTCAAATCCAACCTCTCATTGTCTTATCCCAGGGACTTATCTTTCAGGCTAGTATGCTGCAGGCTCATTACTCAGAAGTTACAAATTACAACTTAACACTACAAACAAGAAATAATTCAAATTAAGAAGAGTCAGAAAAAACAACTAACAGAAGAAACAGTGTGTCTTAGTTTGGGTCCCATGTCCTTAATTAGATAAAATCCTTAAGCTCTCATATCCCGAATATATCTATAAATTACAACTGAACACTACAAGCAAGAAATTGTTCAACTCAAAACTATTTCAATTAAAAATACACATCCTTCTGCTATTCATGTTTCTCAAATGCTTGAGTCTTGGGGTTCAAGTAGGATGATGGGTAAATTGTCTTACCATTGTTGACAACATTCTGCATCTGACAAACTGTCGGCTTGCTAGGTCATGTTGAATGCAATTGAAAAACATGAGAACACCCAAGACTTTTGTGGGGGGTATAAACCCACCCCACACTCCTCCCTTTGTTTTTTTGTTGTTGTTGTTTGTTTTGTTTTGGGGGGGTTTTTTGTTTGTTTTTTTTCCCTTCCTACAAAAGCTTTATTCAGTTATGTACAAAATGTGGTATGCTACTGTGTACCCTCTTTATGGTCTTACTGTTGCTTCTCTTCTTCCTCCCCTTTGTGTTTTTCCAATTTTGCCATGAGCTCTTTTGCAGGGTTGAAGACCCCGTTGGTTTGCTTGTCACAGACGTAGCAGCGCTGGGATTTGCGATAGTGCTGGAGGGCACAGCTCTCACAGAAGTAGTGCCGACACTTGGTGACCACGGGGTTCTTGAAGGAACCTCTGCAGATGAAGCATTTGAAAGGCATGTCCTCCTCATCGCTGCTCACTGTATAGTTTTCATTGTCATCCATGCCATAGTGGCCTTCATCCAGCTCCCGTTCGATCTGCCAGCCGTGCTTGTAGTCCGAGCGGTCATGCAGGAATTTGCAGCTGTCCCCGAAGCCACAGAACCCGGTCTCCTTGTAGTCCTTGCAGATGTCAGGCTGGTAGTCCCAGCGCACCGTGGCCCGCAGGTGCTCTGGAGCACGGATGGGGCCTTTCCTGACCATTCCTGATGAGGCATTTCCCATCGATGTGTCCTTGGGCTTCACATACTTGTGGTAGTTGTTAATGCCACGGTAAATTTTATCATCGTCCTTTCCTCTCAGCTCCTCCTGGATTTTCTGGCTGCGCTCAAAGATCGCCTGGGCATCCTTCTCCTTCTCTGTGTCCAATTCGTACACTGCTGTGGCTCCCATGTCTGCTGGGCCAACAGGTTTTGCCGACCTGGTTGATTTGTAGGTGACCCCAATCTCCTTGGCAGGATCCTCATCCTCACTGCTGCTCAGCACGTTCTCCAGCCTCTCCCTCGTGCAGCGCCTGGTCTTCTGGATCATGGGGTTGGGGGTGTCCCGCCGTGGCTTCTTCCACACCATGGTGCTGCCCTCCTCCCCACTGCTCTCCTGCTCCTGGTCGCTGCTGGGCCGTTTTTGCCGGCCACTGCCCGCGGCTTGGAACCGCTTCTTGAACACAAAGCTGCAGACCTTGCCCTCCTCAGCCATCACGTGCCCCCAATCAAAATAAAGGCAGAAAACACTGGCTTAAACTGACAGTGAGGATACAGCCTCACAGCCAGTTGGTCAGGGTAGTGGTAGCAGCCCAGTTAAATGGTGGCTGCAGTCCTCTTGAAGTGATAGATGTGGTTCTGTTGAAGCGATGATCCTGTAGGAGGGTCTAATCTTCCTCTGAAGGTCCAGTGGTGGTTATGTACCTCTTGTCCTCTGGGACTCCAGTAGGTAAGACTGCCAATGGTGTTCCAAGGCTCAGATTATATCCAGGTAGGAATGTTTGGTTCCTCCCCCTGGGCGGAGCATTTCACAATGGGACAATGTAGTTTTATGAGTCATGAAGTGAGGCTTAATGGCCCATTAGCAGAAGATAACTCCTGGAGGGAGTTATCAGGGATGAGTCATGGAAGAGATAAAGAATCCTGCCCCATCTGATTTTAACAGCTTATGAAGATGCTGATAGAATATACACTTTTTATTACACCTTACATTGTTACCTAAGATACTCAAGACAAGTCTTCTTTGGTGAGGTTCAGCATTCTTGAATATTAGACAATTTTGCAAAACTATTTTTGATACTTGTTGGACTTGTAAGCTGGTCTTGAAAATAGGTTAGTGAGTTCAATTTAGGCTGCCTTGCCTTTTGGAGTCATAACCTTACAGGTCCAGGTATCACCACAACCCAATCAAGTATATGTATCCCAGATTACCATGCTTATCCCTCCCACCAACCAAGTTTCAAGGACATTCCCAGAAATTATACCCAGGGAAAGAGGAAAAGGTCAGTGGGGAAGAACTTTCAGTAAAATTGCTGGCAACAAACTTATAGCAGTCTGCAAAAAGAAACTTATAAGACATCAAAAATGCAACAATCATTAATGAAACTGAAGTTATCTAGTATATACAGTTATTCCTTGGTTACACTCAAGTAATTTCATTTTTTGGTGCTATGCTGGTTTGAAAGTAAACCAGTGTCTTGGGTGATTTTATGATGATAATCTGTTCCCTGATCATCAATTTTATGGCCAAAACGGTTGCTGTACCTTTAAGGTGGGTCTGGTGGAGCCTTGGGGCTGTTCCGTGGCCTCTTTCAAAGCATCACTCCCCACGAATCTGTGGTGCTGTGCAGACTGCCTTTTTTTNTTAATTTTTTTTCTTATTTGATTTTTATTTTGTGTAATTTTTCATGTTTTCTTTTTTTTTTTTTTTTTTTTTTTTTTTCTTTCTTTCTTAGCTAGCTTGGTTTCTGCTATCTTAGGCAAGAAGATCTTTCCCTTTCCCTGGCCTTGGAGAGGCTATGGCAATGATCATTTGGTGGCTTTTTTCAAAGTGAATGGTACAATTGGTTTTGGTCTGAGATCAGAGAGAACAACCAGAAGGAACACTGCTCCATCTCAGCCCCTGACCTCAGAGCAGCCGAGCCAGCAAGAGAAAGGACACCAAATCCACCTGCTTCACCTGCTGTGAAGAGGAGACCAGCATCAGAGACTCACTAGGTTCCCATCTGCTTTTGTTCCAGCTGCTGCATGAACCCTTTGTTTTTTTAGTTTATTTTTTTTTTTTTCCTTGAGACACACAAAAATACCCTAAAAACATTTTCCTACCAGGTTGCCAGCCATTGTGGGGTTTTGTTCCATTGGTGGGGGGGTTGACTAAGGTCTGACAGTTCAATATCTAGCATTTATTCACTCACCCCTTTTTCCTGTGCCATGTGGGTACTCTGTTTGTCAATAAAGGGGTTTGAGCCCACCAGGCCTAGGGGGACTGAAGCTGAATCAATATGCATATTGTAGATATCTTGGGCATTGGAAATGGGAATGTCCCCAGAGGCAGATGGGGGTGGAGGTAACAGACCTACTCCTACTTCGGGAATGAAGGGGAGCAGGGGTAGAATCCCCAGCTGAATTCCTGGTTACAACAGAGCCAGGGAAGAGGAAAATTGACTTTTTAATAGACACTCGGCCTACTTACTTGGTATTAAACACAAACAGGGAAAATTAAGCTGAGAAACTGTAAATGTTGTTGGTGCAACAGGAAAAGTGGAAAAATGAACATTCTTTAACCCCATTACCTTTAAATTCAGAAAACAGTGGATAATACACCGATTTTTACATGTGCCTGAGTGTCTGGTTCCTCTTTTAGGAAGAGACCTGTTAAGCAAATTGGAGGCTGAGACTACATTTGAAGATGGAGAAATACAATTATTGGTATCTGAGACTAAAGCCATCAAGGCAAGGACTTTTAAGTTGCAGGGAACACCAGAACCAGACAGCTCTGGAGGAATACTCAGAAGCAGTAGCAAATGCTGTAACATCCCTGGTTTGAGCCGGTGGAACTGGCTATTCCCAACAGGCTCAGCCTGTAAAAGCCACCCAAAAAACTGGATCAAGACCAGTAAGTCAGAAATCACATCCTTTAAAATTAGAAGCTAGAAGAGAAATCAAGAGTCTAATAGAAAATTTCAGGGAATTTGGATTATTGATAGAATCTGAATCAGAATATAACAATCCTATTTTGCCTGTTAAAAAGCCTGGGAAAGATAGGTACAAGATGTTACAATCAATCAAATAGTCCAGGACATCCACAGTGTTATAGCCAATCCTTATATGCTGTTAACAGCCCTTGTGGAATATCACTAGTGGTTTAAAGTGATGGGTTTGAAGGATGCCTTCTTTTGCATACCTCTTGATAAGCAAAGTCAGGGCATTTTTGCCTTTGAATGGAAAAACCCCCAAACTGGTCAGAAGAGTCAGCTTACCTGGACTGTGTTACTGCACGGATTTCAAAATAGTCCAAAGATTTTTTTGGAACCAACTGGCAAAAGAACTAGAGGTCTGGAAAATAGAGAACCCGGAAGGGTTTCTCCTGCAATGTTGATGACATCTCTGAAACCAAGGAAAGGTGTATGGAATTGATTGTCAGCGCTCTAAATTCCCTCAGCCAAGGAGGTTACAAAGTATCTCAGGAAAAAGCCTAAATCATGAGGCAGCAAGTTACCTACCTTGGATTTGAAACAGTATCAGGACAGTGGAGGTTGGGAATGGACGGGAAAGAAGCCATCTGCCAGGTACTCCAACCTGCGACTGCCCAAGATTTAACAGCATTCTTAGGTATGGCTAGATGATGCAGATCGTGGGTCTCAAATTACAGACTTTTGGTCAAACCATGAGCTTTTAAAGGAGGCCTAGGAAGGACTTTTGATTTGGACTCCTGAGGGTGAACATGCATTCTGTAACCTAAAGCTGGCCCTGATGTCTGCACCGGCCCTGGGACTTCCAGACTTAACAAAACCCTTTGGACTTTTTGTGCATAAATGACAGAACCTCAGCCTTGGAGTTCTGGCTCAGAAGGTAGGAGACTTTAAGAGGCCTGTGGGGTATGTTTTGAAACAACCAGAAAAAGTCAGCCATGGGTGGGCCCTGATGCCTGTTAGCCACAGCTGAGGCTGTTCTCATCCAAGAGGTTGGGAAATTGACTTTGGGACAAAAGATGGTAGCGTACACTTTGCACACTGTGTTAGGACAAAAGGAGGGGCACTGGCTTTCCCCGAGTCATATGCTGAAGTATCAAACTGTTCTAGTGGAGCAAGAATATGTGGAAATTAAAGTAACCACAGTGGTAAGCCCAGTCCAATTCCTGAACACCCCAATACAACGAGGAGAGCCATCAATCCATGACTGCTTACAGACAATTGAGAAGGTTTGTGCTGGTTGACCAGACCTACAAGATGCACCCACTGAAGATCCAGCAACAGAGTTCTTTACAGTTGGAAGGAGCCTTGTGCAAGAGGAGGAGAAGCCAGCTATGCAGTAAACTCATCAACCAAAATAATAGAAGCTGCACTGCTGCCCATGGACAGCTCAGCACAAAGGGCAGAACCCACAGCACTACCAAGAGCTTTGGAAGTGGCAGCAGGAAAAAGAGTAAACATATGGACTGATTTGAAACAGGCTGTTAGCACTGTCCATGCCCATGGGCTTATATGGCAGGAAAGAAGCCTATTAACAGCACAAGGCTCTCTGACTAAATATAAACAAGAAATATTGTTCCTCCTTGATGCTATCCAACTGCCCAAAGAAGGAGCCATACTACACTGCAGGGCACACCAGCGTGGGGATTCCCAAATTTGTGTAGGAAATAGACTTCCCACATGAGAGGTTGCACAACAAGGCATCCTAGCATTAATACCTGAGAAAGCTGTTTTCCTTCCAGAAGCTAGCCCTGGGTATAGTCCAGCATATTTTAATTAGCTACTTACCCAAAAGCCCAGAATTAAAGTGTGGGTGGCTAGTAGCTCCCAATAACCAGGTCACAGTTCCATCACAACTGATGTTACAAGTTGTAAATGAGAAACACCAACAAACCCACAAAGGAGTCAATGCCATGGTAACCAATCTACAGACTCAGATACTCAGTGCATGTATGACAAAAAATGTTAGATCTATTACAGAAAAATGCCCAGTATGTCAAAATAATAGTTTGAATTCAAAAATACCTCCACCAGGGATCACTAAAAGAGGAAACACTCCTGGCAAATTGATTTTTCTGAGCTACCACACCAACAAGGAGACAGGTATCTCCTAGTGTTGGTAGATAGTGTCTGGACACCCAATAAAAGTTTCTTCTGCTGCACCAACAAGGCCAGGGAAGTCACCAAAGTACTCCACAAAGAGGTCATACCCAGGTTTGGAGTGCTTACAGGGATGTCATCTGATAGGGAACTTCATTTTATATCTGAAGTGTTACAGCAACTTAGCAGGCAGCTGGATATAAACTGAGATTTACACACTCCATGGAGATTGCAATCTAGGGAAGGGTTGAGCAAATGAATCAAACCCTAAAAATTAGCACAATGTGTCAGGAAACTTTCTTGAAATGACCACATGTGTTATCACTAGCCTTGTAAAAAATTAGAGCACAGCTCCAAATTAACCTGAAGGTGAGCCCATATGAGTAGATATTTGAGAGACTGTATTCTGTTGCAACCTTCCCTGGGTCCAAGAAACAGACTGGAAATCAGGAAATGGAACAATATTTAATTTCATTAGGGAAATCCTTGAATGGACTAAAAAAGTTTAACATTCTCTCAGAACCTCTTAACCTAGACACTCCAGTTCATTCATTTCAGCCTGGGGATCATCAAGACCTGGAAATCAGAGCCACTTCATGAGCATGGAAAGGACCTTATGTAGTTCTGTTGACTATAAGAACAGCTGTGAAAGTGAAACGAGTTAACTCCTGGATACATTGTACCTGAATTAAGAGGTCACAATCAATTGAGGTCTCCGAGAATGTATACAATTGTAGATAGAAATTGAATTGAAACTTACTTACAAATCATCTTATGAAAGCTGAGAAGTTTCAAAGGGGAGAATTGGTACCATGAGGGCTAATTCCATTTCTACTGTGCCTGTGAACTTTTAGCTGAGAAGTAAAGCATGCAAAATCTGCTTTACCAGCAAGAACAGCTGCAAGAGAAGGAGAGGACATCTGGCTGAGGAATGCAGGAGCAGCCAAAACAAGGACTGAGTTTGGGGTTTGGGGAGGGTTTTATGGTAATGCCCAAATTGTACTATGCATGTAGTGACTGTTTATAAGCAACACACTTGTAAAATCATACAAAGTTAGTAGTTATCACCTGCATAACCAGGTGCCTGAATAAATGATGTCCTTCTTAACACTAAATTGGTGTTAAAGAGTCTTACTCAATTAGATTTCAGTGGATTTGGTGACAGTTCAAGCTGAGATTTCCCTTAGCAGAGTCTCACTTGCCTCTCGTTCCATAAAGCTCTTTCTTCACAGCACAGTAATGCAGAAACAGCTCAAGCTGGTGCCTCTGAGGAGGGACAATCAAAAAAGGTCTCTTGGGCTTTTATCCTCTCGCAGTCCAAGCAACATGCAAGTCTTCCTCTTGACTCTTCTGCTCCTGTTGTGTCTCCCAGTGTCCATCCACCTGGCTGGCACCACACATTTTCCTGCCCTTTGTTGAACAAATCGCTGGTAGTTCACAGCCTTTCGTCTCTGGCTCTCACCCAGAGCTGAATCTGCAGCTTGCAAACCAAGCTACCTGCACCAGATTGCTCCACATTCCCGTCATGGTGGCTGGTAATCACAGGAGGGTTTTGTCCACTTCTCCAGACTCATTGCGGCAGCTGGCTCAGGTCACCAGGCTGCAACAATTCTTTCACCAGGGTAAGACTCATTCCAGTGGGAACAGGCAGTAAATCTTGACAAAATGTCCAAGCTGGATTGTAACAAATGGTGGGTTGTGACACAAGCAATAATTGAACTCTCATCCTGTAATTTTAGTTAAATTACAAATGCAGGATTTGAGCGATTGTATTTCTCCCCAGTGGTGGTGTCTGTAAATACAAAATCACAAAGGGTTTGTATACAAATGCATCCTTTTCCAGCATACACTAATACAGCTTCAACAGTTTAATCAGTTTAATCATTTTTGTGTTTAAAAATGACAAATGCTTTGTTCAGTGTCAAGACAAGTGTCTTGGGTGACAATGGTATTACTTTCCCAAATAAATCTCCATTGTTCCTGTACAACACATGCATCAACACCCCACCCTTGTGAGTGCTTGGAAGGGACTGAAGGCACTGGGATAAAACTGGAAAGATGAAATCAAAAAGAGAACGAAGAGAGATCTTCCCTGCACCCCACACACTGCCCCACCTGTTCAGGTGCACAGGGCTGGTCCCTTTCCACACCCTGCAGCAGTATTGGCTCCAGGAGCATCCAGGTGTTCCCCTGCTCCTGCAAATGCTGTCGCTGGTGTCCTTTGAGAGATTCCTAGAAGTCACCCACTTCAGAGGCTCCAGAAACACCCCTGAAAGCAGCCCTGGGCACAGCCCACCCCTCCTCATCCTCACTGACCACATCTGGGGCTGCTTCATCCCTCCTCATCCTCACTGACCACATCTGGGGCTGCTTCATCCCTCCTCATCCTCACTGACCACATCTGGGACTGCTTCATCCCTCCTCATCCTCACTGACCACATCTGGGACTGCTTCATCCCTCCTCATCCTCACTGACCACATCTGGGACTGCTTCATCCCTCCTCATCCTCACTGACCACACCCGGGGCTGCCCTAGACCTTGATTTAGGCAGGAATTTCACTAAACCCCACTCTGAGTCTCACTCAATGAATTGAGCAAACCTTGGTGCTTTAATATTACACATGAAGCTGTTCAATATGGAAAAATATGATGGAAAATAGGAACAGTGGCCGCTGCTATAAAATTTACCCGGATCGGGCCCGGGTACGGCATCGGGGAAAACCCGGATTGGATTCCCCCAGAATACGGAATGGAGGGGAAAAAACGGACCGGATTTAGCCGGAATACGGAATGAGGGAGCCTCGGACTGGGCTGCGGCTGGATCCCGGAATGGGTACACAGGGTGTGATTTGCTCTCTGTCTGTTGTACAGAGATGTACAGCAGATACTGCACACACGGTACACGAACACCAGATCGGCGGGGAAAAGCCGTTCCGGTGCACAGGCGATGACCCACGCCCTCCGTGAGGAGGAGAGGAAGTTTGGGTGCTGCCGCTCGCCGTAGGAGGAGCCGCGGGTGCGGTGCCCGTGCTCGGGGCCATGGCGGAGCCCGGGCGGGCGGTGCGGGCTCGGTTCGCGGTGGTGGGCGGCGGCATCGCGGGGGTCACCTGCGCCGAGCAGGTAACGGGGGCCGAGCCCTCCCCCTTCCTCCCTTTCCCCGCCCTGTCCCCAGCGATCCCCAGGCGAAGCCACAGCGTGCCGGGCCCTTGGCGGCTGGAGCTGCTGGAGCCGGGCTGCGCGGCTGGCCGTGCCCGCGCTTACTTACAGGCATAAATCCCTTCAGCGTCCCCCTCTCCGCGGTCATAGAAAACCATCTACACAGCAATTGTGTAAATATTCGCGTGTGTACTTTGTCCTACGTCCCCCTAATCCCCATTTCTTAAAAAATAATTTGTCTCGCTTGAGAAAACACAAACCAAACGCAGCCCCGGGCCAGTGTTGTTGTAATATAACGATATTTACCTGTGTGGAAATACGTCTCAAGAGGTTCGAACTTGATAAGATTGTTTTGAAACAGTTTATGAAACGCTTCGTAAAGAGAGTTACAACTTCATAACTGCAGGAAGCTGGCACTCTGTGCCCTGATCCAGAGGTCAGGGACTTCAGGATCCCTGCAGGAATTATTTCATAAAGGATTGAGGTGCAGCCGGGCTGAAGGCTGCCGTGATGTCCTCATTATTATTAATACTGCTCAGTTTTTATAGGCTCTGTGTTTTAGAGCTGCATACCTCATCCAGCTCTCTGTGAGCCCAAGCTCTAAAAAGAAATTAATCTGTTTCTTGGTCTCAATGTTTGTGATGGTTTTAAAGTGAAGGTAACCGGAGATAATTTCGTACCTGTAGAATGAACTTACGTGGATATTACTTTGATGAGGAATATTTTATCTGCTAGAGCTGCAGAGCAGCATACAGCCTCTGTTTTGGATTCATGTGTTCTCTGGTGCTGTCAGGGTCCCTCTGGTTGGCATCCCTTGCCCCCAACAGCACCACGTGTCTTGGTCTGCCTGTCACTGTGCTGAGCAATGCACATTAAAAATGGGAGTGCTTCCCTTTGGCTTGAGGCTTTATAAGTCTTGCATTGCTTAATAGCACCCTGAAGATGATCAGTTTACTAAACAGGGTATAAAATATCGAGGAGAAATCAGCATTTCCTCTGTGAAAATGAAACCTGTAACCAATTAGTTACTGCTGTGCAGTAAAATAATGTGTCTCCAACTGAGTGTCTCCAGAAATCACAGTCTGATCCATCACATGGCCTTTGGAATATTGTGACAATGGTCCTTCACACTATGGCTGCAGTTCTTGAAGGTATATTTATGTGTGATTGAAATAAACATTGTGTCTCCAAATTCTCTTCAGTCCTTATCCTTCTGTTATCCTGAAGCAGTGTTTATTCAAGAACATTCTACGAAATCAAGTAATGTATTAAGACATACTGCTTTTCACCAGTAGTTTTATTGTGTTAAAATCTGATGATGACTCTCACCATGGTTTCTGTTTCTTTACAAGCTGGCTGCAGAATTCCCATCAGAAGAAATTTTTTTAATGACAGCTTCCCCAGTTATAAAAGCTGTAACTAATTTCAAGCAGGTAAGAGAGATTTGATTTTTCTTACGATAAGACATGTTCAAAATTTATATGTGCAGATAATTTAGAACCCAATGGTGAAAAATGCTCATGACTTGGAGCTTGTTTTCATAGTAGTGTGATTTCAGTAGTGTTAGAAGGATTGATGAGCTATTTTATAGTGGTGTTAGTAAGACTGATGAGCTATTTTATAGTGATTAGTAATTGGTGAATATATAATATATAGCCATTCAAGCAAAGGTTAAGCCAGGTACTTACACGGTTGAAGTGTGTTCAGAGTTACTGAAGCTTTATTTCACTGCTTTATTAGTGAGTGACCTCTAATAAGCACTGAAATTGTATCGTGGTCTTGCTCCTGTTTGATTTTGGGGCAGAAACAGCCTTCTGACACGCAGCAAAAGAAGGGATAGCCTTCTGGGAAATTGCTTTGAGCTTTATCTGCTCCAGCAGCTGCTGATTCAGTGACATCTTTCCTGCTGGTTTGAAAAATGAAAATCAAATGCATGCATGAATTCAGATTTGTGGCTAGTAGGATCATTAAGCTGAATCTGAGAGCCCTCTGTGAGATTGTTGGAGTAGCACCCAACTAAAGAATGCTTCCTGAAAGTGCTGACAGCAGTGCCATGAGTGTCCAGTAAAGACACTCACACAGTGCAGAGATGTAAAGTCTGTAAATCACATCAGTGGAAATTTACATATCTGAAAAATAAGGGAACAACTAAGCACTATTTGAAGGCAGCAGCGTCTAAGTTCTGGACACGAGCATCTTAATTCCTCTCTGAATGGCAAGCATGATGTGGCCTCTGGTTCCTAGCTGTGTTCCAAACTGAATATTCAATAAAGTAGCAGGCCTGGAGGTTCCCATCCAGACACTCTCTTTTGGAGAAAACACAAAATTGTCATCACTTATTTAAATGTTTTTCAAGTTCTGGTTTGCCTCTTTGGGGTTTTAATTTTGTTTGTGTTTGTTTTCTGTTTGATGCTGTCCATTTCCCCCAAGGTCTCTGAAATATCAGATGGTGGCTCTGGATGAGTTATTTTATCAAAGTTACAAAAAGAGAAAAACAGGATCTTAACACTACGTCACATAAATTAAAAAGCAGTGTTAACAACTCTGATAATAGACTTTTTAATGGAATAAAACATTGTAGCAGTTAGAGCAACTGTCAGGGTTCTCAATTTTTGCTTAATCTCTATCTTTAGCATTAAAATGCAGTACTTTGACACCTTTACCAGGAACAGGCATGAAAAGATTCTGTATTGAAAAAGGAACGTTTAGCAGTTACATGAAAACACATTTTCAGACAACATGGACTTTATGTTGTGACTTTTTTTTACTGGAAATGAACACAGCACCTTCTGTCAAAAGCTTTGGAAAAAGAGATGGATAAATGATCCATATTTTTAAATAGCTCTCTTTCTCCTACAGGTCTCCAAAACGCTTGAGGAATTTGATGTAGAAGAGCAACCAAGTTCCCTATTAGAAAAACGATATCCCAATATTAGAGTTATACAGTCTGGAGTAAAGCAGTTGAAAAGTGATGAACATGTAAGCTAAGGTTTTCTTTTTTATTTGGTTTTTTAATTATGTACATAAAAATAATTTAAGAAGTAGCTGAATGTTTTGGTGAGAAATTTTGTTCAAGAACATTTTGGTTATTGAATTGATAAGCTAGAAAAATAACAAGAAAATACTTCCTAATTTTAATTTTACTTACTGCTTAACACTGTTTTTCAAGTAGAAATATATACAGAGGACAAAATAAATCTTGAAAGAACCAACATCTCCACATTTTCTTCCTTCTGTTTAGCAGGAAATACATTGCAAATATGAGCAATGGACAGCATGTACACACCCTTGTTAGCTCTGTGTCAACATATTTTTTTACTTCAGCATGTATGAGAAACTCACATTCACAACCAAAACTGGTGTTGCTCACTTTTAAGTTTTGGACATGTAATTTCAGGTAGATTCTGCTAACATTCTGAATCCAATGGTTTTCTTATTTTGTTACTTGGATAGTGTTTTAATATAGGTCTTGGACACAAATAATTAATGTATGTGAATTTGGAGAATCTTTTGCCCCAAACCACTTTAAACTGTGCAGCTTCTACTTTGCAGAACAACAAATAATGTCATAAAATGTTAAAATTTAAGATCTTCTTTCTCAGAATGACGTAGTTTGTTTAGTGTCTCCACTTTTCCTTCAGCAAAGAACAGATTTTCAGTCTTCTAAACTGTGTCCTGTCTTGTGCCTGGTTCACTCAGAGCTACAGAAATGTTTTGAATGAGATTCTTGACTGCTCATGTACAGTAGTGCATAGTTCTGTTCCTGGGGCCTGAGGGACATTTGTCACAGGAGACACAGAACTCTTTTGGCACAGGCAGTGAGTACAAAGTGCCACCAAGTGGTAAACTTGATCTTGCTTCGAGTATACTGAGTACACTTCCCATTTTATTGGTCACATATGTGTGGTGAGTGTGATGGGAATAAATGACACACAGTCAGTAAAAGTATGAAGGCTGGTTCCTTAAGAAGCCCCTTACAGCTTTTAATATCTGCAAATTACTATGACATTAAGGAAAGAGAAAGCTCATGTTCTCTTAGATGTCTTGATTTAGATGAATTCTCCTAGATTAATTGATTTTTCTTTTCTCTTCATTGTTAACAGAAAATTTACACTGAAGATGGGAAAGAATACATATATGAAAAGCTTTGCCTGTGTGCTGGAGCCAAACCAAAATTAATTGTTGAAGGGAACCCGTATGTATTAGGAATCCGGGATACTGACAGTGCACAGGTAATTGTGTTTTGGACTTAAAAATGTGTAATATATTCCTGCATCTGGTGCAAAATACCAGAATTATTGTGGAGTGAAATGGAGAAACAGAAAATAATGTTTGTTATGATATATTCTTAAATAGGAACGTTTTCACTAGCAGAAAAACAGCCTTATAATGCTACTAAAATAATTAGCCAATATATTTGTTAAGTTTATAGATAGCTCATACACATTATTTCTAACATGATAATGTGGAATGAACAATATTTTTTCACCCTCCAGGCAGAATCCAATTGGCAAATATGAACAGGAAGTAGGCAGCAGTAGAAATTTCCCTGGGAAGGTGTGTGTGGTACCTGGTACAAAGGGCTGCTTTGTACAGTGGAAAGCTACTGAAGGAATTGCTTTTTATTGTCTTTTAGTTCTACTGTAGCTTCTCCTCTTTGTACAGAAAAGGGTTAGATATACCCAATGATGTGGGAAAGTTTTCACCTGAGAAATGACTTAATGGACTAAAAATTAAGATTGGAAGGCAAAGGTGAAGTTTCACTGCTACAGGTCTTCAAAATTAGAGGAAGCAGGGTGAGCACTGCTTCTCCATAACATGGAACAACCATTCATCAAGTGAAGCTGGACCTTGAGGATAAAAAAATGGAGTTAAATTTTCAAATAATCTGAAGTGAAGCTGGAATTGTTTGTTACAGCAGCTTCTGTTACAGGTCTCAGCCTAGCTGTATGTGTATCAGTAGTCTGAGAAAATCAAGACTAAGAGCAAGAAAATACTGAAAAGTATATAGTTGATCAGCATGAGAGAACATGCTTTAAGTTCTAATTGACATTTTTCCTTTTTTAATGCAGGCCTTTCAGAAGAATTTGGCTCAAGCTGAGAGAGTAGTGGTAGTAGGAAATGGTGGGATTGCCCTTGAATTAGTGTAAGTGAACAAAAAATACATAATCAAATAAAATCTTTAACAATGAAATGCTAAATCTAGTGTACACGAGTTTGGGAGAAGGTTGACTTGTAAAATTTTATCTCTTAGAGCATGTAGTAGCAAAACTGATTAGAGGGGTTTTTTTGAAACATAGTGGCTATTACTGACACATTATTAGGAAAGCTCCAGAAGAAGCTTTGGCACATAGATATCAAGAATATATAGTTCATGTTCCACATAGTGCAAACAAGATCCAAATGCCTGTTTTTTACAGTGGGAGTCTGGCAGAAATGCACTTCTTCATTATGGGGAGCAGAAAGTACTAATTATTAGTATTACAAATTTGATCTACCCCCTAACTCCCAATCCCAGTTCAGTCAAGGTTGTGTTGGTGAGAAAGTATGATTGGTGAGAAAGAGATTTTGTTTTAATGAGTTCCTTATGTAAATATTTAGAAGTGGATTTGATAGGTTGGAAAGTCTTGGATCCCCTGGTTCTGGCTTCTGGAAGGAAACTGGACACACTTCTGCCTGTGTTGTTAACAATCAGATCCTTTTCAGGCAGTCTGTCACTTTATCCCTTGTTTAAATGTCCACAGGTATGAAATTGAAGGCTGTGAAGTAATCTGGGCTATCAAAGACAAAGCCATTGGGAACACTTTCTTTGATGCAGGAGCAGCTGAATTTCTCCTTCCAAAGCTCACTGCTGAAAGCAGAGAGACTCCAATTGAGTGTAAAAGAACCAAGTACACACTGGAAGGTATGGGGTTTAATTTCCTGATACTGCAGCAGCATTTCATATCAAAGGTAGTCTTAGAATCAGTCAATTTAGCAGCTTGGAATAAGGCTTACTGTTATCATTAATGACATTTCCTTCTTCAAAAACTGAGAGTAAAAAAGCAACATAGAAACCCATCCCAAATTTTTGTAGACAGATTGTAATACAGTTTCTTGCAAACTGTAAAAAAGTGCTTACCTTTGTGCCAAATTTATATTAATTCCCTGTATTCCATCTGCTGAAGAACTTGTTCTATTTTCTGTAATGTTTTGATGTGAACTATCTCCTCATTATATAGGAAGGAGCTGTCATGTAGTAAGATATTGGAGCAGATGAAACCAAACAGAACATTATTACAGGTGGAGTAAACTGTAATCTCAGAAACAACAATTAACTAGGACTGCATGAGCAAACATCACACAAAATGTATGACCAAAATCATAACAAAAAGAAGAGCATGGTTCTAGACATCAGGCAGGAAGAATAAGGATGTTACACTTTCCTCTTCCCCTTTGGCAGCCAGATGGTGTTTTTCTGTTAATTGAGGATCCTTGTTCCGAGGTCTGAGGACAAGGAAGTATGCACACTAAATCTGATATACTCCATCTCTTCCCTTCAGGAAGTGAGGAAAAAGGAAGACCCAGAGGAGCATCTGACAAGCTGGGCAGCGCCTTAGGCCCTGACTGGCATGAGGGCTTACACCTTAAAGGGACTAAGGAGGTATTTGTTTGAGTGTTGTGGGCATGAGCACTTTGAAGAGTTCTATGTTGGCAATAAAGCAAAAATCCTCACATTTATTTTTTTTTTTCATTTATGAATTGCTTAGCTGTTAGGTGTTTGTTTCTGTTTTGCATTTAAAAAATGACCTGTCAAGGGTGACCAGTCACAGACTAGCTAAAGGATGTTTAGGATATTTAGCAGCTTAATCAGTGGTGGTTTCGCTGTTGAAGGCTGTGGGAACTGTGTTTGTGTAATGGAGAATAAAACAAGGCCCAAATTCACAAAACAATTTAGAGAAACAGGTAACTTTCCAACTTCTGGCTTGAGCTCAAAATATTCTTGAAATGTGGGTTGATGGTACAGATTTATTTGTTTGTTTGTTGGTTTGGTTTGGGTTTGGGTTTGGGTTTGGTTTTTTTAGTGTTCTGAACATAGACTTATTATTGTTACCAAAATTTAATTCATGATAGAAAAACAAAGGAAAGACAGAAAAGATGAGTTTACTTTATTCTGTTCTGACAAGGTTTGAACCCTCTTCTTGTAAGCTTAGGGGAATATGTTTTCTGGCATGCCAGAAAAATATAATTGTTATGAACTTTCAAGGAACATCAGATACCTGGTGAAAAAGCAGGTAAATTGCCATTGGTTATGGTTAGATCTGTGCCAAAAAGAGGAAAGTGTGGGAATCCAATTAGTGGGCTGGGATATATGGTGGTGGTTTTCCAGTTGAGTAATATTAATTTAGGTGAAGATATCCTTGCTATTATCAATCTTGTGATTGTTAATCATTATGTTTATAATTTTGTCAATTTCTCTTTAGTTTTCTCATAAAGTACATATTGAAATACTGTGTGAAGTAAAGAAAATATACTTACAGCAAGAATTTATCCAACTGCAGCGGACTTCCTTGACTTTTCCTAAAGGAGAGAAAAATGTAGAAGCAGATGAGGGTGAGTGCCTGTGCTGATAAGACGTTGAAGATAAATCTGTGCTGGAGCATGTTTGATCTTTTTTGCTGTTTTAAAGCAAATACAGATTTGAAAAATAAATATTTTCTCTCTATAAACTGAGGTCTAGCAGTTTACAGTAATCAAATTTATGGGCTACAATTAAATTACAAAATTTATGGGTCAGACACTTTTTTTTCCCACAAAGTAACCAAAATCCTGTATGTAGAATATTCCATCCTTAACAAATCCATTAAAGTAATATTTTAATAGTGAAGTTCAAACAGGAGAAAAATCCCACCAACATTTTGTATCAAAACTGAAGTAAACCTTCAAAGTAGAGGAAAATATTCCTTTTTTTAATGAATAATTATGCCTACAATTTCCACGTAATTAAAATGAATATTTAAAATATTATTTTAGTAATCAGTTACTTTCAGTGTAAGTAAAATCTGTGGTGTTCTTTTTGCTTTTGAGGCACTTTTGTGCATCTTTAAATTTCTACATAAAAGAATATTTGGCAATTTCATACTTGAGAGAACATCCCATAGGACACAGTATTTACCCCCACTACAAATGAGGGCTTTAATTTAGGAAAATTCTGAAGAAAGTTATTAGTAGGAGTTGGAGCTGAGAGCCAAAATAATTTTTTTCTCTAGTTCTGAGTGATGGTAAGAAAAGTTCTAGATAATCTCCGTTAAGTTTTTCCTTTTTATTTTTCATTTTAATCTTTCTTTATTCAGTTACCTCAAAGGTTTTATGGTTTGTTTTTTCTTTCATATCTTATCATAAGATGTAATTAATAAAATAACTTCTGTTGGTTACATTCTCAGGGCAAAATTTTCCCCTTTTTCAGTGCTGTGGCCTGTGTATGTGGAATTAACTAATGGAAAAATTTATGGCTGCAATTTCATTGTCAGTGCAACTGGAGTTGTGCCAAATGTTGAACCATTTCTTGATGGCAATAACGTAAGTATATAGATTTCTTTTGCAGCTTTTCAAGTAAGGTGAAAGAAACTTTTTCAGCTGGTTTATGCTTCTGTTCTGACATGAAACGTGGATTGCTAAAGATTTAAATATTGTGCACCATCTCAGAATAAGGCAGGTTATGTTGATACTGAGAAATCCAACATGATACAACTGTATTTGATTTGTGGTCGTGGTTTATTATGTTGTTCTCCAGGTGTATAGACACAGTATATATGCAGTATTAAGCCTGTGCAAAGAGAGAAAATTGTCTGTGTAATTGGCTAATGTGGCAAAAATATAGAATAATTTCTGTGTTTGTTCTGTACCATATTCTTACCTTACCAATCTTGATATCCTGGAAAGGATGCAACTATTTCCAATACTTTTCATTTGGAAGACTGAGCTGTCAAAGTGCTCATGTTCATTCAGGGATGTCACCCTGAGTCAGCACCCAAATGTGGATGGTGATTCTGGAGTTCATAACTGCCATGTGAATTTCCACATCTTGAGATCATTTTGTTTCTGTGTTCAGTTTCTGACTAAAACATCCCTGGATTATTAACACTGTTTTCATCACAAATCCAACAAATAGTCCCATACAAGCTACTAATGAAAAATGATCCCAAACAAAACCATTTGGGGTTGGGATATTTCAGGTTAAGTGGTGCTATCTGATAAGGAAATAAAAGGCTTTGCTCTGGTTAAAGAAGAAAATGCTGAAAACATAGATCTGATATTGAGCCACGATATATTTCCAGGCCTATGCTATGAACTTAGATCAGGAATTAAGTTTTTGCAATGGTATTTTCTTGCCTTGGCAAAAATACAGAGTGGGCTCTTAAGATGGGGTGTCCCTGCAGCACACAGTGTGATTTGGAATTTGGCAAGCCCTGTGACATCCCTGCCTAGGTATCAGTAATAGTGCTGTAAAAACCTGTGCTGTGCTCTAGAAATAATAACAGTAATGCTTTGTACCTTCCACGGAGGCCTTGCCACTCAGGATAGTCTCACCATAGATAATGAAGGAACAGCTCTTTGCTTGTGGAGGAAGTTGAAAGAATGACTTGATGACTTGTTTGTTTCCCTGCTGCTGTGTGCAAACCCTTCAGTTTGCTCTGGGTGAGGATGGAGGACTGAAGGTCGACAAGCACATGCACACGTCATTGCCAGATGTGTACGCAGCTGGAGATATCTGCACAGCAGCGTGGGAGCCGAGCCCCGTGTGGCACCAGGTACATCCACGGGCGTGTGATCCACAGGGAATTACACACCAGTGCTGCCTTGGTTTGCAAAGACAGGTGTCTGCCAGGGAAAGCCAGAGCCTCCCTTGGAATGGAGAATGTACACCCTCTCTGTCTGAATTATTATAATTTTGCAATTAAGGGGCTTTCAGGCAAAGATATTGGACTAGGAATAACAGTTCTTTACTAGGAATGTTAAAAATAAAAATGTAGTAGTACAAAAATGCAAACAGACAAAAAAGAAAACTGACAGTCAGAATACAACATGACACTCTGTTGGTCAGGGTGTTGGTAGCAGTCCAGTCAAGTCCTCCTGCAGTGCCAGATGTGGCTCCATTGAAGCAGAGATGATCCTGTAGAAGGGTCCAGTAGTGGTGAGATGGGTCCAGTCTTCTTCTGGGAATCTAGTGGAAAACAGGCAATTCTGGTGTTCTGAATCTCAGATTATATCCAGGTGGGAATGCTTGGCTCCTCCTGCTGGGTGCAGCTTCTCACAATGGGATGATGTAATTTTATCAGTCATTTATCAGTCATATAATTTTATCAGTGAGCCTTAATGGCCCATTAAGAGGAGTTATCCCCCTGGAGAGAGGATGGGTCATGGAAGAGATAAAGAAAACACCTCCCCAGCTGTTTTCAACAGGTGGCAATAGAATACATACTTTGGTTACATCTTGCCTTGCAACCCAAGAAAAGTGCACACACCAAGGAGTGAAAGGTTAAGCAAGTGGATAATCCTGGATGGTTGATGATGAGTTTCATGGAGGTGGCTGGAAACAGAGCTGGCCAGCCCTTCTGAGTATTAAAAACATAAAGGATGCACTGAGGAGAGCAGTGAGGGTGGTAATGGCACAGTGACGATCTTGTGACTTAAATCTTCCCAATTTTCCCTTTCAGATGAGGCTGTGGACCCAAGCTCGGCAGATGGGATGGTATGCAGCAAAGTGCATGACAGCAGATGCTTTAGGCAAATCTATTGATATGGATTTCAGCTTTGAACTATTTGCTCACATTACAAAATTTTTCAATTACAAGGTCAGTGCAGTCTGATAGCTGTAAACCACTGAGTAACACATACTGCTTGCTTATATTCACTTGCTGACAATGAGCAGATGCTTTAATATTGAAAAACAGGTTTCTTTACATTGTAATTGATCTTAGCTTAGATCTTCTCCATTTGTACTAACGTGTATGGTATTTAAAGGGGAAGATTTTTGAGTCCATTGTGTGTTTGCAAGCCAGTAGTGGGGGGAGGGACCCTAGGGACAAATATTTCACTTTTGAGGCTGAGAACTGTTAGCAGCAGAAATGCTAAAAAGCCACTGCAATGTTCTTATGAGAGCTTTTTCCTTTTCCTTCTGCCAGGTGGTGGTTTTGGGGAAGTACAACGCTCAGGGCTTGGGCTCAGACCATGAGCTGATGCTGAGATGTACCAAGGGACACGAGTATGTGAAAGTGGTGATGCAGAACGGCCGAATGATGGGAGCTGTGCTCATTGGTGAAACGGACTTGGAAGAAACCTTTGAAAACTTAATTTTAAACCAAATGGATCTTTCAGCCTATGGTGAAGATCTCCTAAATCCAGATATTGATATAGAAGATTATTTTGATTGAAGAATACCCCACTCCCATTTTGTATGAAGCTTTGATACCACGTAATATATCTTAGAAAACTGTTTTCTCAGGATTACCAGAAATGAGGGATAAATGCAATCCTCTTTTAAGATTTTGGGTTGATCTTGCCAAAATACTGACTGGTTACTGCCACAGGTAATGGTGCAATCTCTGTTGAGCTGGCTCAGATGAACAGAGAACAGTTTTAGGGCACAGGGTGCTCAGAGTTCTTGCTACCTGGAATGTGGGTTGCAAATATATGGCCTTACTCCTTTTTTTTTTCCCCCATCCTTTCCCTGCCCCACCTCACCCCCAACTTTACTTCTGAAATAAATGTGTTTACATCTCAGTTAAGTACAGAACACAAGCTTTGCACAATGAAAGCCAGGATGAGATGTCAGCTGAGAGCAGTTTCTTAATTCCTTGTCCCTTCAGCTGTCCAGGTGTTGGGGTAGAGCTGCACTGTACTGCACTGGTGCCAGCCCTGGACAGCAGTTGTTTCATCCTGGCTTTTGACTTTGTTCTACAGTTGCTGCCTAGGACTTGCTATTTATTTTGGGCCAAATTGGGAACAATTTGTTGTACACTACTCAGTGCAAAGCTGGCAGTACATACTGAGACTTGTCCCAGACAAATCACTTAATATTTTTTTTAGGAGAATGACTTTTTAAAATAAATTTTCAATTTTTGGCAAAGGTCTCAGCTAAAGGATGGGTGAAAGACTACAGGGCTTTAGTCACTGTCACAATTTTACCAGAAAAATAAAGATGATGAGCATGTTCTTAATGATATTAGTTTTATATTTGTTATACATGTCAGTAAGGGAGAAGAACCAAAATGCAACCACCCAGAACTTGCACTTATTAGAGAAATGAACATGCCTTTTTGATATTTGGCTGCTATGATGTTGAAAGTAAGAAAATAAAATTGAATCTAGCACTCAGCATACATGCCTGAGAATGCTTGCAGGCAGCAGTAGCTGTTGAGTTTTTCCTAGGCTGGCTGGTTGTCTTTGTAAACTTTAATTTAGGTACTTCTGCAAAACACAGAAGTCATAAATTTCTGTTTGAATAACAACCTAGAGAAGTCCAATTTTAAGAGCAACACACACATTTCAAAGGAATAAATACACTTAATATTTCACTCATAAATACACACAGCATTTCACTCAAACATGCCACAGTGGGTGTAGGGACACAAGTCCCTACTCAGCACTGCAGAGATGGCAATGCTCACGTGGGCTGAACAACCAGCCCTGGCATAGCAGCAGCTTTGGGCACACCCAGCCAGGGCTCCAGAGGAAGGATGCTGGAGCATCCCAGTCTCCAGTTGTCTGATGTCACTTCCTGGGGCTGGTGACAGCAGCTGCCCTGAGGAAGATGAGCCCTGGCATCACTGGGGAAGAGAAGAGTCACCTGCACAGCAGGCAGAAGGTGACAGGGTCTTCATGCAGAGCTAGGGACGACCAAGTCCTGTGCTGCAAATGAGGGAAACCTCAACATGACTCACTGGAGCAGTGGGTGGAGACTCCCACAGGAAGGAAATCTGGAAACCTCTGGATCTCTGGCAGTCCTTTCCAGACTGCATGAACCTGCCATGGTGCTACTATATACACTTACAAAAGAGTTTAAAAGGCAACTGGTCATTATATAGGTTTTGTAATCCTTGCTGTATCCTAAGATATGCACCAATTACTTGATATGAAATGCTTTCTCCTTCACTACTAGCCTTCTAGATTTGACAGTTTTTAAAGATACTTGTTCCCTGTTCAGTGTTTATTAAATAAAAATACCAGTACTAAAGCACAAACTGAACTTACATGCTGCCTTGTCCATGGAGCAGCAACCATGATTAGATCCTAAATGCAGTCTGTGGCACTCAGTCAATAACTACTGGTTGGTCATTTCCACCTGTCTGAAGCTTAGGCTTCTTTGCTTTTAAGTTAGGGCCAGAGCTGGGTCGTTTATGTTCCTGTGATTTCTTCACCACTGAATTCTGGACAGTCTTTGATCCAGTCTGAGCATTTTCTCTGCTTCCTTTTGAATCTGAAGATTGAGATAGTTTGACCTGTAAGATAGAGTTCAATTAAAATTCTTAACATTGTTTTCCTTCTTCTGTGTTCCCACACAAGAGAGAAGATAATTATGAGGTTGACTGCATTACTACAAAACATGTTTTGAGCAGATACCAAATCATTAAATTAAGCTCTAATGGAGAAGATATCTGTATGGCAAATCAGAACAGATCTAAATACCTTGAAAGCACTTTTCCTGTTTGTTATCCCTTCCATGGTGATGATGTGTCCCTCGTTTTTCAGCAGCCGGGCTTTTGGTCCCACCTTCAGGTAGGATATTGTAGCAAAGGCCGTGAAGCTGAAATCCTCCCTGCAGGAATTAAATGGCTGTTACAAGGGAAGGTTGGAGAGGGAGGCCAGACTATGCAGGGGGAAAGAAATCATGGACTCATTAAGGTTAAAAAAGGCCTCCAAGATCATCTAGTCCAACCATCAACACAGCACCACCACTAAACCATGTCCTCAAGTGCAATATCCACATGTTTTGTGAATGCTCCCAGGAATGCTGACTCCACCACTTCTTGGGCAGCCTGCTTCAATCTCAACCACTCTTCCCATGAGGAAATGGACACATTAACCCTTCTGAAGGATGTTCCAAATAGCAGCTTCATTCTACTTTATCTATCCAAGTAGACAGTCAGGTGACTTAGAGCTACTCTGATCAACACTTAACATAATTCAGTTTGTGGACCTTTACACACACAGGAACACTCAGACACACACTTGTCAATCTCTTGAAACACATGGAGGAAAACGAGGCAGAAAGAGGTAATAAGTCATCTGCTCACCCTCTTAATAATATTAAAAAAGCTGTATGGAGAGATGCAAAGAAAAATTAAGACAAAATAAAGGTATTACATATTTGTAGGCTTTCTTGAACTGATAAAGTTATATGAGAAGACAAAACAGAGAGCTTACAAAGGCAGCACTGTTGTTAGTTTCACTACACTTTCTTAAAATTTCTGAGTACCACCTTCCACATGAGCCAGTCTTTCCTGACTTAGACATCATGTGGACAGCCCCATTTGCTTTCCTTATCCATGGAATGTGAATGAGATCGGTATGAACTGCAGACTCCTCCAAAATGAATGCTGCTGCAGATTTAAACATTCTACCTGAATACAGAAGACCCCAGCTTTTTTAAAATTGCACAAGATGCAGCATTTCAAATGTTCTTCCAGCTTTTGAAATGGAAATATAGCAATATCTGAAGGTTTTTTAAGAATACATTAAATGCATCTGAAATAAAAACAAGACTACAGAATGTATCCATTAATGTTATACAGAAGTAACAAGAGAGCAAAGAAAAATGACTACTGAATGCTAAAAAACCAAACCAAAGGAAACAAAATAGTTATCTGACATACTTCAGATACTGCTGCAACAGTAAATGGGCAATAATTCTCTCCAGCTCTTCTCGAGGGTGCTTGGGTGGAGTAACTTCAGACACCCTGAATTTGGACACACCTTTCCCAGACCAGGCATCGATTAATTTCAGGGGGGTGAGTTTCTCACTCATGCTGTCAGCTTGCTCAAGGATCTTTATTAGATCCCTGCAGTATCCTGTTACATCCATCTTCTCACACGCTGCAAGTAAAAGTGAAGAACGTTTAAACAGAAAGCTCCTTGTAGTTATATATATGTAGTTATACATAGCTATAAATACATATCTTTGTGCTGTATAACAGCAAGGCTTTTTTTGTTTTGCTTTTAAACTAACTTAACAAATAAAGCAGTAACTTTCCTTCTGTCAAATCAGGATATATTTATACTAACACATTTTTCTCCTTCATTATTGAAACATCCATCTGACAAACATTTGTACTTGTGTTTGATGTTACAAACCAGAAATTATTTCAAAGCATAAAATTTGCAAGGTAGCTAGTGTGTTACTCTAGAATTTGATTCCTTTTCCTCCCCCATAGTGTTATTATGAAAAGATTAGAGAGCACAGGAGGTGAAGCCTGTAAGTGAGACATTTCTTCTCTCTAGACAGTTATGGACAAAATGAGACAGACATAAAAAGCAATAATTACATTACAATAATTAGCTTCATCATCCATAACAATTCTGAGCACCAGCACGTCAATGTAGCACATAATGATCATCCTTCTCCTCCATGGTCAGATCATGGCACAGAATTACCCCAACTGACTCCTCTGATACTAAGGATTAAGTATTAAAAAACAAGTACTACTGCTAAGTTTCCTTAGAGCTTGCTTAAGTAACAAAAAGCCCTGGAGGTGAAGAAGCAGTAAACAGGATATATTTCACCTTTATTTTATTACATGGCTCCTGCAAGCCTTGGGGAAAAGCCAGCTCCCTACTCTTCCCAACCTCTGATCCCAGTGTACATTTCAGCTAAGCCCCATTTCTAATTGGAAATTAGATAGATTAGATTAGAGATAACAAGACATTGTTACTTGCAGGATTTTGCAAAAAACTTTTGTTATATAATAAAACTGTACAATGAAAAGAAATTGAATTTTGGTTTGTCTACTTTACATCCCAAAAACATAGAAGGAAATAAAGTCTAGTAATGAGAACAGCTTTGAATACAGAATTGTTGCTCAGTTTTTTCAAGTGTTGATCACTGTATTATCCAAATACTTTTTTCAACAGATATGTGACATGAGGAGATGGTATTTTCCACATATTACAAGAATTCACCTAGGTGTTCCTCAATGGGATTTCAGGTGATTTTGTGCATCCTTTAGAGATGCCCAAGATCAATTTTCTCTCAGCTCTCCTTTCAGAGCTTTCTTGCTTTCCATGGGGTTTCTCATGTTTAAGTCCCAGCACTCACTTTTTAAGTGCAACAACAGATGCTCTGTTCATCTTCTGAGTCTTTCAGCTTTTCAAGGGGTACCAAAAATCACAGCAAAACCTTGAATTAAGTGTTCAGCTGTTCTGCACACCTGTCACGTGCAGTTCTGACACAGGAACATCTTGTGAGCCTGCAGCACTAAAATCCTCAGGGATTTTTCCAAACAAGTTGTGAGAGGACGTGCAAAGTGTACCTTCTCAGAGCCTAAGTGTGAACAGTCTGGCATGCAGAGGCTCCTCCTCAATAAAGCTTTCACACCCAAACAAATCATGAAACAAAACCTGACACATACCAGAATCCTTTTAAAACAGGTAAGCCAATCTCCCCCTTGCCCCAGCTTCCCTTTTGGGAACAGGTGAACAGCTGAGCCTGAAAAACACCAAAGTGTCCAACCTCAGGCAAAAAGCCAAATCAGGCAGTATCCTGCTAAATACCCTGAACTTGGCAACAGTAGGCCATCAAAAACTGATATTCATAACAGATTCAGTACGTTGAAAACAGTAATAGAAGTACAGGTCACAAAATTTGTTTACAGTTTTTCAACACCAGGTATTTCTTTAAATCAACTTTTCCCATGTTCTCTGTCCTTTACCTACCATTCTCTCTACAGCAGTTATCACACATTTTGTTGCAGTTTGCAGAATCCCACACTTCATCAAAGTGGTGGGCTATGAGCACCCGGCGACACCTGAAGAGCAGAGAGGGATCACAGAACCCAGGTGAATATATAACACCTGCATTATACATCATGAAAATGGCAAAAGGGGGTCCCTAGAGACAGCTCAGATCTCAAAACAAGCCCAAAGAATTATCAGAGGAAAAATCAGAGAACAAATACTGCAACACCATTATTCCCTATCAGCAATGCCAATACAGATAATGATTAAACACTGGTGTAGAACAGTTTAGTTGAAGCAGAAGAGTATAATCTGCAGTTTCAAGAGAATGAAAAAGGGTAAGAATATGAACTCACTGTTACACTGAGGCCAAAAAAGGCTTTACTGGATGCACCAGTTGTCCACAAGACAGATACATGTTTTCCATGAAGTATTCTAAACATCTCAGTGAGGCAGGTAAAGCAGCAAACACAGGTGGATTCTTGTGTGGCCACTAAACATTGTAGCTTAAAGTCAAAACCACAGAATTCCAATATTTCCTCTGACTGGGACTGGAAATCCAAACAGTGTTTGTTGACAGATATTTCACCTCAACATAACCACTTCCAGAACTGTGTCCTGAAGCTGACAAGCTTGTTCCTGTTTTTGTGGGTGGTTTTGTTTGGTGATGGGTGAATTTTGGTTTTACTTCAGGTTTTTTCTTTCTTTTTTTTTTTTTTTTTTTTCCCAAATGCCCCCTAAAAACCTCAACAAAATTAGCCCATTTAAAAACTAAGCAACCAAGCCACCACAGTAACTTACTTGTTCATATTTTGGCAATAAGATACCATATCATACAGCTTCTCTTGCCCAACATTTTCCATCACAACCATTGAGCTGATTCTGAATATATCTCCAAACCCATAATACAAAATGCAGTCAGCTTTTTGGTCATCTCTACCTGTAATGCATTAAAATGAACAGATAATTACAATCTCAACCAATTGCCCCTCAAGTTCCTTGACAAGCTTTTCTCCCCATAGACTCAAATCTGCCTTTGAGAAAAGTTATGAGATGAACAAGATCAAAAAACCCCAAAACACTGCAAAACGTTTTTGGGGGCAGAGTTTGGCCACAACAGGTATTTAGTGCTGCTAAACATTGATCAATTCTTAAAATTCCCTGCTCCAGACTCCCCATCCTACCTCAATTACTGAAATTCATAGAGTGATTAAATGTCATCTAGAGACAATCTGAGCAAATCACACATCCCAGGCATCATACAAAATAAAAAAATTAAAAATTGTATATCAAATCCATGTCACATTGTTCTGGTAAGGCACAGATTTGATAAAAAATCAAGTATTTAAAAAAGTGCTGAGTGGAGGTCTAAATACCCAGTTATTCTTTGTTACACTGCAGTAGAGGCCTGGCCATGAATGCAATTTATATTTAAAGCCTCTTTACAGAGGCAGGTTCATTACACCCTTTGAGAACTGTCTCAAAGGCAAGAGACTATGCACAAATACCTGAAAAATTGAAGGACAATTTTACTGGTTTAATGGATATAATGCAAAGGCCACTTCCTGCAATACCTGCACGCCCACTCTCTTGATAGTAGTTTTCCATGGACTTGCTCATAGAGTGATGAATTACAAACCTCACATCAGGTTTATCAATTCCCATGCCAAAAGCAACAGTTGCCACTACAACCTGGGAAAAAGATTAAGAAATCATCAAGATACCAAACCACAATTTGTTTAAATAAGATGTAAGTCCATATAAAGTATTTACTTAACCTGGATTTGATTTGTTGCCCATCCTTTATGAACTTTGGTTTTATATTTAGCATCCATGTTGGCATGGTAAGTCCCTGCCTTGATTCCCAGTTTCTGCAAACTCACAGTAACTTGCTCAGAATCCTTCTGAGAAAAGCAGTAAACAATTCCTGCACAAAAGTGAAAGAGGCCTCATTGTAATGCCTTAAAAAGGCCAAACAATCCCTTAAAAACAATTGTGAAAGTTTTATTAGCTTATAAAATACATAATTAAAAAGCATTATATAGTCTTTGTGCCTATTTAGTTCATAGTATTGGTATTCATGAAGGAAACTTCAATTATCAGCTTGGACCTGACGGCTAAAGAGGACATATAGGTGCCAATCCATAGAATCATGGAAGCATTCCATTAAGGTTCAAGGAGGACAATGCTTATTAAAGCTTCTTTAAAGGGGTGCTTATGCCTCATGACATCTATGGCATCTCACCTGAGGTTTCAGTTAAATCTGCTTTTTGCCGTTAGTCAGGCTGGGCTAAGTCAGGGATTACTCACAAAGCCATGTGATTTGTGATCATCTGAGAACAGTTTGTGCTCAGGGAGCTGCTCCTCACAGCCACAGAGCTCCAAGCAGAGACAGGGACAGACTGCTGCTCTGGAAACCTGGGTTCTGCAGCCTTGGCAAGATGTCTCTCCTCTTTATTTCCGCTGCAGCATTTATTGATTATACAAGTCCCACTGTTACAGTTCTGCTTTTATCTGCAATTCACCCCGTAACACCCATTCTGGGCACTGAGTAACAGATGACTCTTATAATCAAATATGAAAAACCATGTTAAAGATAACAAGTATCCTGACAGTAAATAATGTGTGATTTAAGAACAAAGAAATCACCTTTTCTGAGCCTTATTTTTACAATCTTAACACTTCCTCTTATTACCTATGTAAACATTGCTCTACAGACATCAACATCCCAGTTCAATACTTCAGAAATACAAGTAAACAGCAAAGACATTTAAACACCAATGAATGAAGAGAGAAATTATTCAAGGTATGGATCTTACTAAATTTCATTCATTCTAATGTATGGTGTTCAATGTATGGTGAAGGCAGAATTTCTCCACAAGCTTCAAGATCATTTGAAAACATCCCAACATCCTTGCAATGCTGAAGATTATGAAAGATAACATGTGTCTTTTTTGACACTTCTTACCTGACAGTCCTTTGTATCTTCCATTAATGGTCTTAACTATGTCCTCAATGAAATCTTCGTTATTTGAAGGCTTATGCCGAACCTCGAAAATACATTATGAACATGTCAGAGTTCAAGTGGGCAAACAGTCTGTCAAACAAACTTATTTTACTTTTTCCAGTATAATAAACACAACTATTCCACCATTTTAAAAAACTACTGTATTTTTTAAATGAACAATCAGATTAGAACTCAAAAGTCCATTGAAAAATAGACCCCAAAACAAGCTTTCCTCACCAAGAACAATAAACAAACCTGTGGCCAAAGTGAAAATACAGTACAACAGAATAATTTACAACCTTTCTGCCATCATAAGACATATTTTCCAACAGGTTGAAGCAGTCTGAGCCTGCTGCCTTCCTCTCTCCCTGCAGGAGACAGCACCACAGCACTGCAGCCAAAAAAGGAGGTAACAAAACCTACCTCATAGTAAAGGTTGGGCCGGTTGAAGGAAGCAGTAAAGGTAATGCACTTTTGAACATGCAAAATATTCTGAGCATCCTTTAAAACATGATTGGTAGCTGTTGCTGTCAATCCAATCAAGGGAGTATTGGGAAACTGTCTTTTCAGGATACCAAGAGACTTGTAGTCTAAGCAAGAAAACAAAAAGGGAAAAGGAAAAGATTTCTCATACTAGAAACGCAAACTTTAAAAAGACCTTCATGTAGATGGTATTTAATGGGGTAATCCTGCAATAAACGTTATTACTGCTAATCTACAACAGAACCAATTAATACATCCAAAGGAAGTAACAAGCAGGTTGCACTTACCAAAAGAGATGTCTTCTAATTGAATTTTAAAGAATCAATCACAGAATCATTTGGGTTGGAAGACACCTTGAAGACCATCTTGTTCCAACCCCCTGCCATGGGCAGGGACACTTTCCACTGCCCCAGGCTGCTCAGAGCCCCATCCAGCCTGGCCTTGAACACCTCCAGTGATGAGGCATCCAGAACTTCTCTGGGCAGCCTGTGTCAGGGCCTCACCACCCTCACAGCTCTCCCAAATACCCAATCTAAACCTGCTCTCAGTTTGAAGCCATTCCCCTTTGGCCTGTCACTCCAGGCTCCTGTAAAAAGTCCCTCCCCAGTTTTCTTTTAGGCGCCCTCCAGGTACTGAAAGGCTGCAATTATCAGACACCATTCAGAAGACAAAAATGTATGGAAATATAAATTCTTAGAAAAATATGTGTGGCATTGTATTAATCAACATTCAGGTTATTCTGCAGGTGTGTTTTCACAAACAGCTTTTGAGTAAACAGATCTTTTGTAATAAACAAGCAATGTGGAATTTGAATACATAGATCAGACTGTAACAATAAAAAAAAAAATTAAAGGCTCAGTACTGACAATCACTTGCAGCCTTTGAACAGAAATGCAGCCAGAGGTACTTATCCAAATTCCACACTAGCCTGACTCTCGGCTTAGGCACCACTTTTTAGCAAAACCACTAACAGTGACTTTACAGTTAATTTTGTTTCAAATCAGGTCTTCTTTCAAAGACAAAGAAACAGTAACCAACAATATTCTACAGTCAGCAAGATAGGAAAAAGACTGAAACACACTTTCTTTCCTTGTAAGCAAAGAGCATTTGTCTCCACTTGATTTAGGGATGATTAATCGCATGTATCTCATAAATTTACAAAATGCTCTAACTCTTTCATCAGAAGTGCCAGGGAGGGAGTAGTGTACAGAACGACACTTCCATGTAGCAGCAGATTAAAGATAGCTATTGTCCATACTGATGCCAATGAAAACCTTTGATTTTATGAAGCTCTAATTAAAGTAAACTGAATAAGGCCTTTTTTTCAGAATACTGACAGCAAAATCTACGTTGAAATCATCATTTGCACGAACGTAGCTCCCGGACAATTTGTGAATTAAACTCCTTGAGCTAACAGAGGTACTTGCCACATAGTAAGAATTCAGTTAACACATGAAGGAAGCAGCTGGCCTTATTTCAGCTCATTATTCACTGATGCCTGAAGGGTCCTGCAAAGGGGGTTTCTGAGGAGCATACCAGGCCTGAAGTCGTGGCCCCACTGACTGCAGCAATGCACCTCATCCACAGCGATGCGAGCCAGGCACCCGGCCTGATAAGCCTTCTCCAGCTTGGACATGAACATTTTGCTCTTTGCAATCTTCTCAGGGGTCACATAAATGAGCTTCAGTTGTGAATTCCTCTTCAGCATTTCCATGTGGACCCACTTCACATGTTCCTGTTCAAAGCAAAACCAGACAGCAGAGGGTAAAACAAACTGGGACAACACACTGAAGTTGCTTAGTGCTAAGGTTCTTAAGAGGTGATTAGCAATTAATAAGGTGTAATTAACAGAGACTTATCAAGTGTTCCACAGTATTGACCACTATAAGCCTTTGTAGAAGATCACTATATATAAAATGGTCATTTTAATACTTAGGAAATCTGTGATGGGACTTTGAAGAAGCAAAGTTTTGAATATGGGTCTTTGCCTCATTGTGTGGTATCAATATTTTCCCAATAAACTATGATGTACCAAACATGCCTGTGATACTACAACTGTAAAATAATTCCTTGCACACCACGGTGGGTTTTATTACTGAGTTTTCAGAGGGCTCTGCATCAAAGTAGGCTTCAAGTTTGACACTTTACATCAAGTCACTGACTTATCAAATGCAGTGTCATGTGCAAGTAAATGATCACAGCTTCCTGCTAGTCAGGAAAAGAACTGTTTTGAAAAGCAATTATCTAGTAAGAGACTGGGAAATAAGCTGTTTCTTGGCCTCTGGATCACACAGCCCACCACCCTATCGTAAGAGATAAATAATTATATGTAAAAGCCTGCACTGCTCAACATGGTAGTAGTGGAAAGAAATCACCTACTCCAAGTCTAGAAACTGAGGAAAAATTTACAACACACAGCAGCCAAAAATTTACAACACACATCACACTTCATGTCCTCTAAATAGCCCCAAGAAATCTATTTATTCCACAGAAGGTGTTGCTTCCCATGTGTTGTTGTCACTAAAACATAAATACAAGATAGTTAACAACCTTGCCCATATCACAGCACCCTCCTGGCCAGATACTGCTGCTACAACAGCATTAGCTGACAAATCTGTCTCATCCATTCAGCATTCACAAGTAACTACACAGAGGGAAGACACCAGCACATACAAAAAAATATACAAAATTAAACACACCTTGCTGCTTGAGGCATTTAATAAAGCTGCAGAAATACCAAGCTGCTCCAAAACCATGAGCTGATCTTCCATGAGAGATATCAAAGGACATATCACCAGCGTGAAACCTGTAACAATCAATCATTGTGCAAACTGAGCAGTTTAGATGTCACAAATACCTCCTCTAATTCTTTTTACTGATGCATCAGCCCTGCTCTGAAGAAACTGCAAAATGTGAGCTCAAGCTTCATACAGAGCAGCAGATTCCCCTCCCAGACAGCTGACAAGTAATAATTCTTATTAAACGCCCATGACATGCACCTCCTCTTGGGGTCTAGACCACAAACAACTGAGCTGCAACAGACAGAGTTGTTATAAAAACACACAAAACAAAACAAGTCGGATGTTTGTGTCATGAGGTGCTGATTTACCATAGAACAAAGCAGGGACAGGTAGGGCTAAATTCAGCCTTTGTGAGTAAGTAAACTTCCAATGCAGTTGGATGAGTTATTAAAACAAATCAAATCAACCAAACCAAATCAACCAAACAAAAACCACAACAAATAATGTTCAATCTCCAAATAACTATAAAAGGGAGCAAACACATCTAACTCTTTATATTATGTCCTTTTTTGCCCCTTACCATCAGAACAGACAGCTGGTAACTGGTAACAAAGGCTCTTCCCACCACCTGTAGGCATGACGAGAAATATATCCTTTCCTGCCATTGCAGCATTCACTGTTTCAAGTTGCAGTGATCTAAACTTCTGGAGTTTAAATTTGCTCTGCAGTGCAGTTTTTATCTTCTCATACCATGGAAAATCTGTTAAGGGAAAAAACCAACTCAACAAACACATTTCATAAGCAAATTAAAATAAAAGAAGGAGGGGTAATTTACATATTCAATAACTAAATCTGGCAGTGACACAATTTTAGATCTGTGAAAGTGTTTATAGATTCATAATGGCACAGAAAAAGCTCCACACAATCTGAGTCTGGATATTTTCTAGGGTGGACCTTTGAAAACTCAAATTGTAAACACAATTCACCTCCAGAGCAAAGCTCTCATTGCACATGGATGTGAAAAACTCAAAACAGATGAACTTTGGAGTGATAATGATCGTGTCAAGTCATTAGTCCAAAATAACTAGAAATTAGAATCCCACCATGAAAATAAAGGAAACCAGACACTGAGCCCTACATTAGTTACTCAAATGCCTCCCTCATACAAATGCAGCAATTACAAATAGTATAAACAAGCAGAGATACAATTTTTCCCTTTATTTCATCAATAATAAACATTTATTTTAAAAAAATAAAGAGGGGGAAAAGTTGTTTAATCTTCTCCAAAATCACCACAAGAACATGCTTATAATAGGTTTTGCTTTTCTTCAATAAAGAGCCAAAGATTGCATTTTTAAAATATGTAATACTGTAAAAACTTAAATTATGCTTCCCGTTGTATCTTTTTACTATTAAAATTAATAGTAAAATTAATTATTTTAAATTAAACTATTAAGATTAAAATGCAGAAAAACCGTGGGTGCTCCAGATTACACCACTCTCAATGCAAGAATTAATTTTGGGACTTGAGGTGACATAGCAAAGAAATTTACAAAGTGCACAGTTAATCCAAGGCTCTCTGAAACCAAGAAAAGCTTCCCACCGACTTCCATGAGCTTGAAACTGGGAACCAATTTAGCTGCTGCTCTTGTTTAATGCATACACAGCATCTGATTGCAAAGGCATTAATTTTCAAAGCACAGGAGGTAAGAATTAACCATAGAACTACAAAAACCAAATGATCTGTTCAGTAGCATAATTTGCAATGATAAAGCATCAGTATTCTTACATATGCATAATACTCCACAAACACAGAAATATGGATTCAACTACAACATGAATTTCATTTTTTAAAAAGCCCAAAGAAGCATATATGTATGATAGATGTAGGCATGTCCAAATTGAAAACTAAATTAAAAAGAAGAAAAAAATAATCCAAGTATCTGAGTCAAATCTGGCAAGGAATAACATGGCCAAGAACCATCAACTATTCAGGACTTCAGTTAATGTCTAACTTGAATGACAGAAGCCCTCACACCACCACAAGGCACTTGCCACTTGCATTAATTCTACAATAATAATGTATTCTAGGTTATTTTTGGCAATCAACATCTATCTAATTTGCATTAATTTGGTAAGACAGTGAGGCTGCATAACCCATCACAAACATCACCAATGTCCTACCCACTCAAGCAAGAGGAAACACAAAACCAGCAAGAAACAACCCTAAGTGCAAAATTGTCATTATCAAGTCCTGAGAAATTCCAGAGCAATTTGTTTTAGAACACAAATAAGGATAAGTATTGCAATATAATTTAAGCATTTAGTATACAAGTATTGCAATAAAAATTTACTCTGGGATTCTAAGAGCAAATCAGATCAAACTGTGACTTTGCAACAAGCAAAGAATTAAAGCAGTTATAACAGGCCATTCTGACAGAACAGATAATTCTGCCCAGAACAGCTCGAGATTAGTGTTTAGGAATGTCCAACGAGACAAGTACAAACATCACCTCATTACCCTGGCATGTCAGCCAGCTGATGAAAATTAAACAGGACAATATCATTATCCAAACAAAACTTGGTATAAGTGCATTTTCCCCTACTGAATTAGTTCACCTTTCTGTTAAAGTATTAGAATTTGGCTCTGCACACCTGTTTTGTTCCATTCCTCAGCTGAGGTTTCAGTGTCTTTACTTCCACCTGCCTCCGACTCTCCTGAGGACTCTTTTATCAGATTCTTTATTCTCATCTTCTTCTGAAGGAGCTCCTGCTGCTTATCCACAAGCTCCTGTATCTGCATCTCCACTGCCTGCAGCTCATTCTCAATGGACACCAGCACCTCCTCTAGCACTGCAGGGAGAAGCAAGGAGAAGGCACAAGAGAGACCAGAGTCATGTGCTGATGCCAGTTTTGATTGCATGAATTGTACTCCAGACAATCCCAACGCAAGCATGACATGGTCAAGTTGTTAACAGAAAGCATTTATTTACATGTGAGAAACAACATCAAGTTAAGCAAGTTAAATTCTTCTGGAGTTGAAAATAAGGCCATTAGCAATAAGCTATGTTTAATGCACCAAGATCTCCCTCCTACACAGAACATGAGGATCTGCTGAACAACAAGGTTTGGATATAGAGGAAAAATGCTTTCACAAACACAAGCCATCCTTCACACGTGAAAGAAGTGAAGCAAATGCTCCCCAAAAGCTTGGGTTACACAAGTGACTCTTTGGCAGGAATTTGCCTCTTTCCATCCCAATATGCATGTGTGTGAATTGCAGATTGTGTTCTACAATCCAATCCCTGGAGTTTAAAGAATAATCAACACAAACACCTGCATGCCAAGCATGTATCACTATTCCAGAGCCAGGTCAGAAAAGCACAAGAAGAAATTATTTCCTTCCCCACACCCAGAAAACCCAAGAGATCTTGGCCCATCCAGAGCAGATATGACAATATGGTTAGGGAAACAAAAACGTGTGATATGGAAAAAAAAAAAAATCTTCATTTCAAATAGCACAAAATGGTGACAGCTGTCTTCCTAAATGCCCACTGCTACTCAGCAGAGAAGAGTTAAGAAAATCTTAGAATATGAAGAACATTTTCAAAATATTGCAAACCAAGTAATTTCACTGATAAACTTGATTTTCATTCATTCCATTTTTGGAAGGGCCCTTAAAGCTCATCTCATTCCAACTCCCCTGCCACTGGACAAGGCTGCTCAGAGCCCCACCCAACCATGCCCTGATCACTCCCAGGGATGGGGCATTTTGGTCTAGTTTTACCTAAAAAATAAAAAGTTATCCAGTAAAAGAATCTTTTTTCTTCAGATCTTAAGCATAGTGGCATAGACTCCACAAACTCTTTTCTGCATACATTAAATTCATATAAATAACAATCAGTAACACCTGGTGATTGTGTCTTGTTAGCTAAAAGACAACAAAATGAACATATGGAATATTAACTATGGATTACCTTCAACAGCTGTCATCTTTGGAGATTAAAGCACGTTATCTTTAGGAGATCTTATCTAACCAAGCAACTGTCGCTAAAAAGAAAATGAAATAAACACATTTTAAAATATATTTTATAAGCAAGCCTTCTCAACTTAGAACAAATTTACAGCAGGAGACTCTTCCTCACCAGAGCTGTCAATGTAACAGTTTAAGGACTGGTTAATTTAATTTGCTCACATAAAGAAACCCCACTAGATGACAACTGCTTTTTCCCTTCTGTAAAGTGGATGAACTCACAATCAATTCCCAAGGCCACAGCTCACCAGGCTTCTCAATTAATCCAGTTGAGAAGAATTGTGAATTTTAAACAAGTCACACATTTCCTGGAAGAGGAATGCTCTAACATAGACCAGTCACTCACCAAGTGTCCATGATCATATCTGATCTCTTCAAAGATTATTTTACAGAAAAGTTTGAACACATCATATTGTGCCCCTTAGAAAGGCAGCCCCCACAACACCCAGAGGATCTGACAGGAGGAAGTGAAAATGTGGTTTGGTTCAGAGAAGATCAACAGTGAAATGAACATAGAATTGTATTGATTGGGCCATTTTTTGAACAACAGTCTTTGTCATATTAAATGTTAGCAATACCAAACTCAAGAAACTTGGTATTTTCTGTTATTGCATTCTGAACTATTTATTACGTAGATGGAAGCAAAGGCCAATGGAAGGTGAAAGGGAATAAATTCAGCAGATCCTCACTAGCAGCTGATTCCACCATAACAAAGACCTTCCCTGCTCCTAAGGGAAGGAGAGGGAAATATATATTTAAAATGATGGGTGAATTAACCACTTTCGCATCACCCAGGGCCAGATCCAGACGCCTGTTGAATCACCTCCAGGGACGGCAATTCCACCACATCCCTGGGCAACCTATTCCAGTACGGGAATATTCAGACGCATACCGTGTGCATATTATATAGAACGCGTATACAAGTATATACAGCGAACATATACAGTGGGATATTCTCAGCATTCCTCACCCACACGCCGGCTGCGGGCACGGTGCTTGCCAGGCCGGAAGCACCTACTGGGTAGGTCTGCAGGACGGGGCAGGATAGACGGACGGACGGACGGATGGATGGCCAAGCAGGGAAGCCCCTGGAGCGGGATGGATGGAGGAAGGGATAGAGGCTGCCAGGGCAAGCAGGATGCCACCGCGCCTCGCTGCCGGGTCCCCCCGTGCCGGGTCAGCCCTGGCTCGGGCCGATAGTTCCCGCAGGTGCCCCAAGGGTTAGATGCGGCCGCGCTCCCGCATCTTTTATCCTTTATCCTTTATCCTTTATCCCGTCTCCCTCAGCCCTCACCGCCCCCGCCCCGCAGCCCCGCTCCCACCTGCGCCGCGCGCCG
>VWYP01003277.1:39766-62548 GCA_013400435.1 Pycnonotus jocosus
GCCGTGGAAGCCGCGGCGGCCCGAGTGCGGCGGTTGCGGCAGCTGGCGGGGAGCACGGAAAGGGAGACGGGATGGAGAGCGGCAGGGCAGCGCTCCGCAGGGTCCCTCGCCCTTAGGAGAGCTCTGCCACCAGCGCGGCTGGTTCGTCTGGGGCTGCGAGTGCTCGGTGTGCTGTGGCGGGATCATAGAATGGCCTGGGTTAGAAGGGACCTTAAAAGATCATCCCGCTCCAACTCCCTGCCATGGACAGGGACACCTTCCACTATCCCAGATTGCTCCCAGCCCCATCCAACCTGGCCTTGAACACTTCCATGGATGGGGCAGCCACAGCTTCTCTGGGCAAACTGTTCCAGTGCCTGGCTACCCTTACGGGAAAAAAAAAAAAAAAACTTCCTTTTATCTAGTCCAGCCCCTCTGTTGGTTTGTTTCCACTGCACTTGGATCACAGTGAATGAATGAATGAATGAAAGATGAACGGTAAACAAAGTAACACTCAGCTCGGCTCTTGCCCTGTACCTCTCTGTGGACGTCAGTGGTCTGGACCCACTTAATTGTTTAAATAGCTTTACTGTGCTGCTCTTACTGGTACCACACCAAACGTCTGCAGGTGACACTGAAGGGGCTTCAGGGAGAGGAAAAGATATCGAAGTGGAAGAAAGTAAAAATACTTGTATGTGGCCCTAGTTTTGTTTCCAGTGAAGTGCTTGGAAATAGAGAACAAAGAAATCAAAGTAAAGGAGTTCATAAGTGTGACCTGGCAGCAGGAAGATCAGTGGGATCCTGGGGTGCATTGGAAGTGTGGCCAGCAGGTCAAGGGAGGTGATCCTGCTCCTCTGCTGTGCCCCAGTGAGGGCACACCTGGAGTGCTGTGTCCGGTTCTGGGCTCCTCAGGGCAAGAAAAACAAGGAGAGGGTCTAGCAGAGAGAGGGTCACAGAAATGATGAGGGGTCTGGAGCATCTCTGTTATAAGGAGGGACTGTGGGAGCTGGGTGTGTTCACTCTGGAAAAGACCGAGGAGAGATCTCATTAATGCACACAAATATCTCAAATCGATGCCAAGAGGATGGTGCCAGACTTTTCAGTGGTGCCCAGCCACAGAACAAGGAGCAGTGGCCATGAAGTAAAACACAGGGAGTTTAATCTCAACATGAGGAAACAATTTGTTACACTGAAGGTGGCAGAGCCCTGGAACAGCTGCCCAGGAAAGGTGTGGAATCTCTCTCTGGAGACATCCCAAACCCACCTGGACACATTCCTTCATCACCTGTTGCAGGTGACACTGCCTTGGCAGAGGGTTGGAATGGGTCATCTCCAGAGGATCCTTCCAGCCCTAACAATTGTGATTTTGTGATAACAGCTTAAGCTGCAAGGTAAAGGACAATGATAGGCCTTTGATTTAAATTACCATCTCATATATGATGCATTTCTGGTATGATTGCCACAGAAGGAAATGAGTCTGCCTGATAAGCACCACAGCATCAGTTATGGAGGAGGGTGTGAAAAATTTAGAAAGAAAATGTTGACTAAGTTTGATAGCAGGATACTGAAAATGGAGGTATTGGAGAGCCAGTTAAGGCCAAGGATGAAGACAGGCAGCAGAGTTCAGCAGCATTCATGGTAAATGATTTCTTGAGATATTCAGATATTTTGCTGTTACTGGGATGAATAGTGACGCTTGGGGTTGATTTTTAGGTTTCTGATTGATTAAACCCTTGTGGGCTTTGCTTTTTCCCTTAACTTCCTATGTGGAGTATTCATTGGGAAAAAAAAAATCTCTTCAGAAAGAGACTCACTGCTTTTGCTTAGTTCCTCATGACCTTTAGCTATTTCCAGTGCTAAGGCTGTTGGTTTTAACTGTCAGAGACAAGAGTATTAAATAAAATACTCTGCCATTCAGGAGTTTTAAGGGTTGTTAGGTTGGTGTTTTGGTTTTTTTTTCCCCCAGTTTTTCTGAAATTCCGAAGATAGTTCATCAGATATTTTAAAATTCACTGCTGTCTGGAAAAATACAGAGTTAGCCATAGAGTCACTGGTGGAGTAGTGTGATAAATACCTGGAAAGACCCACTGCATTGGTTGATGTTTGGAAAGTTAATTCTGCATCTGTAGTCTAGAACATAATTTTAAGTGGTGCATTGAATGGTGTTATAAACCACAAGTAATTGCAAAAGAATTCACTTAGCTTTTCTCAAATCAAACTTTTAATACTAAAAAAGTACTGCTATCAAAATAATAGTTATGCATTAAGTATGAACTGTATTAGTTTTTGTCTTCTAAAAGCCTACAGCACACAATTCCATTTTATTTTGCACTATATAAAAGACTGGGGATGTGCATTGTCTGCCCTAATCTTTCACAAGCAATGTATCTTAATTTGGAATCTTAATATCTGCTAAGCTTTTGACACAGTGCTGCAGTACTCTTGCACAGCTTATGGAATTTCTGGAGAAACACTGAGGAGGGTTTGCTCCCTTGTCTCAGGAAATCATAATAATCCAGAATAAATGCAACCTGGCTAGTGTGTGTTTCTGCATTTCTAGGCATTGATATGTTGAATTTGACTAATGTGGGAAAGCTCTTCTGGCACGGGAGAAAACATTTAAAAATAATTTGCTCCCTCTATAAATATTCATTGTTTGTTATTGAAAAGATTTTATACAAGATGCCAGCACTTTTTCTTTTCCTTCCTCTAAGAAGAGTAGTTAAATATATTTACAAATTCTGATGTAAATCAAGTCAGTAACACCCTCTGCTGAGATATCAGCACCAGAGGATAATAATCTGGACCATTCATCTTCTTCCAGCAGTTATTTTGGGATAATGAGAATAATGTTCTTTTCTCTTTTTTCCTTTTCCCTCCACTAACCAGAAAATATGGGTGACTTCTGCAGTGAATCAGAACCCATTGTGGCAGAAGTGATTGCAAACACGTTTTGGGTGGTTAGAGAAGCGTCAGAGTGGTGATTGCAGCAGCTGTTGGGAGTTGGCCTCTGCCTCCTTGCCAGATCCATACCTTGAGCTGTGTCTGGGGGAGGAACTAACTTCCCAGGACTGCATATTTATCTTGCTGGCAGCTGGTAATTCCTCTGGAGTCCTGCCTCCAAGTGTTTTCCTTCCAGAATACAGATTGTTTCTGCTCTTCTGAAGTAAAGAGTACTGGGGAAAAGGGCAGTTGCAATTGTTACATTGCCTTCAGCCAGCAGATCCATTGAAAATACAATTTGCAATTCCGTTTTTCATTGTAAACAGCTACGGAGAGTGCCTGTAGTAAATTGATTGTATTGAGTTACTTAGTGGTTTTAATTGTGGGGTGTTAAAATGCTCATAGTGACAGGTTAAAGTGGCAGACAATACTACAGAACTACAGCTCTAACAGCATGTGCTCTGCAGCCTTGCTGAAAGCCAAGCCCTTAGAGAAGTTTGGGGAGTGGAATGTTGCTGTAACAAATCTCTGAGCTGTTTTGAAATTTATTTCCAATAACTACTTGGAAGTCCTGAAACCAGCATAATTATCCTCCTTTACTCCCAAGCTCATCAACCAACAGCAAATGACCAACTACATCTACAAAGTGCAATTAAAATACATTGAGGTAGATCTGCCCAACAGTAGCAGTGAGGGCTGTGGTTGTGTATTTGGGTTTTTTGTTTGTTTCAGGACAGGGTATGCAAAACTACTTGGAACTTCAAAATGCACATATATACAGGCAGAGTATTAGGGTGGGTTTTGCTAAGATGTTTTTGTGTCCTATAGGTTTCTAAATTGTCTGGTCACAGGGAAAGCAATAATAAATGTATGTGTTTGCAGCCCGGTTGCTGCCATTCCTGGTTTTCCTCTCCCATTCAGTTTGCGTGAGAATCAAAGACAGGCTTTAGAGATTTAAATTAAAAGCAGGATGTATTTCTAATAGCAGTCCTCAAGATCTTTTAAAGGCTATTCTCAAGTAGTAGTTTTAATCACAGTTTGACACTTCTAGCCCAGTTTCTTATACAAACCTTCCATCCTACTCTTGGCTTCCCAGTGTTTCTCGAGCATCCTTTGCAGAACTCAAAGTTTGTAGAGTTATAGTTTAGATGGGAAAAAAAAAAACTTTTAAGAGCATTGAGTCCAACTGTTAACCCAGAACTGCCAAGTCTGTAATGTAGGCAAATATATTAAGTGCAAAAAGTATTTTTAAAAATTCTGCAAATTCAGATCATAAAATGAAAAATTTCATAAAATGAAAGTGCTATGCAATGCTAGCAGTCTAGAGATATTCTATCTATGTGTAATGTAGATCTACCATTTAATTAATAAAGATTGAATATGAGGTATAGAAATTATAATTGAACATGAATCCCTCAGTATTTAGTATCTACTAGTTTTGTGAAAACTGGCAATCGTCTGGAGGCCCAGGCTAGTGTTGGACAGCTGTCAGCACATGTGAACTTGGAAAAATCCTGCAGGATTCATCCAAGCTGTGTTCTCTCTGGAAACTGAGGGGAGTGGAACTGCTATGCAAGGTCACAGGAGATGGAACATGAGGTCTCAGGAGGATGGAGTGGACCAGGGTACTTACATTACTGTGGTAAAGGTAATGGGATAAGATCTGCAAATCCCAGAGTGTTCTGAGTTGAAAGAGAAGGATCACAAGAATCCACTCAGTGATCCACAAGGATCACTGAGTCCAACTCTTCAGTGAATGGACCCATATGGGAATCAAACCCACAACCTTGCTGTTGTTTATACCATGTTCTGGCCAGCTGATCTAATCTGGAAAACAAAATTTCATTATCTCTTTACAAAACAATCCTTTTCTCCATACTAGCAATTATCAATGTCTTTGCCATATGTAGATATCCATGATTGCTTTTGGCTGCATTCAATTTCAGTGTCTAGTTCCAAATACAGACTTTTTTGATAAGCAGCTTCCAAAGATCTGTCTGTTGAAGTAATTGGTGTCTATAGGATTAATGATAGCTGTACATTCAGGAGTTTCTGAATTTAAAATGTCTTTAGACTGGATGTTCAAATTTTTCCCCAGTTTTTATCCATGACTTTTTCTTGGTACCATGTTTTGTTACATGCCTAAATTTGCTTCTTTTTCAGAGATTGGTATGGGACTAACAGGCTTTGGAGTGTTTTTCCTCTTCTTTGGAATGATACTCTTCTTTGACAAAGCTCTTTTGGCTATTGGAAATGTAAGTGCCTTTTCTGAACTTTGCTTTAGAATCAAGTATGTGATCTATTAAAGATAAACTAAAAATAGAAGAGAATGTTATCAGTTTGAAGCTGCATGACAAAGATTACTGTGGTGATTTGGTATAAAGGAGGAGCTGTGCTCAGTGATAGGAGTGAATCATTTTTCCTGCTTGAGGTTAGAACAGCTCACACTGATGTGAATATCACCTTGGGTCAGGCCTGTGGGATGTTGGTAGACAAGAAGCAGCTTGTTCCACAGTTGTTGTGCTGCTGCAAATGTGGTTTTTTTGTGATCCTCTAAGATAACTGTCAATTTAAGTAAATACTTGGATAAGAATCATTAGGTATGTGCTAGCAAATGGAGCTTTGCAGTGCTGTATGAGGAAAAAGAAATATCAATTGCTGACACTTCTGGCTTTGGAAGAGCCAGACCTCTTTCATGAAAGAGAGATTCAGTATCTTCAGCTTGAAATTGCTGCTCAAAGCAGCACAGAAGATAAATCCTAGTTCTGGTACACAAAATTTCCAATCCAAATATAAAATGACAGGGTGTTTTCTGCATGTGATAGTCTCTGTGCCTCTGCTGTTCTCAGCTTTGCCAGCCAGCCAAAGCACAGTCTGTTTGGTAGAGGTTCTCTACTCCCTCTTTTGCTGATGCCTAAAAGTCTGCAGCCAAACAGATCAGTTTCATTCTCAAATACTGAAATTCTCTGAAGGGAAATATAAAATTGTGTATCTGATTTTGGGTGCATTAGTTGAAGCATTGTTATGAACCATCAAATCAAGTGTGCAGTGGAAGAGCTACAAATGAAATAATGCTTATTTCTTCTTTTCCTAATGTAAGGTGGAAATACAAGATCCTGTTTAGGGAAAATGAAAACATAGGTAGGAAGAGACAATGACAGGCTATGTGGTAGCCAAAGATAATGCAAGAAAAGGTACTGTATCCTTGCAGAGAGTTGTTTTTATTTAAAAAGAAAATTATATCAGAAAGGGCAGGAGGTTCTAAGAAAGTGATTTATTAAATACCATACAAAACTTAAATTTGAGTAAAACAATCTTGAGTAAAATCTGAGATACTATTGCTTCCTGAACAAAAATGTTGCTGAAATAATTCTGTCCTGTTGCTGCAGGACACCAGAAATAGTTCTGACTAGTTGGGACTAGTGTGATAGTGTTCAGTCTGTACTGGAACAAGTGAAAAGGCTCTACACATTAAAAAACAACTGTTCAGCTTTTTCCTTCTCTGGCTTTGCACTATGAGTAGATCAGTAGAAGCTGTTGAAGATGTCAGTGGCACAGAACAGAGGTGCTTTCACGTGTGTTCCTAGTTTTTAGGAACCTTTGCTGTCAGTAGTACTTCAGCACCATTTGTGGTAAAGATTGTATGTATGTGACAGGGCAGATCCAACTGTTGTCAGCAACAAGTGTGTTTGGCAGAGACCACAAAAGACAGACTCTACTTTTAAGCAGCTGAGAGCTACAAGTGCTTTAAGATATACCTTGCAAAATAAAATCAATAGTAAATTGATTCTCACCAACTTTCGGTATTAAAAGAAGTTGTGCAAGAAAGTCTAATTTTGTAAAATATATATGTATCTATGCTTACATCCTGTATTTGGGAACATAATTAGTTGTTTTCTTTCTTTGGTTTGTTTTTATCTTTTTTAGGTTTTATTTGTGGCTGGCTTGTCTTTTGTTATCGGTTTAGAAAGAACATTTAGATTCTTCTTTCAAAAACACAAAATGAAAGCAACGGGCTTCTTCCTGGGTGGTGTGCTCATAGTTCTCATTGGTTGGCCTTTAATAGGAATGATCCTTGAAATTTATGGGTTCTTCCTATTGTTCAGGTAAGTCTTGTTTGAAAACAACTTTGTGTTAGTTTATCTAGGAATAAATGTATTCGTGTAGTGTTTCTGTGTTGATAGTTGACAAAGCAGCATCCTTTAAATGTTCCTTTTGGACAGATATATGAAATTGTTTATTTACAAGTTGGTAAGTATTTTTCTCAAATCTGCTAATGTTTGTGAGGTGTTTACCAAAGTGACTTTGATAACGCTGATGTCTAACCAAAGAATTGTAAAGCTTCAAAATACGTGGGAGCCTAAATTGCTAGCAGTATGAAGTTTAAATATCTCCTCATGGAAAAGGGATACTTGGTACTTTTATTGGTGGGGAGTTGTAGGTGTAGAAGAAAGGATTGCAGGCAACCTCACCCCTGATAAGCCACAGCTGTGCTAATTACCAAAGAAGAGGAACAGCCTTGCCCTTCACGGGTTGCAGCTGTGACTAATAAAGATAAGTCTGATAAAAGGGGTAGGTTGGCTGGTTAGGTCCTGGAGGTAGCAGAGCTCTGAGGAGGAAGCAATGAGCCAGAGAAACACAAAGAGGAGAGTTGGTGTTGTAAAAGATCTGCTGTGAGGTCAGTGTGGGTCTGATGGGGTCAGAGCCTGCTGTTGGGGCCTGCAGTCATAGTCAAGCTAGGTAAAAGCCTGCAGTCAGAGGCAGCAAGGAAATACTTGCAGTCATATTCCAGCAGGCAATAACCAGCAGACAGAGTCTGCAGTTGGACTCTACAGTAGGAGCTTGCTGTAGTCAGGGTCAGTGAATAATTGGAGTCAGGATAACTGAATTGTAAAGAGGAATAAACCAGGATTCTTTTTCATACTATGATAAACGAGAAGTTTATGTCTCAGCTCATTTCTACCCTCTAATGAGGGGGCTGCTGTAACAGGGAGTTTGTTCTTTAACAAATGGGGCAAAATATTTACATCCTACTGTTTACATTTACATCCTGTTACTACCATCCGAAGTTTGTAGCATCATTTCATCACTATGGCAGCCCAGAGAAGAGATGTTTTCTGTCATATTTCATTACAATTGTACCTTAGAGTCAGCACTGCTTGTTTGGGTTAGTATCTTGACTGAGTTAAGGAAAAAATGGAAATTCTATTTTTTTAACAGCAATCTTGAAACATGTTCTAACTTTCACAATGTGTCATTAAAGTTCTTCATAAATGCAACTGTAAGGGTGAAAGAATTTGACTTGTTGCAACCTGCATAGATATCTATTTTTTTATCTTCATTTCCATGGTTGAAGTTCTATGCTTCCCTACAGAACAAAGCAAAAAACATGCAAAAACTAGAAAGGGAGGCTTCTAGTTGTTCTTGAACTTCTGTCCAGATGCAGACTGTTTCACTAATGGTTAATGATCAAGTTTCAGACTCTGAAGTGTTCAGTGAATGGCTAAATAATACTGTTCCTGTTAATCAAAGTGAAACCATTGCTCTCATGGAGCTCTTTTTGTACTCAGTAAAATTGTATGGTAATGTGGTATTTAGTTCAGGTGAAATGTTTATTTCTAAAAACAAATCTGAACTTGGCTCCTACTGGAGACAGCGAAATTTCAGAAGACAAGTTTTGTGGGTTTAATGTATTTCTCATTCTTCTAGTCTGTGTTACTCTGAGTTCTGTCACTGCAAGTGCTTTGATAATGACAGTACTTCACTGAATACATTGTCACTTCTTGCATGCAGTGCTTGGTTTAATCAGCCAGTACAAAGCAAGTAGAATGTGTTTCCAACAAAACGCCCTTCTCTTAAAAGATCTCAGAAGAGCTATAAGGTAGTATGTCTAAGCAGGTACAGTTAGGGATTATCTAGTGGTGCTTGCAAGGTAAAATAATGTTGAGAGGTTTATAAAAGAGCAATAGCTGTCCCTAGGACTATGCCTTAGCCTGAAGGGAATAAACAAAGGATGGATAATTCTGGGTGTGAATGTTTATCTGATCTGTCTTAATTTAAAGCATCTGGAGACCAGTGGTTTGGACTGAATGATCTTAAATGTCTTTTCCAACCTTGATGATTCCATGATTCTGTGACCATCTTTTCCAGTGTTTGTTAGTTGATAGAAACTAAATCCCTTGCCACAAAGCTGGCTACTTCAAGCAGAGCTTTTTGTTTTGCTTCAATCTGGTTCACTTGAACCATCATCCTGTTGTCAGCAACTTGCTCCTTTCTAAAGAAGTTACAATTTAAGTCTTTCCTCAAGCATCATTTTATACTGTTCTTAGGATCCTGCTGCTTGGTTGCATAGCAGAAAACCGCCCTGGCTAATAGGGGACAGTTGTAATCTAAGGTGGTTTTGGAGCCTTGTTGAGATTATAGTTAACTGCAGTGTTATGCCTCACAGTATTATCCCTACTGGACTGAAATATTCCTTATTCTTGGACACAGCAGTTGTTTTAATCTGTTACAAGTGATTTGTGCCCTGTCTCATAATTTACTGGGCCGCTGAAATGATCTGATCTTAAAAAAAAAAATCTCAAAAGCCCCTCCTTATTGGTGTGGATATCACCCAGCAAATAGTTCTTAGCTGTGTGATGAAGAGGATGATGACTTGTGAAACTTCACTGTTTGACTGTGGCTGAGGCCTCACTGCACATTAATCCTTATACCATGCAGGAAATGCTTGACACAAGATCCCTGGAAATGCCACCAGCTGGCTGCAAACAGCTGAGCTACTGCCACCAAAATTTTTTCTGCTGCAGAGGTTAAGTGTACAGTGCAGGGGCTATACCATAGCAGCTATGCCAGGCAACATCCCCAGGGTCATGATTCAAACCACTGACTTGAATTTGGGAAGTAAATGAACACACAACTCTGTCATGCTCCATTTGCTTTAGGTAATGTAAAGAATACCATACATGGTTTTAATTACACAGAACTAACTTCACTTATTTCTACGTTAGGTCTTGAATGTATTTTCTGTAATATAAAGAGGAATTATCTCAAAATATATATGCTAATTTTGAGAAATCAGTTTTGCTGACTAAGTTGGGTATTCTCGCTTGAATTATTTTTTGATGAGCTGACTGAGAGTTCCCAGCTGTGAAGAAAATTAAATCAATTTTAAAATCCACCATTTCTTTCCTGGTTTTCTCCTTTCTCTGATGAATATGTATTGATATTTTATAAACAAGTGTGCTGCTAACAAGTTGCAAGATTTTATGTAATCTTGGTTTAAAAATTACCTGCTATTTTTTTCGTGCTACAGCAATATAAGAAAAGCCTAATTATAAAAATTAATACAATCTTCTGATGTCTTACCTAAAGGGGGTTCTTTCCTGTGGTGGTTGGCTTTATTAGAAGAGTTCCAGTTCTTGGATATCTCTTGAATTTACCTGGTATAAGCTCGGTAAGTTTGGTACTTCATGCAACAACTGAAGCATGTTCTGGTTTTTATTCCACTTGTTTATAGCACTTGTAGAAATGCATCAGAAATAAAGCAAAGATAACTTGGGAGCAATGACTTCAAATGCATTCCTGTACGGTTCTTGCACCATACACCTCACATTCATTCCCAGGGAGAGACTTCTAGGTGTAAGAGGAACAAAAGGATGTGTTTGCAGAAGCTGCACCTGCTCCTGGGTGGTGAAGCAGGAAGAGCCCTGCATTGTTACTGTAAGTGTTGGGATTCTTCCTGCTTCACTGTTGGCCCTGGGTGACCAGATTGGTAAATCCTGCCCTGGGCCTCTTCTCCTGTCTGTACAGTGAGGAGGACACTGTGGTGCAGTGTTTGGGTGAACTTAGGAGAAGTGTTCAATGTTAAGTTGCAGCTTGTATAGTGAACCCAGAAACTCTCAGGATGCATAGTCATTCATCAGAGATATTTATTAAGGTCCACTGCAGCAGGCTGCATCTTTTTATTACTAAGACTTGATTTTTTTTCCGAATGGAGCTTTCCATATTTTAAACCAAATGGCCAGAGATTTGAAGACAATTAACAGAAAAATGCTAATCTAGGGTGTTTCGGTCAACTACTTTTACTGTGCTAATTTTTGTATGTATTTTAACACAAGCATTTGTAATACTAGTTTTGAAAGCAACAGTTTTAATAGCTACTAATAAAAATTAATAGTGAGAATAACTTAGATGCGTACAGACTGTTTTTTAAAAATTAATGTTCCAGATCATCTGTTCCAGTCTCACAGTTAGGCCAAGTTGTGGCTCATAAATCATGATCAATTGAATGTTTCATTTGTCAATTGATCTTATTCACATTTAATTTGATCATAATGGGGTTAAATCTTGTTTTTAAAAGATAATTGTTAATGTTTTATTCAAAGCCTACGTAGGCTCAGAAGAGAATCCACAGTAATGGTCAGTTGAAATATCTTCCTTGGTCTACTAATTGCATGTGTGGCTGAGACTGTATTGTTTTGTTTTAACCATTAAGCTGGCAGTGTTATCTGCATTCTTCTATTTCCTTTCTCATTCTGTTGCATCATCATGTTGCACTGTTAATGTCTACATGAGAAAAACATGTTATGCAGAAACACAATTGCAATTGTAAGAATTTTGGTTTTCACAAACCTAAGCCATGAGACCTCGGTGAGTACTACTTGACTCTCATTTCCAGTCACATACTAACTGTGCAAGTAGCAAGCAGTATTTGAGAGCAGCTTCACTGTACATAAATGTCATCAACTTAAAGCCTTTTTGTTTCCTTTTCCACAGCTTGTAGATAAAGTTGGAGAAAGCAACAACATGGTATAATGACGAGAGGGTGGAAGACTGATCTAAACTTTTACTGTATTATTTATAAAATCCCTTTGAAGAACACTCAGCACAAAGATTAAGTTGTGTACAAAGGAAAAAGCTTGTTACATTCTTTACATAACAGTTTAATTTAAAATGTATAGTCAACAAATATACATTAGAAAAGAAGCTCAGCAAGTACGCTTCTAGGAAAGTAACTCCAGAGTTCGGGAAGTAAACTGAAGAGGGGAAAGTCATGGAATAACCCATGTTACAACTGTTCAAGACTATTTTTTTTTTGTTTTGGAAAACATGCTAGAGGCAATGAGCCCTTGTGGAATTAACGGTGCCTGTTCTTTACCTCCTTATTTTGAAGGTGCAGTAGAGCAAACAGGTCTACATTTTTAAGGGTGACCCAAATTTACCCAACCCTCTGCTCGCTATCCTCAGAGTGCAAAAAATCAAACAGGAAACTTCTTGTGTAACAAGAGATGCGTCTTTGCATGAAGGTTAAGATGACTATTCATCTATAAGTGTATTATGACAATAAAAAGGAAACCCTACACAGTTCTGTTGTAAACATTTTTGTAAATACGTGGCTGAAATACAGCATTGTTATCTTAATGTTTCAAAGCCAAATGTTAGTTGATTGTATTTGCCTTCCATTTCGGAATATGCAAAAGGTCAATCTTTAATAACTTTGGTCTTAAATGTTGGTTCTGAACATGTAGAGCTCAGTGGGGAGCTCTGGAAGCTGACTTGCAGTCCTTCCAGGTTGCTGTCTTTGAGCAAATGTTAATGTGCATCCTGATGAGAATGTAGCCCCTTGTCACTAACATGAAAACTTTGTGAAATGCGCTTAGTTTGGAAAAAAACTGCATTAGGTTGAGGTGCTGATGTGAACCCTGTGACATGTAACTTATCTGAATTTGGAGCTTTGTTTTTAAACAGTTTGAAACTAAGCTTTCTTTGTTTACTCTGGAACTACAAATTGACTTTTTATTTTTTACAGTAATAAAATGGAAACCTAAAGTTCTGTGTATGTGAGTCTCTGGGGAGAAAACCGAGTGACTGGGGCTGACTAAAGATCAAGTGCCAATCTCCATGTGTTTGTAATTTGTTACTGGGTTATCTGGTTATCTTCAAACACCTCTTGGTTACAGCAACAGCTTTGTTGTTACAGAGGATTCTAACCTGGAATAACTGTCCCCTCCTAATGCAAGGGCCACATTTCTGCTTCTGTTGCAATGTTGAACGTGGTGCACTTTCAATAGTCTTAGTTACAGTGTCCTCACCTAACAAACAGTGCTTGTTCAGTGAATTGTGTTTGTGCAGGCGAGGGGGGGGGGTTCTGTTGTATTTCATTTTCTTTTCCCTTTCATGTAATCCTGAAACAATTGCCCAATGTAGTATTAAAAGTAGCTATGTAGCCTAAAGGTCTAATGACTTGGGGGGGGGTTGTTTTGGTGTTTTGTTTTGTGGGGGTTTTTTTCTTTATTATGCGGTTAAAATTGGAATTTTCCAAAGTCAGTTTTAAGTGTAAAAAAAAAAAATTCTTATGTACCAACTCTTTTGAAAGTTGCTCTGAAGTTTATTTGTATAAAACAGGGCTTTTCATTGCAACTGTATAAATAGCCACAATCTACTATTATCAAGATTTAATTTGCTTCCTTTTAGAACAAACACAAATGATTCAGGGAAAAAAAAAAACAAACAACCAAAACATTTGTTATTTTACAATTAATAACATCTGAAAATCAGTGCATTTATTTTATAAATGACCAAAAATGGTTATATTTGCTTGATGGCATGTATATTATGGTTTCAAGACAGGAGTAAATATGAATTGTGGGCTCTGCCTCAAGAGATAAACCATTTTAGATAACCCAATTTTAATTGCTCCTATAGCTCTGTTGTGTGTTACAATGACTGGAGAATACCACTACAGCAGCTTAGCCCAACTCATTCTGTTTGCTGTGGCAGGGCACTAGTCTGTTCCCACTGGCTCTGGGAACCAACTGCTGTCTCAGGCAGACAGTGTTCATAATTTACATTAGAAATCAGCTACATGAAGGTTTTTGTTCTTCTGTCTTGAAAAATAATGTGATGGAAAAGGTGGATTGCACCCCATGACTGTGGATCTCTGGCTGCAGCAACTTGCTGGGTAAGCTGAAGTACCTTCATCACCAAGAAAGCTGATGATGTGTTTTGGAGGTTGTTGATGTGTTGCTGTGGATGATCTTTTGTCTCTCTGAAAAGCTGGGGTATGGGCAGGTCATCTCATATTTAATTCATTGTTTTAAAATAAAAGTCAGGTTTTTGTGACATGTGAACTGTTGTGAAAAGCAGCTGAGGGAACAGAATTGTATGTTGGATTTAGTGTAGTCTATCCCTCAAGGTAACGTCGTTTTTGAGATGGTTTTGCCAAGATAAATGTGGGTGGCAGCAAAGGTCAAAACAACTTAGCCTTAAAGTGTTTCTGTCCTTGTAAAAATATCTCTAACAGAAACATGCTTGGAATGTTTCCCCTTTTAAATGTAATTTATAATTTCTGCTTTAAAACTTGTAAGGATGGATCTTATTCTGAGCAAATGAATACTGTAAATATCCTTGTCATACCTTGAATAAATGGGTACCTTTTTCTATAATTTGTCTTTGTGTCTTCATGTGCACACTTTAGGAAAGTCTGTTGGCAAGTTTTCCTTTCCAGAGAATTTCCAGGAATACAAGCTGTTACTGCTTGGCTGTCTTACACTGTTGTGATTTTTACAGTATATAGGGGTTTGGATTAATTGTAAATGGAAGGGTTTCCTCCCTTTTTTACAACAAACCTTTTACATAAGCATCCCCCTAGTTCAAGTTTGAGTTTCAGACACAGCACAACAAAACTTGAAAATTCAATTACATGGGAATCTCCTCCCTTTTTTTGAGGAAATAACTGTGAAACTTCAGGAGAAAAAGAGCATGTGTCTAGATCTTGGTGCAGGTTTTTAGGCTAGTTCAAGGATATGAGTTCCCTGTGTCCTAGGAAGTGGCCTAATAAGCAGGTTTACCATTCCATTCCACTCTGCAAGCTTGTGGCTTGTTGGTGAGGATTTTCACAGAGCCAGGAGAGCAGCAAAGCTTTTAACTAGTTGTTGAGGTGTTGTGTTGGTGCTATGTACCAGTTAGTACCCTAAAAAATTAACCAAAGTTGCTTATATATTAAAGACTCCAAAGAAATGGCATTTCTTAATTTGAAAGGAAAAAAAAAATCAAACCCTACAGCAATGTGTGGTTACATTTGTTAAACCAGGAGAGGTATCATTTTATTCTGTATATAGCTCATGGCCAGTTACTTTCAGTGACTAGTTGCCATTAATTAACCAGGAATAATTTGGCTTTGTTACTGCTCACAATGTGGTACCATATTTGGAAAATAAATCAATACACAACTCTATATGGTACCATGTAGACTCTATTAGAAGCAGTGTAAAGAAAGGAATCTTGTCCCAGTGGCAGATGTCAAAATGAAGGGTTTATGGGACTACTTTAAATTGTTTACTCACCAGATTTCAATGCACAGATTCATCTACTTGTTGCCTTTCTGGATGACTGATTATCAGCCAGGCTGGAGAGTAGAGTCCATATCCCTAACCCAAATGTCTCTGTCCCAGCTGTCTCTTCAGAGGTCACTGCTAGCCCTTGGACTCCCATCTCTGCTTCTCTGGCTGCCACCCTAGAGGCTCACTTTGGCTGTTCTACCCTTCAGACTGCCAGTACCAGCTGTGACATCACTGGCATGTCATTACCAGACTGATTTACCAGCAGAACTTGGCCCTTGTGGCCCATTTGTTCTGAGCTCTGTCCCTCCAGTATTGATCTTGGCACATTAAAGCATCTCTTAGAGGACTTGGATGTCACGCTCAGCCCAACAAAGAGATTCTGCAGCTGCTGTAATCCCTCGCCAAGCCTAATTCACCATAATTATATGCTAAAGCATCCTCCTCAAACATATAACAATTTACAGAAAAATGGCATGGCTACTGTGGGGTAATTTGGTGTGGACTTCATTATCTCAGATGAAACATTATGACTGATAACGTGGGATATGGAGCATTATCTATTTATAGGAATGCATTTATGTGTCGGTTACTAGTCATTAATGGTAGTTTAATTAACAGTTTACCTGCTGAAGTAGTGCATGCCCAGAAATGTGCTTGCCAAAAAGCATCTGTGCTGCTGTATGCTTTCTAGGAGGCACCATTTTCCACTGAGGACTCCTTTTCCAGGGAATGTGGTGGATCTCCTATAGAAATAAGTAAGTTTGGGGTATCTTATTGCTCACAGAAGCATTGGATTCATAGCTGAGCACCACAGGACATGGTAGTCCCACAGTCAGCAGGAGGAGCTGTAAGGTAGTGAAATTCCCTGGGTCAGGGATGGCAGGAGGGGTCCGGGGGCTTCGAGGGTCACCGGCTCCCTGGGAACACCAGCATGGAGCCCCACATCCCTGCAAAACCTGGGTGGGAGGTCAAGTGGTGATGTCTCATACCTTTAAACATACCTTTAATTGTCTTTTCAGTCAGCCCCAGTGCTTGCTAACAGCTCTGAGTCCTGTTGCTGGTAAGTGGGACCTGGAAAACAGCTTGAAATTCCCTGACGGTTTTTTTTTTTTGTGCACTTCTTTCTGAAGTCTTTTTAGGCTTGATTTAATTTAGACTGGGGAACCGCAGTGTAGCTTTAGAGCACAAAGAGGATGTTGAGCTTTTTACAGAGCACTGTCAGAGCTGAAATGCTGAACGTCAGCCCCTCTCTGGGCTGGCAGGGTTTGAAGCAGGCTTTCCACTTTGGCACAGCCCAGCTGCCTCACTGCCTCCTTTTCTCCAGGCACTCCAAAGCTATTCCAGTAACACCACAGAAATCAAGGTTTCACATTGATTCCTACAATTTAATTCTTCTGGTTTGAAATAAAAGGCTTTTTTGGACCCAAATGTTTTACACCACCAAACCCACACACCCATCAGGTCAGTCTTTAAATATTGATTTTCTTTTTATAATGAAACCAAGCAGTTCTGCATTGAATCTTCCAGATGCTCCAGCTAAATGACTTTTATCATTAACTGTCAACCTTCCTGATCCAAAGAAGGGTAACAAAGCTGGTGAAGGGGCTGGAGCAGGAATCCTATGAGGAGCAGCTGAGGGATGTGGGGGTGTTTAACCTGGAGAAAAGGAGGCTTGGGGGAGACCTTATCATTCTCTACAAGTCCCTGACAGGAAAGTGTAGCCAGATGGAGGTTGGGCTCTGCTCCCAGGTAATCAGCAATAGGACAAGAGGAAATGGCCTCAAGCCACACCAGGGCAGGGTTAGGTTCAACATTAAGCAGAATTTCTTCACAGAAAGATGGATTAGACAATGGAATGGGCTACCAAGGAAGGTGGTGGAGCCACCATCCCTGGAGAGATTTAAAACAAGTGTGGATGTGGCACTCAGAAAAGTGGTTTAGTGGTGGGCTTGGAAGTGTCGGGTAATGATTGGACTCAATGATCTTAAAGGTCTTTTCCTGCCTAAATAGTTCTTCTATGAGCTTGAGTGGAGATTTATATTCCACTTTCTTCTTCCCCCCTCAAGTGCACAAAACATAGGGTGTTTCCTCACTGTCACTCTTGTACCAATTTTTGAGGAGGACTGAGTGGGGGACAAAGAAGCAACTTTGGGAGCAACACTAGATGGGAAACATGGGCTAGCAAGGAACCCTGGTGCTCCCTCTAAAAGGTGAATGAGGGGGTCGATTTTGATGAGAGCTCAGGATTCACAGGACCCAGGTGCTAAAGCCTGAAATAGAGCCAGCTGGGGTGGGTTAGCACCCTGGTACCCACCTTATGCCTCCTCCACCCCTAGCTCTGGAGCACCTAAACTCCTTTAAAAGCCTTTTGAAGGCTGTGCTCTGATGAAGATGTGATTTGAAGGAAGCCTGTCCCGTTCTGACAGGGCTGGGAGCACCGGGGTGAGGCAGGTGCAGCCACCCAGAACCTTCTGGAAGAGCCCCACAGGAGGCAGAGATGAGATGAGTAGCTGGAAAACAGAAGGCTGGGAAAAAAACCCCTGTTCTTGTTTAGTTCCCGGAGCTCGAGGTTTTTTCTTTCCTCTCCGGGCAGAAATAAGTGACACATTCACAAAGTGCTTGTTTAGGAGGAATGCGTAAAATGCTGTTTCCCTCAGAGGGTGGGAACGAAACGGGGGGAGATGTGTTTATTTGGTTCCAATTACCCTCGCCCAGGCAGGCCTTTTCCTTTCAGCCTTTTTCTCAGCATTTCCCTGGTTGTCAGATGCTGTGTGCCTGCTTTCCCTTTTATCTCCTCTCCCGACCCTTGCTTTGTGATGTTTCTTTCTGCGAGGGTAATTGTGCAGCCCGCGCTCTTTGTGAGGGCGCTTTCCGCCCTTCAGCATCCCCGACAATCGCTTCCTACTCCCGGGCTTTTTATCTGGGATTCTACACCCAGATCACTCTGCTAATGGGCTCTACAGCAGAGCCCGCACACAGCGGGGCTGGCGTGGCCAAGGAGGTGCGAAAAAGCGTGAGGATGGAAGTGAGGAAATGAGCACTTCCCCCGAAACCTTGCATGTCACTCGAGCCCTTCCACAAGGAGACAGACCATGGTGCTTTCATCTTCCTGTTTCTGCAAACAATCCTTTCCCCCGCTTTTCCAAAGGGAAGAGCAGTAATTGCAAGCATCAGCTTCTCCTATCGTTGCAGTCCCCCATGACGGAATTTTTCAGAATTTTCAGAATCACTGGGTTGGAAGAGACCTCCAAGATCATCGAGTCCAACCCTTGACCAGTCTTTAAAGGACCTCTCCTACCCCAAAATAAAAACAATTTAAAAAATCATCCCACCCTAACATTTTGTACATACCTGAACACATATATGTGTATAATTACATAATACTTTATATACACATATAATAATTACATAATACTTTTTCTTTTCTGTTAGGAAATTTCTACAGCACCAACCTGATTCTTTACCAAAGGTTTGTCTTTAAAAGCTTTCCACAACTATGTTCCCACACCTGCAAGGCAGCTATGTGGAAATCTTGTATTCCAATTACCTTCTTGATCATTCTTAAGTTTTAGTTTTGTGGCTGAAATCAGACAGAGGTTCTCCCTGAAGAATATTGTAGATGAAAGTTGATGTTTCCTTATTTTAAATATTTGTGCCAATGCACTTACATAGAAACTATGCAAGATCGAGTTTTAGTAAAAAAGCTAATGCAGAAGTAAAGTATTTCACAAAGATCAAAACATAACATTCTGGTATTTCTGGAAGAGATACAATTATTTTTTTTCAAATAAGCTTTGGAACACTTTTTGAAAGGGCTTATATTACAATGAGCTTTTGAAAGTTTTAAAAGATCAGGATCAAACTGAAGCACAGACTTTGTCTAAATGATAACATTTGATTGAATCAAATTTGGTTTCTCCGCGTTTTTCTACAGGAAGTTTTCATGCCATTTCAGAAGAAAAAAGAAAATCACAGAATCTTAGCTTTCTCTTACATGGTGGTTTCTACCCACCTTCTCCCTAAGCTCTTCAGAAGATACAACCAGGGTTGTAGAGGAAACCTTGGAAAGTATATCAAGAAGGGTTTGTGCTCTTTATTATAGAATTCTAGAACTACAAGCTTCCTCTTTTAATACTTCCCATTTAGCTTTATATCATACTGCCTTTTGAGTTCCACAACAGTAGTTCCTCATATTTCAGTGGCTTAAAGGTGAATTTTTTCAAGTCTGGTTTGGAAAATATGTGTGACTCAAATTCTTCACCTTGAGAATCCCTACAACTTGTGGAAACACTTTAAACTTGGAGCATATAAATTACCTTATTCTCTCATATGTGTGAAAAATTTACTCATTAAAACTTCTAAAGTTTAACAGTGCTGTCAAGCGTTCACTGAATTCTTGGTGTTAATGGAAGAACTAGTGTTGAAATGAATAATGTTTTATGAAAATTAAATATTCAGAGTGTAGGAAATGTAATTTCTTACTGGATGGATCAATGCAACAGAGTGAATCACTAGAGGTAAATATCTAATGTCCTTTGCCTTGTAACTTCTGGAATGTTACATAAACTAGACTGAGGTAATGCAAGCTATCCCTGCAAAAATATGTCTGTATGGCACATTTACTAATGGCAACTTCAGGTTTGGGATGTTACAGCAAGACATAACTTTTAAAGTAAGTTTTGCAGCTTCTCTGAGTTTTGGTCTCCTTTTTATGACTTTTACTTGCAAGCTCAGGGCCAGCTTGGCCCTGAATAAAAGCAAAAGATCAATACAAAGATCTCTTTTTTTCTTTTTTCTTTTTTCTTTTTTCTTTTTTTTAATATCCTAGATATGTAATAAATGGTGGTTTGGCTTTGCACAAATCCTCTGTAGTTCAGATAGTATTTCTTCTTTCTCTTTTATTCTCCTATTTCTTAGTCTTGCCCAGGTTCTGCTCTGTACCTCAGTAGTTGGCAGCCGTTTTAAGGATAACTTGAAATGCATCTCTATAGTGAAGCATTTTGCAGAGAATTTAGGTAAAAGGCTGATTGTTCAGACTGGTAAACTGAGCTGTGGAAACGATCAAATTGCACTCAGCTTTTTTTTTTTTTTTTTTTTTTTTTTTTTTTTTTTTAATTAAAGAAGGATTCAGGATACTGAAGTGAGTCTGGAGAAAATGTACAACCTGTAACAAGAAATGCAAAAAGACATATGGATAAATATGCAATTGAGAGGGAGACTCAGCATGACTTTTCTGAAAGGAAATTCTGACCTGTATGTCTATAAACTCCTTCAAAAGAAGTGAAGGTCCAATAGATACAATCGAACTGGATTTCCAAAGCATTTGACAAAGTGTCTTAGCAAAGGCTTAGAGAAAAGAAAGGTGCTTTTATGGTTGCTCTCTTTAATTGCTCTCTTATCTATAAGAGATAAGAATCAGAAAAGAGAGTCTGTAATTGAGAGAAGGGGAAATTGAGGCAGACAGAGAAAGGACCAAATTTGCTGATGAGACTTAAAGCCTTCAGGGTAAAGGTGTTAAAACAATTCAGCCAAACTAGGGCTGTCTGCAGCAGGACCTCATGAAACTGAATATACAGTTGTAAAAATAACATATAATAATGTCTGTGAGTATAAAATTATGCACATAGCGAAGCAAAGAGCTAAATTGGTATAAATGGGTGGGTTATGAATGAAGTGTTGCCTTTCAGCAGAGAAATCATAGAATTAAGTAGTTCAGTAATAGATTGGTTCACTTTAGTGCTCATGAACAGTCCAAATAGGAAACAGAACTATAATGAAAAGAAATAGAGGAGGGGAAAAACTCAAATTAAAAGTAAATATGATTGCCTGCTTTTTGAGAGTGTTGTGTAGCTCATATCCCCATCCTAAATCAAGGATGATCAACGTTATTGAACTGTTTCATGGTAAACAAAAAAGATTAGAACTCATCTGGAGAAAGGGGATGGCTGACAGAGGATTCAACAATTGCCTGTAAAATCACAGGGTGTAAAATGCTCTCCATTTGTGATTACAGTCTCTCAGTATCAGAAAAATGGAGAATGAGGTGAAGTTTTCAAGTGGCAAATTCAAAATAAAGCAAAGTTATGAGTTTTTCCACAGAACAAAGCCAACCTGTGGAACTGATGAGCACAAGATCTGAAAGACATCAAATTTTATGTAGGTTCAAGGAACAAAATAATAGAACAAAAAGCCATGAGGAGCTATTAAGCCTAGAGAATTCATCTTTCAGAAAGTTAATACAAATCCTTTAAGGATAAGAATGTATAGTGGAAAGAGTATATGGAGCAAAGTGCCTCTTTGTGCTTATTCTCTTCTTGAAACTCTTCTGCAAGCATTATTATAGTGTCCTGTCAGTGACAGGACATTGAATTAAATTGCACCCTTGGCCTGGTCCAGCTTGGCTGTTCCTATGTTGTGGTTGTAACCTGGAGATAAACTCATTGTGAATGGATTGAATTGCTCTCATGAGCACTGGGTTGTACCCGCCTGAAGCTTTTTTGCTGCTTTCTCTGCCTCCTGTTTTCTGCTCCATCTTTCTCCTCTCCTAAACAGCTGCTGAAACATCACTGTTCATGTGAACTTGCATTTTGGGTAGTGCTGCTTACCTGTGTTCTTTTGGAATCCAAAATGCTTGTAAATCCACTAAATAGCACTTTTTTTAGCTGGCTGAAGAGGAGCAGGAACAAAAATCTACTTATGTAACTGATCTCTGGCACTGTACAACAGAGAATAATTTATGTACATCGTGCAAAGCAGAACTTGGCACTTCTGACAGCCACACTGAGATGAAACAACTTTCTACAACTCCAAAGGAGATCAGAAGGGGGAAACCTACGAAAACATGAGTAAAGAAAGAAAAGACTTAAACGTAAAATCACATATGATGAAAGTAAGCACTTTGTGAACATTACAGTAGCATTTTCTCTGAAAAAAATCGATTTTTTAATATTAGTTTCATGGGTAACAGTGGCCGGGCTGCTATATTTATTCTTGTGTCTTGGGGTGCTGGTCAGCTGCCTGCCAGGTACCAGAACTCGGAGATGAGTTAGGAGCGGTGGCTCACGGTGGTGTGCAGAGCTGCACAGGTACATACCAGACCTTCAGCATGGATTGGGGGCACGGGTGAGCAGGGAAACATCTGTCAGCCCCACTAATTGCAGATAAAATGGATCGTGTGCCCCCCTGTGTTGGGTGGCAGTGCTGGGGCACTAAACACCAGCCATGCCCGGAGCCGTGGCGAGGGGAAACGGGGAAGAGCTGGTGATGGGAGGGATAACTGCGAGGTGTCGGTGTGTCAGCCGAGTCGGACGCCAGACAGAGGAAATGACTCAGAAAACGATGAGCTGGTTAATGCTGGCTGAGGAAAACGTGTCGCCCTGGGTTTGCATTACAGCACAAGCACTGAATTGTCTCCTCTCAGCCGGCGTGAGGGGCCATTTTAGGGCCGGGGGGTGACCCCGCCCTGCAGCGAAGGTGCGGGCGGGGGCTCGGCCGCGCCGCCGCTTCCCGAGAGTTCTGC
>VWYP01003277.1:62592-217120 GCA_013400435.1 Pycnonotus jocosus
CCCTCGCCGAGCTCCCCAGCGCCCGCCGAGCGCGCCGCCCTCGCCCGCTGATGCAATCCCAGCCCGGCAGGACGAGCAGCAGCAGCCCCGGCAGCCCGAGCAGCAGCAGCGGCAGCAGCCCCGGCCGGCCCCGATCCCGCGCAGCGCTGTATCCGCCCCCGGAGCTCAGCTCCATCCCGCCGAGAGCCGCCGGCAGCAACATCAGCCCTGCCTGCCAGCATGATCAAGGTAAGCGGAGCGGGTTTCCTGCCCAAATCCACCCCGTGCATCCTTCCGGCGGTGCGGAGCGGCCAAGGGGCTTCTCCTTGGGAAATCGGTAGCTCGCCGGTTTGTGTTAAGAGATTTTAGCGCGCCGATTTATTGTGCTTTGCGAAGGGGATTTCTGTCCCCGGCGGATTTGTTGTTTGAGATTCAGGGGCAGATTGTGTGTGATTTTACATCTTTCCTTGCTCTTTCGTTGTAGACAGCATGTGGGGAAGAGAAGTAATTCTGTGGAAAAGAAATAATGAGGGGGGGTTGGCGAAGGGGGAAGGGAAGGTGTATGATTTCCTTTGAGTTGAATTTCTTGTTTATGGAACTCTCAATGATTAAAAAACCCTCAACAAACTAACAAAAAAACAAGAAACCAAAAGGCGGCAAAGATTATGGTCTCCTGGCAGACATCAAGCCTTTTTATGCCTGTGAGTTTGTTAAAGCTCTTATGTCTGCCCTTGTACTGAAATAGATTATGGGTAAAACCCAGTAACATGTGCTCAGAGGTTTTGAGTAATTTCACAAGTAACTTTAAATCGTGGAAGAGGACTCGTCGGTAGCAAACACTAACGTGGCAGACGAGCGTCTGTGGGCACTGTCCTTTTATAAATGTCATGTTTATGTTCCTCAGCTTAGTGACCTGACCTGGGGATTAAAAAGAAGTCTTCCTGGTCAAGGCAAAGGGCATGGAGTTAAGCACGGGTGCTTTTCAGTGCGACCCAGTGAACATCGCAGCCACGTTGCACCCTGTGCAACAGCTGCAGTAACGCTGGGTTTTGAGGAAGGTCTGTGCTGGGAACTGCACAGCTGCAGTCTGATGCCAAAATTAACAGCTAAGGAAAACCACGGCTGAGTTATTTGCTTTCCTTGGGTGACTTTAGCAGAGGGAGTATAGGCACAACAGGTATGTGACTGGCAGGTGTCTCCCCAGCTCCTATCTGCTGCTGATAGCGAGTGTTCCTCACACCCAGCAATGCTGTCCCCTGGGTGGCTCTGGCAGCGGTGCAGTTGCTACTCGTGGTGGCAGGGGGAGCATGGAGGAGCCTTGGGATGCTGCCATAGCCCCGTTTGCCCTCCCTGCAGCTGGGGAGTGGCAGACCAGCCGTGGCAGAAAAGTGGTCTGAAACTACTCGGGGAAAACACCCAAAAGCTCCCCCAGCCACAATGCTCAGAGACAGAATGGAGCATCTCAAGGAAGGGGCAGACTGTCGTGTTTTATGTCACTTCTGATTGTACTTATTGTGTGTGAAGGAACGAGGGTAGGGCTCCTCCAGCACCTGTCAGGAATACTCTGGCATGGCCTTAAAAAAACCCCAAATAACAGGGAAACCACAGACCTACCAACCTGTCTGCTCAAAGCAGCCCTGACATCTCATTGGGTTCTTCTGACCTGCACAAACCCAACCTTCGCTTTGTCTTTTTTACTGTGGAAGACATGGAAGGAAGCAATAGCTACAGCAGTAAAAGGACACTCTTGCCACTTGGAAGTGATGTGGCCTTGGGCAAGTTAGTGCTGTCTGAGCCCTTTACCCTTTATTTGCCTCATCTGTTCCACTGTCGGCTCTCCAGGGTTCTGGCTGTCACTGTGTGTTTGTAGAGCATTTATCAAAGGTACAGAAAATTACGATTTAATTATCACCATACTTATGTAAAACCTGATATATTTATAAATAATCTAATCAACAGCATTATCACACCTCCTTGTTCCTTCATCTCTCTCTTCATGATTTCCTGTGTTTAGTAACAACCTTCCATTTTTCCTTGAACTATTTTCAGCTCAACAACAACCCTCCCTTTCTGTCCTGTTTAAAGTAATGTATAAAAAATGAATTATGCCTCCAGTTCCTGCAGTCTCTGCCTTGTCCACCCAATGCACTGATTGTTACTGACAGGCCTAGCACTTGTGTGTGATCCAGTGGATATGCTGATTTTCTTCCCATGGAAATTGAGCATTGCAATATGCTGCAAAGCCATAGGTAAAAGAGAAGATTGCAAAGTCATGAGGTAGCTTTAATGCATCTGATGTCTTGTTAAAATAGTCCATAGGCCATATCCTTTGTTTAATTAGATAGATGAAAATAATTCAGATGGGTTTCATTAGTCATTAATTTATCCCTGGGAGGATAATGTTAGGAAAGGAGGTAAATCAGTTAATTAACTGTGTCAACACTCAGGTGCTCTGCATTTATTCAGGCATTTTAAAACAAATTAGGAGACGTGGGCATGGTAAAGAATTGGAACAGACGTTTTCATTGCTTCCCTGTGTTATGCCATTTTCTTAAATGAATAATCATAGCTGAATGTATAATGCTGAACATTACCAGTAGGTTTGAGAGCAGGACCTTCAATGCCAGGATGAAGGAGCCAAGCAGTAAATTCTCTCTGTAAAATTTGCACAATCAGCCTTCTTAGGCCACAGATGTGAGGGCTGGCACGTTCGTGTTGCCACAGTGACACATCATGTTCTTTGCTGCTGGATAAGCTCATCAGGCAGCTCTATGAGTTCAAGGCACTCTGTACTGATTGTGGCTTTTGATAATGAATTGTGGCTACCCACATGCAACGATGGCTGTAGTGGAGAGATTAAATGCCCAAACTTCATCTTAAAAGTCTGACTTTAGGTGGTAGTTGAGCATAAATCAAAGCAGTACATGATCCTAATATGTTGTTGTAGTCACTTCCATGTTTGCACCTTAATGCCTCCCATTCTAACATAGGATGAAGTGAATGGGTGGCCTCATTTACCTTGGAAACAACCTCATTATTTTATGGCTTTACACAATAAAGGTCCAGGTAAAATTACATCGTAAAATAGAGCACCTGCTGCAGAAGGGCAGTTTAGGAAATATTACCATATGCTGTTGCAGAGGAAAATCCAGTGTTATGCTTATGGAAAGCACTCTTTGGTGTGTCAGAGAGCATCAGAGCATCCAAAACTTAACATGAGAATAGTTGAAACTATCTTTAAAAATAATCAATAAATTTTACCCATCTGTCAGGGTTTTTTGTTGATTTTTTTTTTTGGTGCATCTTGGACCATAGTTTATTAGTAGTTTTGCAAACTAATGTCATAATGTCATTCCAACAATTACTCATTTACTTCTTCCCTTAAGGTCTTCCCTTGAGTGTGTTCTGAGTTTTATTTTAGAGTATACCTGAAGCATTAATAAAGGGCAGAATATAACTTCTCAGCAGGTACACAGCTACTGCCAATTCAATTTGCCTATTAGAGCACATCACACACCATATTGATAAAAACATTCCTAGTAAGCACAGAAAATGGTTTTCTCCTGGTATACAAATAGGGTTTAATTCCACAAGGTTCTTATTTAAATAATTTCTACTAGGATTCAGAGACATCACTGCCACACAAATCATGTCCATTTCTTTAATTTCATTTAGGCTGTTGTGTTAAGAGTCATCACTTCTGTAATAAATGTTTGAATTTGCATTACTCTTAGTGAGAATGAAGTTTTTTAAACCTTTGAGAGTTTGAAAGAACAGAGTGTGTTCAGCCTGGAGAAGGCTCTGCAATGCAGCCTTCCACAGTCTAGAGGGAAATGATGGAGATGGGGCCAGACTGAGCAGTGCTGTGTGGCAGGAGGACAAGAGACGATGGCATTGCCTGAAACAAAAAAGGTTCAGATGGGGTATAAGGGGAAAAAAAAAATAAATCTCTCCACAAGCACAGTTGGGAGGTGGCTTACCAAGAGAGATTGTGCAGTTCCCATCCTTGGGAGCTCTCAAGACCCAGCTGGATGAAGCCTTAGAAACCTGGCCTGAGCTCAGAGCGTACCCTGCTTTGAGCAGGAGGTTGAATTAAAGACATCCTGAGGTCCCTTCCAGCCTGGATTTTCCTGTGGTCGTGAGAAAAAGCTTACAAACAAAACTTCTTTTAATCCAGCCTCGGTTTTTGACACACCCAGTGGTGTGGACTAGCACATATTTGTCCAGAGCCCTGAATGCTTGGCTTCTAACAGCACAAAGAAGTCTGTGTAAAGGTGGTGTTGAAGGTCACCACTGTAGGCAGATTTCTTTGCAGAAGGTATATTCTTTAACATGTTGGTATAGTAGTATTATTTTCTTCATTATCTTGAGGAAGTCCTTGAGCTTAACAGAAGAGGTTAAACTGGAAAACTATAGAGCAGTGAATAAAAGGAGATATTTTTGATTTTCAAGAATACGAACTTGAAATTGCTGCATCTGAAATACAATCTACAAGGTTACCACATGAAATTGCATATTCTACTCTTGTAAAGTGATACAATTGCTTATCATCATGCAGTTAATTAAAAATTATAGGTAGTCCACCCAAAATCAGCAGTAACAGTGCAATTTCTTTTCATGTAGGGTTTCTCAACCTCCATTAAAATAAAGGAAGTTATTAATCAAATGAGTTTCAAAAGAAACTTCAAATGTTAACATCTACTATGAAGTTATCATTAACATAGCTGGCAGGCTGGTTGCTAGGTAAGTTTCTTGCCAGATGCATGATGCAGGTTTTACTTCCCTGATTTTAAAGTTTGAAGAAACTGGTGGAAGTTTTTGATCCTGGATGAAGAAAAGTGTATCTTTTTAACAGGCTCTATAGTTTATAGTTTGTATGTTATAAACTATAATGAATAATTTCTTTTGCTATAAGCTAAACTAAATTTATAGTTCACAGTGCCATAACTATTTTTTGACAACAGAACATCAAGATTTATTACCAAATTACCATCATCACAGTCCTGAATTCTGCCCTGTGGCAATGCTTGCTTAAAATTTGACAAACCCTTTCCTAATTGCTAGAAAGTATTGCCTGAAATATAGAGGATAGAAGGTAGAAACAATTAATAAGCATGAAGTAATAGTTTTAGCACAGGGTGTTATTACCTGTAGTGGCTACACAGGCACAGTTTTGCCATAGCTGTACATGTGTACATGCATGCAGAAAAAACCCATAGTTGTATTCATATACTTATGTATGTGTTTAGGCATTTATCCATCATGAGTAGGTCATCTGTATTTTTAATATTATCCTTTATCTTTCAGCAGTTTTTCAGAGACCATTTTTTGGCATTTACAGTTTGAGTCTCTTCTTGACACCTGAAGATAGACATTCAGTAACAGCGTTCATTTCTGGTTTTTCACTAAGTTGAATGTTAGCATTTATAATTGTTTTCTTAAGGTGTCGTGCTGTAGCTAGCAATGTTTTCATCATGTTAATTGGGCAAAATATTTATTAGAGCATGCATATAAAATGAGTGTTCTGTCCTGCCATTTCCAGGTGAACTGGATTTCATCAGTGGACAAATCAGATGCAATTCTAAACTTGTAAGGTGCTTAAGATTAGCTTCATATATTCCTAAATGTGAAAAACATTGATGTTCACGTGCAGTGAAGCCTCACAGACCCCTTTGTACATGTTATAAATGAGTCATTTGTCAATTTAGATTTGTGGAGCTGAGCAGGGCTGTTTGATCCTTGATACAGATGTTGAATCGTAGGAGGACAAGCCTGTATTACTTGTCACAGGCCAGTTTATTATCTAAATTTCCAGTGCCATTTCTTGCCATTTCACAGTTGTCATTTTTCAAATAGAGACTGCATCACTCCCGATTTATGTTTGTTACAGCTTCAAGCATGCTGTGGTTTGGGCAAAGGTCTTTTCTTCATTTTGTTTACTTCATGTGTGCTTAATGCTGACACCTCTACAAATACCTCCTCTGTGACCACATTTTTCCAAGGCCACTTTTAATGAGTGATATTTTGCTCTCAAATTCCCTGGGCGGCATCCAGTTTGCTCTGAGCACTGTCAACAAATGATAGGGGACTTCAGATGAAGGACTTGGTCACGTTGTTTAGAAAGGACACATAGGATAAGGTTAACACAGCTCCAAAATTTTGGAGTGTTATAATCCATGATTTTCCCCTGTCATAGAGTTGCTACACAGTTGAATATATGTTAAGTAGGTGGGATGTCTGGTTCTGTCACTAGTTTGAAATATTTTACCTCTTTTGGGCAGATGATATGAAGAAAAGAAGCTTCTTCTGGGTCTTATCATATTGTTGTACCGCATTCAAGGGAGTAATGTGTGACACTGCAGTGATGCTGCAATTGTGCCCAGCTTTTCCTGGCTTTTTAGTAAGCTTCCATGGGATTATTTACATTTGCTTGGTGTGGTGGATAATGCTTATTACATTCTGTTACAACCTCTGCAAGTCATAAAGAATGTAAAGCATTTAGGTTCTTAGAATATTCTGAGCTGAACATGTATCATGCAAATATGCTCCCTCTCTGTTGTTATTGGAACAAGAACATTATTGTAGATGCTGTCCTCAAACAGGTCTCGAAGATTTGCCCTTTGGCTTAGCTCTGTTCCTCGTGCCCTTTACATCAAGAGGACAGCTTCAATTTCCTGTCTACTTTGCTGAACTCTGTCCAGTTGAAACCAATCAGGGCAGTGTTTGAACACACAGCAAAAATCACATCACAGGGGTATAACAGAGGCTTTGGAGAGGTCTCCCATTGCTTCAAACCAGTTATGGCAGGCTAAAAACCCACTGGAGCTGGTATAGGCAGGTGTTCTGCAGCCATCACCTGTGTGCTGTTAGGCAAGAAACTTGAATAGGTTATAGCTGGGAGTAGTGAACAGCCAAACCATTTTAAATCAGTCATTTACACCTCTTCTTCCTTGAGAAGAATGGTAATGGATTTGATGGGTATGGTTTAGTTCCTGGGGAGCTGTGCAGAGCCTATTCTGGCACCCCAGTGAATTCCCTGAAGCAGCTGCTAGGCAGGGTGAAGTGTGCCAGTGGGACAATCCATGCCCCAATTTCCTGTTTGTAGAAAAGACAAATATTTCTGTCTTCTTTCATGTGGATGTTGTGACTGTAGAGCCAGGCTTCCAGGTCCTACAGTGAGAAGAGTCCTTTCAAGCTTATAAATAATTAAGATCTTCGTCCTTTATCTGGAACAAACAGTTCCAGCCTGCCATCAGAATCGAAGAGAACACAGTATTTGCAATATTTCTGGAAAGCTTGCTGTCTTTCTGGGTTGGGGTTTTTTTTGTCATTGTTAGTTTTGGTTTGGTTGATTGGTTGGTTGGGGTTTTTTTTCTCCCTTGCCTTGCATCAGGGAGATGCACATATATATATTTGAAGAAATACAGGATAATTTTATTGCATCTCTTAACAAGACCTACCAGATCACTGTGAGCCCTGAAAACTCGAGTCAGGCTCCTTCTGCAGCATTGTGGCCAAACATTCAGGCAGAGCCCACATCTGGGTGTGCACAGCTCTGCCTGCAAGCAGAGAAATGGGGTTTGCTCAGACATTTGAGAATGGCACAGCAGAGAAACACCTTTGTAAGGACAACTCTCTCTGACTAGTGGAGCAGAGTGTACCTGCAGATTTGAGCCCATGCTGATCCCCAGGTGAGATAGCTGCTGCCATGCCTTATCAGCTTCATCTCTTGGACACTTTGCAGACATGCCAGCCTCTTGGGAAACAGGGACAGGGAATAACAGCCAACACACTGCAGGAAGTCGTGCTTCTTGTGCTTTTCAGCAGTGGCATTTGATAATGGGTTGTGATTAAATAGGCCATGGAAAGTCACCAGGGCTAGATGTGGTATCAAGCCAGTCTGTGTCAGCCCTTTACACACCAGCAACCACATGTGCACCTGCATTTGAGAGCCAGCTCTGTAAGTTACAGTTCTGTGATCTCTAGTGGGACTTTACACATGACTTATGGTGAAAAAAGTAACTCCTTCTTCCTCCAAAAGCCCTTCTGTTTTCTTCCTCCACAGGGCTTTTGTTTTCAGTGTGTCATTCATCTTTCCTCAGTGTCTTATGTAAACCTTTATTCCAGTGCAAAATGGACTTAAATGGGACACGGTCTGAGCACTCTGAGAATAGCTACAATGACTACAATGAGCTACAAATGACCCCTTACACAAGCCAGTGATTCAGGCCTGACCTCCTGCTTCTCCTGGTGCTGCTGTAGTTATGAAGGAGCTTGCAAACAGGACTGTGTCCTTAAAAGCAGGTTTTTGTCTGCTAGCTTTTTCCTTTGAGCACGTCAGTTCTCATTTTGGAATCTATCACTGTCTCTGCTGTGGTTTGGTTGGGTTTTTCCCCCCCAGGAGTTTACAATGATTTATTTGCAAACTGGGGAAGCTTTGGTCTCCTGCAGTAAATTGTTTGCTTCCAGTTCTAAGCCCTCAGTAACTCTTCAGACAATGATTTGATTTGTTTCTGCTCACTATGCCTACATGTTATTTATATTTTCATTTGGTAATTGCATAAAGCCAATTGCCTTGGTCATCAGCTGCAGAATCTGTGTGGAGTTTCCACTGTCAGGCAATTTCACAAATAAATTGCAAACTACATTTTATGCATCTTTAAATCAGATCTGATTTAACAGCTGTTCAGAATAAAAATTATAATCAGTGTAACTGAATCTTCAAGGAAAATAAACAAATTAGTTTTTATTGTGCTTAGGCTCATCTTTCTAGTATAACAGTGCAGTTAAAAATGCATCCTGCTTAATTCTACTATAAAATTTTAAAATGCTAATTTAGTACCTGGCATTATAGAATACATGAGGAAAGAGAAATGTTAAAGAAAACATAGTGAACACAAGCTTGTGATAAAGAGCAGGGCCCTGGTCTAAGAGAAAGCATGTAATAGCATTTACACCCTTTCTTGCTGCCAGTTGGATGCAAAACCTCTCATATCAAATAACCGGGCCTAAATGCAGTAAAACTATAGTGTCTTTCAGAATTGAATTTATTTTGTTTGAGCAATCACTATATGATATATCCATGGGACACTATCTAGTTAGAAAACAGGCAAATGAATTTATAGGTCAACTAGATCCAGCTGGTTGCTTTAACATGTTTTCTTTCATGCCATTCTAGCAAACAATGCACTTGTTAAAAACCTAATTATGCTAGAAGGGACAAACAAACCAACAAAAGAGTCACTTAGAGGCACTGTTCATAGGAGTTAGAGATGGAAGAGCTCCATTAGGTCATCTGCCTCTTCCCCTCATTGTACGAGGCTGTTTTCCCAAATCAGAAGGGAAGAGCCAGTAAACTGTGAAGACAGAGGAAATGGCACTGGGGAGTGACAGAGCAGTGAAGGGTCATAGGAAGGAAAACAATCAAGAGCAGTGTGAGCAGTGAGTTTACAAATCAAGGTTAAAGCACACTGCACTTGGAGGTCATTTGTGAAGAGGATTTCTTTAGAGTACTTGTCTGTTTCTGCAAAGAAAATAGGAAGGAGAATTGTATGGATGTGCAGAAATGCATTAAGACCAAACCAATTATTGAATACAGGGGCACCACGCAGAGATTACAGCTGCTTCATGCCCTGTGTTGGATGGGACTGGTGGGAAGCTTTCAGTATTTTTCAGTAGGGAAGGATCACACTTCAGACTCCATGGTGTATGATTGTAGTTCACAGCTCATGTTGCAAATTTTTCTGAAATCTGTGACAAAATCAGTTCAACCTGAAGCTGAATAGATCCCTGGTCATGTTCTCCTTAAGGTTAGTTTCAGAAAATGAATTTGTTTTCTACTTTTGCTGATCTCTTTGTTCCTTTAGAGTTCCTGATAATTCAGCTTGTCAAGCATACACTCTTTTTGGAATTCAGGAGTAGATCTCCTTCACCTTGCCTAGCCTTACTATCTTTAAGTGAACTGAGACAAGCTTTCTTCTCCATCAGTTCAGGCATTACTGAACTTACTCAAATATTAATTTAAGCACAGAGTCAAAAAATTAACATCAATTCTATCAGAGGTTTTTCACCAGAGTGCTGCTTGCAATGGCTTTTCTTTGCAAACATTGAGTTGCATTTATTTGTTCTTGTGGAACCAAGTTTGTCTGCTTTTACAGGTGTGATACAGCTATAAATGTTATTAAACATGGGTCTTGAGTAAACAGCAGAATATTTCCACCTCTTGATGGTCCCTGTTTTAAGGTTTTTCTAACCAGCAAGTTGTACTCTCATAATCTGAATTGCCTTTTATTTTAGTGTAATAAAAACAGTGATGCTTGTTTTAAGAGGAATATATTTCAATTTTAGTCAAAGCAATTAAACTGGCTTAAATTAAAGCCAATAAACTGCTCGAGTCAGGGATAAGTGCCTGCACGGTTTTTCAGACTAATTTAATTACAATCTACTTCAATTCAACCTTATTTAATCCAATGCAGCTTTCTTGGACATAAAACCTCTTGTATTTTCTAAGCCCTAATGCCTTCACTGTGAGGCAAAATTATTATTAGATAGTGTGGAAGCTTTCTTTTTCTGCTGTGCTAGTTGCCTTGTGCTTTTCTTTGTTGTATGCTGTCATTGCACAGCCTCTGTTTAACTAACATTAGTGCCAGCCCAAGGTTGAACAAGCAGCTACAGTAAGGTGATAATGCCAAGCTGACAAAGCATCAGGGAAGATCTGTGTAAGGAAGAACAGTCTTTAAAAAATGTATTGGAAGTGCAGAAATTAGCACTGTAAATTGTGTAAATGGCCCAGCCCAACAAATGGGCTTAGTGACACTTGCATGGGAGCACAGATGTGTTGTGTATGTTCATGTTCACATACCTGCAGTATAAAGACAGGATTAAAATGCTTTGATATCATGCACCCACTCCCATGGGAGCTGAGATAAACATGCTTGGCTCTTGGCTTCCATAAATGAGCTTCTCAAACTATGGAAATCTTTCACAAGTGTCATTAAAAAAAAAAAAAAAAAAGAGTTGATATTGAAAATGGTATTGTATCACTTGGCCCTTTAGCAACTTCTCTCTGTCTGACAGTGTGGGGGGTTTTTTATTTTGGTTTGGTTATTTTTGTTAAGCTGTGAACATTGTTTTTTTTTCCTGCAAATTCATCCTTTATGTGATGTGGCTGCCAAATTGTATTAACATTTGTTAGGGACAGATAAAAGCTGTTTTGAAGCCATGGAAGTGTTTGTGTGTGACTGTAGCAATACACAGACTATATGGTGTTTGTGCACATTGGATTCTGTTTTATACCTGGAGCAGAAAGGCAGTTCTGGTTTTTGTGGCTGTGAATGACAAAGTACCTGTCATCACACACCTCATTTGGCTTGCCTGCAGGCAGTACCAGAGTGTGAGTCACGTATTGGATTTATTGATCTGCTGTATTCCTGCAATCTGATGAGTGTTGTAATTGCATTATCCTTCCAGTGCAAATGAGAGCATGAAATATTTCTTAGACACTTAGTAGCCAGAAGCAGACATGGGGAAGAAGACACTTTTAGCTTGGAGAATTGTCTCAGAAAGGACTTTCTTTGTTGAAAATTCTCTTTCATATGGCTGCTGACTGAGAGGAAATTTCTGATCCATCTTTTCTGGGGCCTGATGACTGCTACACAGTAGGATGGTGTTTACAGCAGGAGATGGGTTTGCTTTGGTAGAAGGAACTCTGCATTCATTGCTGTGTACCTGTGGTTTATTTGGTTTCTTTAGGTTCTTGACCTCCATGAATAGCCAATACTTGTCCAAAAAAGCACTCTCTGCAATTATTTCAGGGGCATGAAATTAGATTTCCAGATGTTCACTGTCACTGATAGTACTCTACCAAGGCACTGGTGCTGTTGATGACAATCTCTCTGAGAGTGGAGACATTGGCGCTATCTGTGGGAAACTTCACCCAGATGACTGGTGAAACTAAAAAAGATGACTAAGGATTTTGTGAAACTGCAGAACTTGACTTGTTTTGAAAAGCATGCAGTATGATTTCCTGGCTGAAAGTGTGAGCTCTGTAGACAACATTTTCAGTTTGTTTCTTTACTCTTGCCTAATGCTAGGGAAAGTTTTCTGTTCCCTGGTGGTCAGAAGAGTTCTCAAACAACAGGGAAAATTAAGTGAACAGAGAACTGATTAAAGAATTAGTTTTCTTTGAGAAAGAGTGACAAAGTACATGGCATATAGAGATAACTGGAAAATTCTGTTGGGAACTGACTCTTTTTAAAATAAATTATCTCATACGCTATAGATTAAAGAAATGCAGTTTGCAGCTGGAGTTCACAGTGATGAAGCTTCTGGTCATCTTCAGTTCCTGTTTCATAACTGAACATGAGCCAATGAGATGGAATAGCTAAACCCCAAGCACAGCACTTTGACAAAGCACCTGGTGGAAATGCAGTCTATGGAACAGACAGTCCCAAATGAGAACAAAGATGCTGATGCTTCTGCTGAGTGTCTAAAAAGCCCCCAGGTGTGAAGGCACAGGAAGGAAAAGCTAGGGCACACTCATGCAATCTAGGAAGGCTGGGGAGTTCAGGGAGGAGATGGGCCTATTTTTATAGCAGAAGGCTGAATGATCTGACTGCACAGAAGAAGTAGAGAAAGTGTGCCAAAGACAGCAGGGAAAGCATTGGCTGCAGCATCATGGTGCTAGAAGATGTTGAAGACATGTATGTCTAAGGCAGCCTGAGGACCAAGTGCAGGAGTTGAGTGTCCAGGTTTGGGAAAGCTCTAGCAGAAGTGCAGGTGACAACTGTTTGCCAATTATTTGCCTAAAATTTGCCAAAAGTGTCAGGAAGGGTTACATACACAAATACCCACCTAAGGCTGTACCTCTGCCTTTTGTAAGAGTTAGGCTGGAACTGAGTGCTAATGTGAGGGAGCACTGTTACCCAGCTGAGTGTCTTGTGATTGCTTCTGTCAGTGCTAAAGGATTTGTAATGGTCACTACAGCATTGAGGTCTTCCATAAAAGTGATAACAGAATTACTGCTCACCAGGTCTTTGTTTCAGTAGTATTTCATTCACAGTGATAAAATGACATTCAAACCCCATTTTTTAACCAAGTTTAATCTGGTTTAAGACTTTACACCTCATTCTCGTACAGGCTTTACAGAAATGTTAAAATCAGTGTGTGTTTTCAGTATTTTTGAAGGAAAACTTTGAAATACACTTCTATTTCCTGTTTAGAAAAAGCAGTTAAATGTACCACAGGGAAAACACTGATATCTCCACAGCACAACGTAGGAAATAATGTCATGGTTGTGTAATTGTACAGCTACTTCAGATAGTCTTGAATGACTTCTGAGAAGTTGTTGACCCAGTGGCTCAAATGTGTCTTTAGGATGACATCAGTGTTTTAATGGAGACAGTTTTAAATCTACCATGCTATTAAATACAAAGGCCAAATTTATGCTTGGCAAATCTCCCTTGGCAATGTTGGCACCAAACCAGGGAGCAATTTCCCCTACTGCATTTAGCAACATGTTTCAGATTTGTAAGCCATGGAGCCCTTAAAATATGACTCCATTAATTAGGAAGTAATTGTGGTGTTTCTTTCTAGTGTGGAGGGATTAACTCAGTTTAATCTCAGTGTGGTGTAAGAAGGCAGTTAGTTACTTGCTTTAAATATGAATTAAATCTGTAAGAAAATAATGACTTAATGGAGAACAGGATTGGCCCCGTGGCATGCGCCCAAAAATCGGGCTGTTGACTTCACTGAGTTCAGTGTTAATCTTGAACTGAAGGGCAGCACGATGGAGCTCCCAGGGGTGGTTCCTGTAGGTGGTCTGTGCTTCAAATTCACGTGCAAGCTTGGTATCTTTAAAAAAGATCATGAAAGAGAATATTAAACTGTATCCAGCTTCGGTCCTCTGTGTTGATGCCAACTTTTGCTTTAGGGCAACTTCATAAAACAGCATCAGGAAGAAGCTGAAGCGTAATGGTTGAGTACTTGTCAGTATTTGCTGTCAGCAGTAATTATTATTAGCAAATCCTGCTTGGCACACTGGATATTAGACAAAAGCCAGCAATGGAGCTGGAGCTCTTTGAGATATTCTTCTTCCACAGCTGGCAGTTCCCATCCTGTTAGCTGGTAACCAGCACGCTTTCCATCCTGCTTCATTGCAGTGCAAAGAAAAATCAGTTGGCTCAGTTCATCCGTGGAATACTTCACTACTGTGAACTGTCATGAAGGCTTTCTAGGATTTTAGCAGTGGGTTTGGAAGTATTTGAAAAATTACAGGTAAAGCAAGGACCTGCTATGCATTGTCCTTCGCTTTGAGTAACACTTTAGTCCTGCTTGGCTCTGCCACTGAAGGCCTGTGCACACTCTGCCAAAGTCTTGTCTTTTTGGAGTAGAAAACCCTAAGCTTTAAGGCAAATGCAACATATTTTTAATGAAGGATAAAACATACTGGGATATTGTAAAGAGATTTATGATCTCTCTTGGAACATTCTCTTTTAGTGGATAGGGAGGGTCCTGTAGCCATGATTGCCTGCCTTGCTGTAGAGGGTTACAAAAAAAGAGGAACAGAGGAGTTAAATCTGAGAAAAGGCAGCAGGAGGGATGTGGGAGGCTCTTTGGGGCGAAGGGGAAAGGAAGTGAGATCTGCTGTGGCTGAGAGTTTCCCTTTTACTTTTTCTTGGTAGCAAGGCCGTGATCTGTGGAAGGTCCTCTGAAAATACTGCACTTTGTTTGTTTGTTTGTTTGTTTTTGTATATTTTACCATATTCCAAAGATCTGTAAAAAGGGAAAAGAATCATGTTATTTGCCTGATGTGTGTTGTGCTTCCCAGCCTGTGATCCATGTGGTCCCAGCCTTGGCCCCACATTTTGGTGGCTGCTGCAGGGCAGGTGGCTGCTGTGTCCCTGACACTGCTGTCCACCTGCACCAGCCCTCCCTGTGGGGTGAGGGCTGCTCTCTGTGAAGAGCTGGGATCTCACAGGCTGACCTTGAAAGGTTTTCTTTGCATCTTTTTCTAAGGGGGTTTATTATACCTTTGAACTGGGGCTTTCCCATCTGGACTGGGAGTTCCCACCCAAGATGCAGAAGGAGACAGCCACCAAATCCTCTCCATCTTTCCAGCTCTGCTCCCTAATGCCGTCATCCCAGCCATCCTCTTTCTTGGCCCATCACCCCAACCTCTTGCTCCTGGTGTCTTCTTCCCTCTCCCAAGCCTCTGCACCCACTTCACCTTTTCAGCTCCCTTGAAGGCTTCTGGGAAACCAGGAACTCTGTCAGGACTCTGTTAATCTCCTTTGTTCCATGCTGTTGGGTATAACATGCACTTAGTGGCTACTGGCAGGGAAGGTACAGGTAGTGCAGGAGTGTCCACAGAGATGGTAACATGATGCTGTGGGAACTGGGAATCTTGGTTTTAGGTAGATGGCTTACACCTGTCTGTTGCCTCTCTGCTGTTGAACAGAAGGATGCCTGGAACTAGCACTCCTTTTTAAAAAAATTATTTCCCCTCTCAGTTCCTTTGCAGAAGCCTGAAGTTCAACGTTGTAGATAAGGCAAAATACTCTCCTTATTTATTCATATTGGTGAGCATTCTTTATTACTGTCTTTTTTTTAATGAAGGATTTAACAAAATCAATTCTTTCTTTTTTCTTCCATTCTGCCTACTCAGCCTTCTCTTTAGAAAGGCAAAAGCAAACCTGTTAGGTATATACTTCAGCAGAGAAATTTGTCTCTGATGGAATTGAGTAAAACCCCAGTTTATTTGTTCAGCTCTGAATGAAAAACTTGTGATGTTGCCCATAACCCTCTACACTACAGAGTGATAATCTAATCTAGGATGTTATGTATGTGTATATATATATGTTACATATATAAAGCCTTGAAATGCACTTGCACAAAATTAAGCAACTAAAGTAAAACTGAGAACCCAGAAGATGGAAAGTTATGCGAAGAACTTACCACAAAGTTCTTGCTATCTTATTTACTGGTGACAAAATCTGAAGATTCAATACAATCTGTCCCTGAAATGAATTAACTGAATGTGTGTCAACTTTCCTGCAATGCGCATTGAATTTGATTTTATTTTTTTTTCTAGAGCTGCCAGAATGAGTGCACAGGTGGAGGATGTTCAGGAGAAACAGGAAAGCAAATGACAGAATCTTTCAAGGTATGTGGGAATGGTCTTCAGGAGAAGGTTTTTCCCTTGGGTCCCAAAGTTGCAGAGCTAAAGATTGCAGAAGGACTCCAAAGCAACTGCAGCTCTGGAGCATTATCAGCACTCCACAACTCCTTATTGGTAGTAAGGATTGCTGAGCACCTGCCAGGAACTGACATGAAATTGCATCCCTCTCTTTTTACTTTAATCTTATGCTTAGAAATGAGCTCAGTTAAGATACCATTCTTTTCCTCTGCCTCCTTCCTGAATGCAGTGCTGGTAACTAAGAGCTCATTTTAAAAACTGTATGGATGCAGATGTCAGCTTCGAGTTTTCTATTCAAAGTGCAGAGCCTGTCAGCATGTGCTCTTTTGAATTCCACATCTGTCTCAATTTCCTTTTTCCCAGCATTTTATACATCCTTTGCCTTTATTCTTTATGTCACACATCTGTAATTCTTTTTCTCTCTTACTCCCTGATTTACAGTCGTTAAAAAAGCCTTATCTATATTTTGCAGAAATACAAAAGTAGTATTCAGAAAAACTCATGTTTTTTCAGCAGTTCCTGTTATTTCTGACTATTGTCAGCAGTACATGAGATGAAATTATAATAATATGCTGTGTAAGTGTCATGTTCTTCCTGATTTTTTTGGGGCAGTGCCACTGGTGTGCAGTCTTCTGAGCTATGCTAAAGTAATTATTTCCCCTTCAGCTGTCAGGCTTTAAACAGATACGAAAAATCAATGCTGCAATAAATATATTGGACTCTTTGATAAGATTTAATCTGATGTTGGTCTCATTGAAAATTGCAAAGAATTCTTGGGAGTCCGTGACTACAGGATTTCACCGTGTAGCAACATGCCATTTAATTTCTATTTCCTCATTCTCAGCCCTTCCCAGTTCTTCTCTTCCTCATTTCTTTGTGTTGTGTCTCTCTGGCAATTCTGCTCAAGAAGGAAAATTCAGGATGACTTTTCCACCAGAAGGTTGGATTTGAAAAATATTGACAAAAACAGGCCTACAGCCAGTTTTGAATCCACAAGAAATCACAAGTCTGGTGTTCAAGGGTTGTTTTGTGAATTCACCTTCAATAAATAGATAGATCTCAGTAGATTCATTCAGCAGAGTGTGCTGGTGTATTTGCAAACAAGAATTGCTTTACAAGAGGAGACTCTTGTGTAACCAAACTGAACCATGTCTTTCACTCATTGACACAGTCCAGAAGGAAAACAGAGTGACAACAAACTCTGGCAGTGTTTGGGTCACAGGTGAACTTGGCATAAACTAAAACAGACTTAAGGCAGATTTAATTATACCAGCAGTCAAGCAGGTGCCTTACCAAAGCTCCAAATACTGGGTGGCACAAAGTTGGATTTAGTCCAGGTTCCTTTCCATTGATATTTGTGTGTCAGCCAGAATGGCAGATCATTGTAGTGGAGAGGCAGGGTGAGGGGAAAAATACATTAGCAGGTGGGACAGATGGTCATAAAGAGAATAATGCTAGGAGAAAGCAGCTGGCTCAAGCTAAAGTCTAATTTGTAAGACTTCATTCCTGCCTTATGGCTCTGTTTCTGAAGATTAGCTGCAGTCACCAGAGGGACAGAGATTTCTAGAAAATGCTATACTGTGGAAAGTATTTCCATAATGATGTATGAAAGTTAAGGTGAGAATATAGGTCCTGGTTGTGGAGTCATACATTATAATAATTGTTTTCAGCCTCTTCAATGTCACAGTAAAATTAAGAAGGAAAAACTTCATAAAAGAAGAAAAAAAAACAGCAACAGAAAATGAAAATAAAATAGCCTGAATTCATTCTAGGGAACTTTGCAAACATTTTTGTGGACGACAGTTAGGGTTTAGTTTCAGAAACTATAGCTAGTAGTATTTCAAAGGAATCAAGCTGACCCATGGGGCTGACTGTGCTGAAGAAAGCTGCAGTTTTGTTCCAGTGACCTAAGCAATCCAAGATTGTTGGAATGTAGAAAACAGGGTATGGTTTTGGTTAAAGCTTACATAAAACATATTGTTTACAGTGGGTCATGCCCAACATTTGACTGCCAGATCAGCCCTCTGAAGACATTTCTGTTTAGAATGCAATGCTGTGCTTTTTAGGTGGGGTGAGCTGCTTTGAGTTTTACTGCAGTTTCTGCCTGAGTTTGAAAGGTGGATTTAGAAAGTCCCTGTACACTGGGAGGGAAGGTACCTGCAATTTCTGGCAGACAGTGAGTCCCTCTGCTGACTGCTTGCTGTTCTCTATTCTCATGGACTTTTTAAAAGCAACAGATCAGAATTGGCATTTCCTTCATCCTGACTGCTACCGACCTACCTTAATTTGACTCAGTTCTGCAGTTAAAAATCTCATCCTGGCAGGTCTGTGATTTACAAGGCATTTAATGTATGGCATTTAGAGTTGCCATGTGAGCGGTGTTCTTGGAACAGCTAAGAAACATTGAAGGAAATAGTGATAATGCTACAGCTTCCTGTAATGTAGGAAGTGCCAAATCTCCAGGATTTGTCTACCAAGCTCCTTCCATGTGAGTGAAATCTCCTTCTCTCCCTCAAATGTTGCATGCACTTATAAATATATTTGTTTATTTAAATGGCAGATGGTGATTTGTGACCACAGCTAAGTTGTGGCTTTTTTCTGTTGCCAGCATTGCATCTCTGTGAGGGGGATATTGCACCAGTAGTGGAGAGTACAGTCATCTTCTGTACCACTGAATGTTTTTTTGGGAAGTTGAATCAAGAAATGCACATATCTGGTTTTGTTCTTATACTTGCATCCAATAATACCACGAAATAGCACACAATTATGTCTAAGGCACTTAATTTTTATGACTAAAAATCTGGTAGTTCCTTTAATGCATTCATTCTGCTTATTGTGCTGTCACAAGACAGAATGACTGTTGTTTGGAGAATGGAGCAGTCTGTTCCCATATGTAACTCTGATTTGGTTTCTTTTAATGTGTGATTAAATCTCTGACTTGGAATTCCTAACACTTCATGCTAAGAGGCTAAAGGCATCTGTGATGCCTTTTATTTCTCACATATCCAGAAAGATGATTTAATGTAGCCTTTTGTCTTGGGATTTGTCTTTGTTTTCCCTTTGAGACTGATAAATGGAGCACTTAAAAAAAAGGTATTACCTGCTCCTATAATGTTTCTCTGAGTTTCAGTGATCTGAAGCTCTGGAAAAAATTGGCATCATAATGGTGCAAAGTTCAGTTATTTTGTTTTACTTTTTAACGGCCTGTTTAATGTGCCAGAGTGATGCAGACTTTCTAGGGAATTTCTAGGGAACACTGGCTTATTTGCTGCACTAAAGCAGAATGGAGTAGCTGTAGCTTACAAGTGGATCTGGATTGAGCTGCTTATGTGAAGACCTGTGGTGGCAGAATGAGAAATGTTTAACTGGGGCTTCTGTGTCTCAGTGCCTGCTTGTGCTGCTCTGAATATCTGGGAGTGCTCCCACAGAGTTCTCTGCAGACAGACCCAATCCTCCAGGCTCTGAGCCAGTGGGATGTGAGCCCATGGCAGGCTGGAAGCTGCATGGGCAGGTCAGTGCAGTGCTGTGCTCCAGCTGGGGATCCTCCCTGTGGGAATCTTGGACTTGCTCTAGACCAAGTGCAGTGCTCTGCTGATATGCTTGCACAGCTTCCAGTTCAAAGTTGTCTCACCTCTAGCCAGGTGAGGTGCTGGATATATTGAATTTTCCATAATCATGATGTATGGTTTGTTTCTTGCATTGCTGTAATGTTTTTGAGCCCAAGCTGTGAATTAGCTGACACTGTGCTAAGTGTTGTACAAATCTGAACATAAAGCTTATTTCCAGTCTACCCCCAAAAAACCCCAACCAAAATCTCTGACAATTTTTCCACAGAATCTAAAGCTGTAGTGTATTTTACATTGGAAGAAACTGAAATTCTTTTTCCAGTGCAGGTTCAGATTTCCATTTGTGGTTCGAATTGAGAGATTGCCAGTGAAAGTTTTGCATTACTGTGAGCCATAACCATTTTTATACTACGTAGCCCTATGATTTGTGGTAAATACAGTGGGATATAGGATTCCTTACTCTGGGAATTGGGAGAGAGAACAATCCATTTTGAGAAAACAGATGGTTTTAAGCTTGATTTTAGAAAACTTACTTGTATGTGAAAAGTTTGCTGGCAGTGATGAACAGCAAAGAGTTCTTTGATTTTTTTTATGAATAGATGAAATTTTTTTTACCAAACTTTCTTGTTTTCCATCCAATGCAAAGATGAAAGTATATAAAATACAGAATAATCTAGTTTTTGAAACATCATCCTAAAACCTAAACGAATTGACTTTAGCACATTAGCCCATTAGCATGACAGGGTTAAAGTTCTGTTTCTTGAAGAGTTTAGGAAGTATTGAGCAGTTTTCCTCTGTTTTCATTTTATAGGAGCAGTAGGTGACATTACTGACATGCTCAGAGCATACAGATCAAGGGAACACTAAAGTATTTTTGGAATGAGGAAATACACACAATATAATTACCACATTACCTACAAGACTAATAAATATAAAGGAGTTTATATGATTTATATATTTGCAAATATATGTTATTTCCTCCTCAGCTTGTCCTCAATTTGTCATTTTCTACTGACATCAATAAATTATTTACCTGCTGAAGCATTTGTGCACTCAGAGGCTTTTTGTCATGCTGCAGATATTGATACTTCAGGGGGTCTTAGTGTTAGGTGGGGATATTAGAATAATACTCTGCATTGCCATTTAAAATTCTATATTAGATTCCATTTTACATTTTGCTTGATAAGATAGAACATTTCCTTTATAACAAATTCCATGGCGAAAGATTTATTATAGAAATCTAATGATATCTTGATGCTGTGATGAGCAGTAGCTCCCCAGAATGTGTGTAGAGAAAATCTGCTCTTATATAAACTGTCTTGAAGCAGTAAAAGAGAAACAACCAACTGGATTTGTGTGTGTGTGTAATGGGATACATACACTAGGGATCTCCAAATACTTTGTGTCTTGCCTTAGGCCATCCAGTCCATTCTCCCACAGAAAGTGGGGCTCTCGTCAGCACCAGAGCAGGCTCCCCGTGGCTTTGCTGAGTGCAGTGCTGGGCTGCTCTCTTGAAGAATTCTTCTTTTCCTGGGGTCCAGTCTGATCCTCTTAAGTTAAAGCCTTGTGTGTTACCATGTGGTAGGTCATCTCTGGATCACCTCCATGGAAGTACATAGCTGTAGCCAGTTAGGTCAGGAATGCCAAGCTAGGGGCCAGTTCTGTTATTGTCATAATAATATTTAGCATATGTGGGCTGGGCACATTTCAGCTGAATCTGTTTATGTTATTATCAGTGGTAACAAAACTATTTGCTTTTTGTGATGTGTTGAATGAAAAAAAGATTGGTGAATAATAATACTGTTAAATCACTGTACTTTCATATCACCTGGTTATGCCTCCTAGCAAGTACGTGTATGCTGCAGAATTATTTCAGATGATTTACAATCAAATCCATTCCCTCATCTTTACCTGCCAAGAGGGAAACCAGTTCCAGGATAGAGTGTTGAGTGGTTTCTATGATATTCTGCATCCACATGGGCATGGCACAAAATCTTTTGAGTAATTGCTATTAATAGTTGGGCCAGACCGACACATACCTGCTGCTCTCATTCCAGTTATTAGGAAAGAATTTGGGATCTGTGGCAGCTCCTTTCAGTTTCAGCTTGATGGCAAGTGGTTCTGTGCTTCTCTTCGAGTGGGTGATGTTCTTCAAATAGTTGCAGGCTTTTAGCAAATAGACTTTCCAAGCTGTAATAGAGGAACTGATTGTCCCATTATCTGAAGCTGAAGGATTTGCAAATAAAGCTAATTGTCTTCAGCAAGGGTCTGGAGCTTTTAGCCAAGATAAAAGGAAACTGCTAAGAAAACAGCCAGGGGCAGTTTGGCTGAGTTGATTTATAGCACAAGAAAGTGATGCTTTATCACTTTTTTTCACTAGGAGCTTAAGATGTGTCTATAAAAGCACAGAAACTGTACTGGAATTTTGGAGATTGCATTTAGCTTGTATCATTTTCTGGATTAGTTTTTCCCAAGGTAAAGAATTGCTTTTAAAATGCAAGGCTTAGCACCAGTCACTGATAAAAGTAAATTTATGAACTGACTGCAAAACTTTAAAAATCCATAGTGTCCATACCAATTTCCAAGATTTATTAAATTTTAATGCCATTGTGATATCATGTCCTCAGTTTTGATAGTAAATGTTTTCTTTGCTGAACACACTTGAATAGAAGCTACGATTTAGGAAGAGAATAAAGTTGGATTAGGTTTTTTTCCATAGAATTCTCTTGGCCTTCCTGCTTGTTTTTGAAAGGATATCCTAACTTTTCATGAATTATCAGCCTAGAGAGTTGGAAGAGGTTTATGTTAATCCTGTATTTAGTCCCCGTTTCTAAGAAAGTACTGAGTGGAATGAAATGGCAAGCTGTAGCAGTTTCATCGGCAGATCAGACACTGAATTTCATGGCAATATTTAAGTTTACCTTCTGTCTACCAGTGTGAAAGGGAGATGGAATCCCAGGAAGAGTCAGGTGTGGTTAACTGAATGTTTGAAATGGTTCCCATAACCTCTGTATAGTATAGAGACTGTACCATGAAAGCATTTTATATTTTCAAAAGGTCTTGAATGCCTGCATTCCATGAATCCACTTCCCTGCATGTCTGCAAGCTTATTAAAATCAGGGTAAGAAGATTTAATTGCAACTGCTCAGGACTTGGACATATGAGATTATGATTCTATTCTTGGCAATTCCACACAACATGTTTGTGACTGGCCAGGCTACTTAGGCAAAATAATTCCAACTTCTTTGTCTGAAATTTAGGTTTGCAGTTCACTTCTTCGTTGAGCATGGCTACTTCTTTTAGAGAAGGTTAGATGCAAAAATCTCATTTTTTGTTTCAATTGCTTCATGTGAAATAAAAATGATGTTTTCCAAACGAAGAGACAGTGGTGTCTTGAATCTTCGTGCAAAGATGTGTTGTTGGTGAAATGTCAGAGACCTCTCTGTTCCAGTCTTGTGTCACAGGCCACTGTGAGCCCTCAGCTTGTGTTAGGCTCAAACTTTCTCCCAGGCAAACTCTTTCTAAAAATGGAACATTGTGTTTATGCTGCTCTGCAGAAATACAGTGGTTGTGAGGCAAGGAGCAGCACAGCATCAGGAATTAGGATCTGTAGGAACCCCATTCCAGCATCTTTCTTAACCTTAAAAGCACATCTTTTGAAATGTGTCAGTGGAGAACAGACTAATGAGTAATGGAGAAAAAAAGCCTCAAACTTAACAATTATAAATCCATGTAATTTTCCTGGAGCAGAAGAAATGGATGAGGCTGTAAAGATTCAAGTAGTTTTGCCTGCCTTACAATCCAGACTCCTACAAAGCTGGAAAAAAGGGTCTTGATTAACTTAAATGGCCTCTGGATCAAGTCAGTGGGAAGTTAGGCAGGCAGCATTTCAGCAACATGGAAAAACTCTTAAAATGTAGCTAGTGCTATTGAAATGAATGATATGTTTTTAGGGCAAAATAAAAATTCTTTTATGCTTCCTCTATCATCTAGCCTGACTGTAGCTTTCTAACATCTTTATTTCCCTTCTGTTGTGTTTCGAGGGCTTTAGAATATATTTTCAGCTGTGCTTCTGCCCTAGCTGCCCTTTTCATTTCTTTAGGCAAGAGGTTTATGTCAATTCCAACCACTTTTCTGTTTTCTTGTCAGAGCAGGTTTACTTCCCTACCTACTGCTCCAGATCAAACATTCCTGCATCAGAGTTGAAGCCTCTGTCAGATCAGGGCAAAGGTTAAAAAAGCCAGCAGTAGGTTATGCTGCCCTCCTTTTCTTGCAGAGTGTAGCAGAATTCCATTCTTTGGTGAGACAAATATTTGAGGGGTATCTGTTATGAATAGTGGAGATTAGATGACTTGCAGAGGATGGACTAGACATAATCCTTCCAGCCACATTTTCTGCTGTCTCTGTGACTGTCTCACAACTGATTCAGAGCCTTGACTCTCTTTTGCTTTGTCATTTATTTTGTGGTCTATTAGCCAATGTACAGCCAACCTGATGCAATGATTCCAGGACTCAGTCCAATTACATGTGCTAACATATTCTCAGATGAAGTTTCAAGGAAGCTTTATGTTGAAAGATGACTGATATTTTTGATATTTACCCTGGGATTGTCGAAGATTAAATTTTCTCTTTCTTTTTTTATAGCAGTAGTAGTAGTAAAAATAGGGCTTTTTCCCTTCTCTTATTATATCTTGGTACACTTTCCATTCTCAAGCCTCAGGCTCTGTTGTAAATTTAAAATAGTATTGATGATAAAGGGATTATAGGGATTATAGTTTACATGAACGTTATTTTATACTTACAAGCTGCTAATAAGTTTCTAGGAATTTATTTGACTCTCTTACTCTTGTTTCGAGCTGATAGAATCCTGTGTTTGTGTTATTTCTGCTGTAGACTTTATTATTGTGATCAGGGCCATACAGGGCTTGGCTCTCTACAGAAAGTGATGGTCTCTGCCCCAAGAACTAGCAATCTTTTCCAAAGAAGATGATGATGGGGAAAGAGACAGGGGCATGACTGGGAAATGAATGTGGGATCTCCCAGTGCCAACGAGCAGAATGGCTTTGTGGTGGGTGAGGGGGCTGGCACAGGCCTGGTTCTCTGGTGCTTTTTGGCTGTCTCTGGGGCTTTCTCAGTACCACTGTTCCTGAACTGGCCCAGGCTGGCAGTGCTTGTGCCTCTTGACTGCCCTGGAGCAGTGGGACAGCCACGTTGTGCTGTGTGGTGTCTGTGGCTGCTGTTCATGTCCTGAGCAGTTCTGGATGCTGTCTGGCTCTGGGCTGGGGGACAGGCTGCTGCTGTTGGCTGCCAGGGAGCCATGGGACAGCCCTGGTGCTGCCTGGCTGGCGCAGAGCTGGGGCACCTGTGGTGTTTTTCAGGCTCTTTGTGTGAGTTTTGTGCACACTGCTGCCTTTGTGCATCAGATGTGGTCTGCCCAGGGTGACTGCAAGGGGTGGGCACCAGAGAGCCGTGGCACAGCCTGGATGTCACTGACTGGGGGTGCTGGGGCTGACAAGCTCTGACTTGTCAGTGGAGTCTGCAAGAAAAGGCACAGCAGCAGTTCCCAGCTGAGGAAGCAGACAAGTTGCTGCTTGTGAGGACAAAGTGACAAAGGACAGCAAGTGATGGCCTGGCAGAGCCTTAGTTCTCAGTCCTTCCTCCCCAGGCCCCTGTGGGGAGATGGAGCTCCCATGCAGAGCCTTGGATTGCAGCTTTGGCACTAACCCCTCTTCCTCCCTGTGCTCCCTGCCTCCTGGGCACATTCCAGCCTGGCAACAGATCTGCATCTCATCAAACTGCCTGACTGCTTGGTCAGCTCCCATGATGGGGGTCTGCTGGAAACGGAGGGGAAAGTATTGATCCCCAGCTGCCCTAGCATCAGGCAGATCCAGGCAGTCCCTGCTCTTGTGTTTGCCCTGTTTCCAGCTTCCCCATGAAGCTGAGGACAGGTTATGGGACAGGAGGTGACCAGGCCTGCCGTGGTGTCCCGAGGCTGGTGCTGTGCTTGTGCCTCCTGTCTCATGAGAGCACCAGTGCACAGAGCATGTGGGTTAGTTTGGGATGGCATCAAGTTAACTTTGCGTGGTGCCCTGTTTTGAATTGGTGACCAGGACAGTGTGGGTGACACGCCACTGCTTGAGCCACAGCTGAGCAGTGAGTGCACAGTGAGTGCTGAGGCCTTTTCTGCTCCTCACCCTAGCACCAGTGAGCAGGCTGGGGGGGACACAGGATGCTGGGAGGGGGATACAGCCAGGACAGCTGTCCCTGCTGGGGTTAGCCTGCTCCTCATGTCTGCTCAGCAACACAACTATGAGCTCCTGCTCCTCCTGCACTGGTGAGGCATCAGGTGGCTGGTAGTGAGCCATCATGGTCTTCTGCATCACTTGTTTGGGTTTGTTTTGTTTTCCTTACTCATAGAATCAGGGTTGGAAGAGACTTTAAGATCTTCAAATCCAACTGTAACCCCGAAACCATATCACCCAGATATTAAACTGTCTTAGCCCATGAGGTTTGGTCCTATTGTCTGCTGAGCTGTGGTATTCTAATACCGAGATCCATTCAATGTCCCATGAGCATTCCCAATACCACTGACACAAAGACCTGCACAAGCTTGGTTCCCAGCCCTGCCCTGTCAAGCTCTCAGCCACAACTCACAACAACCCCAGTAATGCCCCAGGTGTGGGGAAGGGTGGCTGGAAAGCTGAGTGCTGGGAAAGATGAGGGTGCCACAGCTGTGAGGACTGAAAGGCAGGAAATTCTCATCCCTGGAGCCTGCTTCAGAACCGTTCTGTACAGACCCAAACTCATTCTCTCCAACTCTTCTCAGCTATGCTTTGTTACCTTTATAGTAATTCCTTACGCTTTTTGTAATCTTTCTTCTTCTCAGAATTTGTTCTACTGCTGTTTACAAGTGCAAGGGCAAAACAAGTTACTTGCTTTTGCCTGTGGTTCTGTGTTTGTTGTTGCATGAAAAGGCCCTGATCTTTCTTAGGATATGCTTACAAATTCAGCATAAAATAAAAAATTATTGCAGTTGGTTGTGATCTTGAATTAATCACTGTTATGGGTTGACAAAACTATTACAATCACCTAGACTGGAAGTCAAGGAGGTTCCTTTTTTTCATCAGAGGAGATTACAGTCAGTCTCACTTGGGTGCATGTTAATGTTCTGAGGATCTCTGCTGAAACTTTCTGCTGTTGTTACGTAACCTTGGAGCTGTTTTAAAGCTGGGGCTGCCAGGTTTGTTTTTACTCAATTAAGTGATAGAAATGCCTGGCATAGCACAGTGTTTAGAAAAGTTTGGGTGTATCAAATGAGTTAGACCTGTTACAGCTGCCCAACTTACTGCTTGCTTATGGTCTAGGATTTTCTGTGAGTGAAAATAACTGCAGCCAAGGATCATTTGGGAAGGCATTGACAAAACTTGCTAGAAATTGTAGGACAAAATATGCGCTTTCCACCTGCACTTACCTGACACATCTGTCTAGAGTGAGAAAAGTAGGAGAAAAGTAACACCTCTGGCCAGGGGCTGCTGTCAGCTCCAAATCCGCTTAAAGGTCTTGCAGAGGTTGGGAAGAACAAACATTAAACTGACAGCTCGGCCAGAGGCACCAGGATGTCTTGGCACAGCTTTGATTAGAATTGACAGACCAGCACATCACCTTTCATTTGACCCAGCTCATAATTGAGAAGATCCATTGAGGAATTTTATTTTCAAGAGGTCACAATAAATCTTCTTTACTTGTGCTGGGTAAAGCTTTGCCCTGGAAGAAACTGCATTGGTGTTAACAGGCACTTTTTGGATGAGAGGCTTCTCAAAAAAAGTCTCTTTGGGCCAGAGGCCCTTCTTAGGTGTAGTGTTGCCATATAAGCCCTGAAAACCAACATTATCAACTAGTTTCCATACCACTTCCTTTTGCCTACTGTGGGCAGGGCAATCTCATGCTTTCTATTCTTTGCCAGAGTGTCCTGGGCTGGGATGTCAGCAGGTGCATCTTGTACGATCCTTTCTGCTGTGACATGGAGATTTTGCAGGCTTGGGACTATGTCATTTTACTTTAGGCAACTGATGCCAAATAGCTGCACTCAGTAGATCATGTGCCACATCTTTTTTTAATCTCCCTTATCTTTTTTGTATGGCATTTACCAGTTTTCCTTCCAGTTTAATGGTTTTATTAGGCAGCAGTCAGGAGGTGCTTGAGAGCCTGTTGGATAAACAAGGCAAGCAAAACACAAGCTTAGCTGAGAATTGTCCTTTGTGTTGGCAGTACAAACAGTGGAGGTCTGGATGGGTGCTAATGCCAGTCCCTAATGCATCCTTTACATGCTGCTTTTAGGACTGGGGGAATGTTGGCAAAGGAAGAGAGTAAATTGCTGTTTATAAAGGTCATAGGTGATAGCAGCTGTGATAATCTGTGATAATCTTTCAGTGAGTGATATTAACAGAATAGGCACTGATCATCCTGACACTTGTCACCTGGCCTTGCTCTGCTCCCCTTTTGCGGATTCTTCTGAGTGTTCAATTTCCCTCCTGGTGCTGCTTGAACAAGTGAAGCCCAAAGGGTTTAGGAACCAGGTGAGATGTTCTGTGGGGTGTCCTGCTTCTCAGGGACCCAGAAGAGGTTGAGGTAATACTCCATGCAGACCACACTGTGGGAGGGAGTACTCCAAGGATGATCCACCAAAACCTCCTCCCAACGTGTTATCCTCCATGGAAAAAGAAGAACAAATGCATTGCAGCACATGATGCTGTCATACGTAAAAAGCATTTTGAAAAAGATTCTGAAAGATTTGAGTGCTGTTGCATGCTGTTAATTTGCACTGCTTGGTTAAAAAAAAAAAAAAGAAAAAAAAAAAGAAAAAAGACATAATGGATAAAGGAAAAGAGTCCTAAGAAAGGGTATTAAGAAAATAATGGCCAAAAAAGTGGATCTCCAGAGAGCTTAACAGGATTATAAAAATGAGAAAAATTGCCTTTCTGCCTGTTGAATGATTGTTGCCCTACTGGTCTGTGCAGTTCAACCTGTCTCTAAGGTCTTACCCAGGGTGTTCCTACTGTTGTTTGAAGGAATTGTTACGGGTCAAGTGCTGGACCTGACACTGTTGACTCAGGTGTTGGCACAATGTCTGAAGGAAAACTGGTTTCCCCAAATTTTGAAGGAGGTGAGAAAGAACAAATGGGATCCCTGGTCAGATTGTCCAGCTCCAGAAAGCTCTGTGGTCTGGGAATTGTCTGCTTCTTTTCTGGATAAAGGTCATAATTCCCTACCTCTCTAGGCTTTCTGCCTTCAAGGGACTGAAATGCAATGTGTTCCTTCACTTGTGACTGCAGCTTGCTGCTCCCTCTACACGTGCTTGTGGGTTTATGAGAAGAGCCAGGTTAAAATTCTTTCCTATCCTTAAAGAAAAGCTATTTGTTAACCCCGGCAGACTTAAACCGTTTTGAAGTGGTGCCTTTCAAGTAGTTGAGGAAACAGCAAACTGGAGTCATAAAAGCAGAAATCAGCAAGCTGATGGGAGTTCTAGGAGAGGCTTCATATGGTAATTATGGTCCCCAGGCCAGTTTATTGTAAAGATAATTACCCTAATGAAAGTGACCTGAGATGCAGAAGCCTGGAGTTCAGGGAAAGCAGTTGATACCACTGAGGAGGGAGTTTTTAGAGGCTGTGATTCTTTGCAGAGATAAACCCAGAGATAGAGTTGTGTTTAAGTACTCACTTAAGCCCCATTGACATCCCTGCTTCCACGTAATTGTTTTTGAGCTGAGTCTTGCACTGTGGATAATTGCAAACACTCCTTCATGTCTTTTAATTTGATCCATGTCTTCTGTGATACTTTCTTTTTCCTAAAGAGTGATAGGAGGTTACCAGGTAAAATTAGTTTCAGACATCATTAGGTGATGCTTCTCTCTCATGGTCAGAGGAACAAAGGGAAGAGTTAAAGAGAGTAATTGGTGTTTCATCAGATTATGTATTAATTCAACCAGACTAATGCACTATAATATCTGGACAAGCCTTATAAGTGGGGATAGATGAAACAAGCTTTTAGCTATTCATGTGCTCCTGCTCTAAATTAATTTCACATCTGAGCCATTAAGCAAAAAAACAACCCCAACCAAACCTAAACCAAAACAACTAATCAATAAGAAACAGGCCTTTGCTCATTAAAGACATCTTGAAAATTAGTTTGTTTACAGAGATGGGGGTACACGTATTCTTTTTTCAAAAGCTTGGGACTGATTTTGTCTCGTTTTGCAAAATACGTGCAGGAGATGAGAAGTCCAAGACAGCAATATCTCTTGCAGAAGCACCTTTTCAGAGCATTTCCAAATAATTTGGTCAGTATTCTGGACTTCCCCTGTTCAGTCTGTTCCCGACACAGAGGAGCAGGATTTCACCTGGAGGCCTGTAATAAGGGACAGTGCTTTCTGAATTACCTTAGGAAGGAAAATAGAGCTTTGGATACTATTCTTTGAATTCTCCCTTGCCTCTGAGCAGCACAGTTTAAATGCTCAGATGGCATAGGAGGAGAAGAGAGAGGGTGAATCAAGGCTCTGCGTACTTTGTAGTCCTCTGTACAAAATAAAAGGGGATAACCTCTGTGAATAAAAGGGGAGTGACATGCCAAAGATCTGCGTTCCCTATTTCCCTGCTGTTCTTCGGGATGATTCACACCACAGGAGCTACCATAAAGAAAATGAACTCTATGCCAGTCCAAACCAGTACAAAACCCTGTGGCACATGTCTACAGCTAGTTGTGGCTTGTAAGAGTCTCTACAGTCCCACATGCAGGGAAGCATTTAGCCTTCTTTGCTAATGAGATCTTTCTAGGATAATAACTTTATGAATGAGCAAGTTATTGTGGCATGAGTAACTTGCTGACTGCTGGCTCTGATCTCTCACGTTGGTTTTATGTATTAAAGGAAAATCAGCATAACATCTACATAGTTCTGATGGTGATTAATTTCTGATGATCAGCTTACATTCTGAGGTACAGCAATTGGGTGTTTCTGGAACTTGTACAGGGGTGTTAACCTAAGTTAAGAGATTTCATGTGCTAATTTTCTGGTTTTGTTCCTTGTACTGCTTCTTTAACATAATTCTTAAACAGAATTTCAGAATATGCTACTCCTTGTATAACAGCACTGTGTATGTGTTTGTGTACACTTTATGAATATTTTGCCAGCTGCTTAGAGGTTAGTTGCCTTTAACCATCATGTCATTAAATATCCCTACAGAGAAAATACGAAGGCTTGTCTTTGTTCACTGATGCAGAATAATTGTAAATCAGTCTGACTTCATTATTTTGATACACTTCATTTTTATTTCTGTGTTCCTTCAGGCTTCTGACTTGATTATCACCCCAGCTACGACATTCAAGGAAAAGCCAGACCCCACTGGTTTGGTGTTTGGAACTGTGTTCACTGACAATATGCTGACAATTGAATGGTCCCTGGCTTCAGGATGGGAGAAACCCTGTATTAAGCCACTAGAGAACCTCTCATTACATCCAGCCTCCTCAGCCCTGCATTATGCTGTAGAAGTGAGTAGTAAATTGATTTGGAAACCACCATTTTGTTTTATTAGCTCTGGAAGCCACAGCTTTGTAACACAAGGACTATTACTGCCTTAAGTTCATTAGTATTGAGTTACATCTTGTTTTGTTAACTGGTGTTCTTCCAGAATAATTGCATTATTTACAACAAGGTTATATGTAACACAGAAGCAACTGTGGCCTGGGGATTCCAGCACACTTAAAGTCCTAGCCTAGGGAAGGTGAGATCTTTCTTGTGTGGTGATAAATTTATTTGAAAAGCCATTCTTGTTCACTGGCAGTGGGTTGGTCCAGTTACAGACTCTGAAGTGGCAGTGCAGGACTGTGTAAGATGGTGAGATTCTCAGAGTAGCTTTAATTTGGGGATGAACATGCACTTTGTAAAAGTTACTTGAGGCTGGTTTAAGGGTTGATAGCTTGGATTGCAGGACAGAGTAGACAGGTGCTTGTTTGAAACTGTGAACAAGTCCCTGGAGCTCAGAACTAGATCTGATGCACTCAGTTTGTACAAGTGTGATTAAGGAGAGAACATACAGCAGGAACTTTGAGAAGTGGAGTGTTAAGTCGGAAACCAGCGTGGTTAAAGTTTCCGTGCTTAGCTGATTACTGCCTAAAGCTGCCTTTTGTGCCCTCAGAGCAGCTCTGGCTGGACTCACACCTGTGTGGGAACCCCAGCAGGGCACAGACCCTGAAATTGAAGCCCAATTTTGGGTAGGTGGGAATGTCTCCACTGAAGTGTGTGGAGTTGCTTGTGCTGCGTTTGTTATTTCTTATATTTTTCCTTTTTTCCTTTTTTGATTTTTTTGTATTTTAATCACTGGTATAAGGGAGGTTTCCCTGCTTGTTGTCCTGGACCACCTGCTTTTGCCATTTTTATTGTGACTGATTTTTTCCTCATCTAGTCACCAAGCCTCCAGAGGTCCTGTGTAAATTACAGCAGGCCCCTGTGACTTAGGCTGCAGCTCTTGATCTGCCCAAGAAGTTAAGAAACCACGCTGGAGTCCCAAATCTGTATTTCACTCTTAGTAGCATATTGCTTTAATACTTGGCCTCTGGCCTGGTCTGAAATCATTGCTAATATGAATATGCTCTTATTTTTTTTCCATTTTTTTTTTTTATTCTTTTACCCTTATTGCATCACGTTTCCTCTAGCCAAGAGGACAGACAGAGGAGAATCTGGTGTCATTGCTGTGGCTCAATGAATACACAGTGGGTATAATAAAAGTGATGAATTTGGCATTCCCTCCCCTTTCTCCTTGCCCTTCATGATGCAGTGTGGTAATCTGGATCTGCTGAACTCCAGATCCAGCTCCTGTGATGTACAGATGTCAGATGATGCCCTTTTCACACCACTGTAGCAACCAACCATCAAGCAACCACAGCAGTTGCTTCCATTAAAACTGAACATTTCTGGAACACATCACTGGCTCCCTTTTTAATGAGTGAAAGGTTTTACTGAGCTCTGGAAGATTAAAAGTATTTCTTTTTGGAGAAAAAGATTTAACATGTTGAGAAGGCTTTGTGTTTCAGTAATGATGTGATTCTTACTTCTGTCAAACCATTGATCAAATCTTAGTAGTGACATTCCTCCCTTTTCCCTCTCATTAAAAGTTCTGTGAATGTGTTTGGGAGAAGGGTGGTGGGGGGGAAAAACGTGTTATGTGATAAGAAAGTAACATTCCAACAATGTGCTGTCAGTTAGTAACTGGCCCAGTAAAAATCATATCAAAGTATCAGCCAGATGACCAACTACGCTGTCCTTTATTAAAATACTTTTTTTTTTTTTTTTCTTATGGCTACAATGACTATCCTAGGAACAACTTCTTTTTCAAAATTGTGCCAAGCTTTTAATGAAGTTGGCATTGCCATAGGACTAAGATAAGTTTTCAAGGCAAAAAGTTCTGGGTTCCGATTCTGGTTCTGGTGCATAATTGGCACACATCCCAAGGAAATTGCCGGGATTCTGCAATCCTGTTACAACCCAATTAAAATTTGTCATGTGGAAGGACCTAGCTCTGCCATGGAAGTGCACACAAGCTTTCTGAAGATTGCATTTCACTGATGCTTATGGAAAAATATCACAGAATTTGGTAACAGTGAAACCTGAAATACTCTGTTAAAATTACTTGTGCACCAATACAGGATTATTTTTCCAAATAAAAAAGCTGCATATCTGGACTTCCAACTACATAGGATGCACTTCCAGCCACTTTTTCTGAAACAGGCAGAGGAGGAGAAGCCTGAGGAGACTGACAGCAGTGATGCAGTTAAATTCGTAGAACTTACACTGAAATCCAATGTACAAAGAAATGCTTTGGAAGATAAAATTCTAAGAATCTGAACTGTTGTCTATAAACATAAGTAAGCCTTTAATCTGCATAAGACTTGTGCATACATCTATATTAGTGTAAGATTATATAATACATCTATTTTCTGTCTATGAGTATAACCAGAAATTACCAATCTGTAACTGAAAATAACTGGATATTTGGTGGGCATGTGTTTTGATGTGCTTAGGAGGTGCTGCAGGGCATTTTGCGGGGAGGGCATTGACAGGATAAGGGTTTCTGATTGTCAACACCAGTTGTCTGGATCCTGCAGTTTGATGGGATAACTGTTTAAATTTCATCTAAAGTATATAGAGAAAATATTTTCATGCATTTTATCTCTAGTATAAGGCTGCACCTCTCTCATGCAGGCTAAATTCCATTCCACAGCATAGGGGTATAAGGGGGAAATAAGTGACCAGTTCCTGCTACAACTACAGGAAGAATTTTACAAGAATTCTCTCAATTACCTTATTCTGTACTTCCTAACAAACATGTGTTTCAGCCATCTAAAAATAATTAACATATATATAATAAAAATAATTAACATATATGTAATAAAATTCTATAGATCCCTTACAAGGAAATGCTATTTGTATATGTAAGTGAAAATGCTATTTTGACTCAGGTACTAGTCAGAATGTGAGGGAATCCTTAAGTCAAACACATGCTACAAATTTTAATTGCTGTAACCAAATTATGAAAAAAATAACGATGTTATTGTGAGGAATTATGAAGTTTATATTACAAGGATGACCTGCCTATGCTTCAGATAAATCTGTCTCACTGGAGTGTATTGCCAGAATTCACTAGTTAGCATTATCATGTTTGAGTACTGTGAGCAGGAAAGTGAAGGTTTTATTCCCAAAATTTGCACAGATCATCACGGAGTAACACGTCTCCATTACTGCTTGATTTTTTTTTTCCCTCCCTCCTTTCCTGGCTCGGTAGCTGTTCGAGGGGATGAAGGCTTACCGAGGAGTGGATGGCAAAATCCGCCTGTTCCGACCAACCCTGAACATGGACAGGATGGCACGATCAGCAAGGAGAACAACTCTGCCAGTACGTACCCAGGGCATCTCATCCTCCTAAAGTCACAGCATATTTTCACTGCCAGAGTGCAAATCTCTACAGCTTTTCAATAGCGGCATTTATTAAACACTCTTAAGTCTTTGATAGCTCAGTAAAACTTAGTTAAGTGATCTTATTCATTGAAGAAAACTGTTTGAAGTGCTTTATTTAGAATCAGAACAGTGAGTGTTTTGCTTTCATTGTCTCCCTGCTGCTTCAGATGTAGAGTGTTTCTGAGGGATGGGTGCTGTTCTGCAGATATTTGCATGCTGACAGCTGTCTGATTTGCTCTGGTGCTAATGTTCTCTCTTTTCTTCTTTGCACTTCAGTTAAGTTGTTCAGCCTCTTGAGTGCCTTTGGTTTTGGTCGTGCCAGTAACTTAACACTGCTTTTAGCAGTTGTATCTTGGCCAGTGAACTTCCCCCCAGGCTTATTAGCTTAATTGCTGTAAGAACTTGGGAATCTTGGGAGACTTGCTGGCCCCTTGGAGTTGTGAACCAGAGCCTTCTGTAGGAGAGCTGTTGCTGTAGCTTGCAGCATGCCTGGCTGAGTTGGCTGCACAGGGAGTTCTCCACATGCTTTGGAGACAAGAAGGGTCAATGGCTCCTTTTTACCATCTCAGGAGGATACTTTGGAGCAAAGGAGGTCATTCGGGGTGCTGCACAAAAAGGCACAGTAGCTAAGACCATGGGATATTAAATTCTGTGAGGAATGAGCTCAAGGAATATGTGAACCTCTACAGCATGTCACTGTTGCGTATCCTGAGGAAGTGTTCCCTGTAGCATGTGGATCTGTAAAGACTGCAAAGTGTTCCAGCTTTATTTCTCTGTTTTCTTTTTTCCCTTTCTTTTCCTTCCCAGTCTTTTGACCAGAACGAGCTGTTGGAGTGCATCCGCAAGCTTGTGGAAGTGGAACAGGAGTGGGTTCCATACTCAACCTCTGCCAGCCTGTATATCCGTCCTACCCTAATTGGAACTGAGGTGTGCCGTACAGATTTTTTTTCCTCTCTTAACTTTTGCTTATTTAGGTACCAGGCACAGTCCTCCAACCATAAAGGGAAACATTCAGCAGTGGCAGGATTAAATTTGAGGGTGGGTTGGTTTTATAGTTTTACTCCGGAGTCCCTCAGCTGCAGCACCGCAGCAGGAATTTAGCGTTGACCACATTGCCACTTAGTGGCCACGCTGGTTCAGAGCACGGCAAGTAAATGGAATAACTGCTCGCAGTGGGAATGGAACAGCATTTGGTAATTGTTAGCAACTTGTTGTTGTGCTGAAAGGACAGTTATATGTGACATGGTAACGTTAAAAGCCTGATAATTTGGGAAGAACGTCATGGGACACAAATCGCTGTGTACGTTTTGTACGTTGTACATGACATTTCAAGTCATTCCTGAACTTAGTGAGCTTTCAGAAGATTTTACCGTGTAAAGGAAGATGTCTCAGAAGAGACACTTTCAACAGAACTAAGGGCTAGTTCCTTTGTCAATTTATTCTTGAAACTGACCTTTTAGGAGGCTCCTTAGCAAATAGGTATTAATGTGTCTTCTCTGAGTTTCCTGTGTGAGTCAATTCTATAGTATTGATAAAGAAAATTAGAAACAGAGACTTTATTTTATTAAATCCTTCAGGGTTCTTTTTTTCAGCAGTAGTTGAAGAGAGAAACATATAATAGTAGAGCATAGGACAAGAAAGCTAAAGAATGTAGGTTCCAAACTAGGTAAGCTAAACTTCTGCAATGTCCATATCTGTTAGTTACCATTGCAGCACTTTGCACTGTCCTGGTAAAAGCACTCTCATGCTGCAGTTCCACTGAAAGCAATGTTTCAAAAGCTGATGGTGCAGCACCTGATGTTTGAAGGATACCAGTAACTTTTGATTTGCTTACACTCTTTATTTTCAGCCTTCCCTTGGAGTGAAGAAGCCAACTAAAGCCCTGCTGTACGTCATTCTGAGCCCTGTGGGCGCTTACTTTGCAAGTGGAAGCTTTAATCCCATATCCTTATGGGCAGATCCAAAATACGTAAGAGCATGGAAAGGGGGTACAGGAGACTGCAAAGTGGGAGGGTAAGAAAACATTATCCTGCATTTTCTACACAGCTCACAAAGCAGATTTGGTTTTTAGTGAAGTATCTAATCCAGCAGAAATAGAGACATTAAATGCTACTGCATTGCTGTTAAACAAGCAGTGTTACTACAACAAAGAGTTCAAAATCTTACTCTGCAAATACTATTTATGCCACTCAGTTGCATATTTTTGTTTGAACATTACAGCCAATTGATTTTTTTGCAGCATCTCAAGCTGAGGAGCTGCACCTGGAAGATGTCCATGTAATTCCTTGGCTCTTGCCCTTGCAGCAGTTGACACTGAAGTTACTCTTTGTGCTGCATCATCAGTATAGCAGCCTGCTGCCAACAGAGCAGGGAGCAGCTCTGGCTGCTGTCCTCCTTCCCTGGATTGTCCTACCCAGGAGTTCTTTTCTAGGCAGGAAGTCAGTAACTGTCAAGTGCTGCTCAGCTGAGCTGGTAGAATAATCAGAGGGCAGGAAAATAACTTTCCTTCATTCAAGCTGATGTTTTGAACCTTTGTTTATGAGATTTTGCTTACCTCTAGAAATATTCTGTTTCGTGTGCATCCTTCATACATCAGCTGTGAAAAGGAGTAGTCTGGAGTCATTACTGACTTGATTTGTGCCCAGAGGTGGGAACTTGACTTCAGTGTGGTCAGCATTTTCGAGCTGCTGACTTTGCGCCATGAACGTTGTTGAACATCAGAAGCAAAATGGGTTTTTTCCACTCTCAAAGCAGCAGGCATTATTCAGTTAGGTTCAGTCTGTAAGGCAGCATTTTAGAAAAACATTTACTCTGAAAGGATATAGAATTCATTGAGACACAGTTGCATTTCCTGAAGATATGGTTCTGTTAATATCTTTTATTTAAAAAAACAAACCTCACCTCTGGTGATATTTGTGCTCAAGAGTTTCATCTAATACGTATTACCCATCTGACATGTGGTAGGTGAATGTAAAAAACCAAACAAAAAACCCCGAGAAAAACACCAAAAACTCAAAAGCTGGAGGGGAATTGTTCTCTCTCCAGGATGCCAGCTGCTAAATAAAGATAAATGCTTCCTGAGAGTTTTTAATTGCAATAGTTAGAATGCCCAGAATACGGAACAAGAGGTCTGTTTAAGACAATTTGGATGGATGTATTTGAATTGTTGATGCTGTTCAGCCCTTCAGAATTTTTGGGTTGTAGGTATAAACGATCTGGTACACAAAATCTTGTTTAGATTGAGAAAATGCCCAACCAGGTACTTGTAAATCTGGTTTGTTTCTTCTTTTTTTTTTTTTTCCCTGAAGGAATTATGGTTCTGCTATTTATGCCCAGCAAGAAGCCCTGGAGTTAGGCTGCCAGCAGGTTTTGTGGCTCTATGGAGAAGATCACCAAATAACTGAAGTTGGAACAATGAATCTGTTTCTGTACTGGATAAATGACGATGGAGGTATGGTAACATAAAGCATGAAAACTTTAACAGAGTAGACAGTTGGGACCCTAATCCACAAAATTAGCATTAGAATGCAGATCTTTTTAATGAAGATGGTTGAACAAAGGAAATGCCTATTCTCTTCTGAAAATTCCTAGGTGTCTTAGGGGTGAGAGAGGAGATTCTGGAGCAGCTCTAAGTGCTGCCTGCTGGTACCAGGCTAAACTGCTGGGCTAGTCCACATGCTCAGAAGGGCAGAGTTAGCCATGCATGAGGTCACACATCAGCTTTGGTGTCAGCAGGATGTTTGGCCTCCAAGGAGGTGCTGGCTCAGAAGCAGTGCAGATATGCTCAAAGGCAGCTTACAGCTGTGCACCTCTTCAGACTTGGTAGCTTTGAGTATGTGTGGCTCTTGTCATCACTTGCTGGCAAGTCAGATACTCCTGAACTATATCCAAAAGTATTTCAGCATCCAATCCAAAACTTCACATTCTGTGAAGAATTTGAAGTTCTATCCAGTGGTGGCAGGGAGAGAGAAACATGTCAGTCAGTGTCCAGTATCACTAATGCTCAAAAGATGTTTTCAAGATGGATCATTATTATTGAACCTATTTTTGCAAAGTGCATGCTGATTAAAAACTATCTAGTTAATGAGTAGCCAACTATTTAGGCATCTCAAAACCACTCATTGGGTATGCAAATATTCAGTGCTTGAAATGTGATAGCTGCTATAGCTGCACCTGATAACTGGTTTGGAAGACTACAGGCAAAAAAATGAAGTGTTAACTGAATTTTTGCATGGCAGGAGATGCAGGGGTCAGACTGATTTCATTGTAGTGCCATGGGGTACCTTTGAAAACTCAGCTTTCTGACAATGCTCAGTTGCAGAAAACAGGCAACATTTTGTGGGGATAGCAGTGGGCCCTGGGTAATGTAGTGTGATGGAGATCCAGCAGCCTGACTCTCATTTCTTGTTCTTCTGCAGAATCTTTACCATATTTGTAAGAAGAAGGGTAATACTCCCTCAGTGTTGAATAAGTCTGTGAAGCTTTGTGAATGAAGTGATAAATGTTAGACATTTTCTTGTTACAGCAGCAGTTGATTTGTCAGTGTAGATAGATGACCAAATTTATGCCTTGTGGAACTTAGCTGGAAAAACACGAAAATAGATTTTGGCTCGTTTTGCCCAGGGGAGGACACTGAAGAGGGGGCATAATTAGAATTCAGAGTTCTCATTGTACTTAAACCAGGAATATGCTGGAAATATGCAGCTGCAGCACCCTGCTGTTCCAGAGATCTGCCAGTCACCGTGTTACCAGTGCACTGCTGAATGCTGCTATTGTGAGGTGACTGTAGCAAACAACTTGTAATTCCTGCCACCCAAGCGGGCTGTCTGCTGGCAAACCTGTCATTTCACAGGACAGGGGCATTATCCTCATGCAGCACTTTGCTGTCTCCCAGGGTGTTGAGTAACTCTTAATTTTTGGGATCTTTGGCTGAGAATCCCTCACGCTGCCGATGTGTGTCATCACATACCTGCCTGTGGCTTTGCACTGGATTTGTGCTTGTCATTGTGTCCTGTCACTTCACAAAGGGCACTCACTCAGGCTGTGGTTTGCTTTTGTTATGCAAATGCTGCAGCTGAGAGGGATGAAAAAAAGTGAGGCAGAAACTGCAAATCATCATCAAAAGGAAATGCTCTTTGTGTGTGTTGAGATCACTGCCGGGAGCTGCACTGCTCTCCTTGGTTAATAACCAGAGGCTTATCCCAGGAAAGCCTGGACTGGAGGACAGCCGTGCTTCCAATGACAGCAGGCTTTCCTTGCAGCCTTTGCTGTGCCTAAAGGTGACATGTTGCCCTGGATGGCAGGAGGAGCCTGAAAAAATATTTTGTTTGTAGCATCAAGAAAAAAAACCTGCTCAATTTTTGGTAAAATAGCATGACTTGCTCTGTACAGTTCTTGTGTTCCCACTGCTGCTCCAAGGCTTATAATGTGGCCAAAACAGGATCCCTGCAGTTGCATAAATTCTTCATTCATCAAATCCTATTTATAGTTTAAGTGAAAAATTTAGACACCCTACAATCTCTTCCACATGTCTCTTCAGAGCATGTAGCTATCCCAAGAAGATCTTGACATTGAAACTCATTTCCTGCCACAATGTCTGTTCTTCTGCCTGGTGTAGGCTTGGCTTCATGGAAAACCTTAAAATTTAAACATGTGTCCAACCTGAAGATTGCTAACTATCAAATCTGTGTGCTGTTTTGGAAAATTCCGTTTCTTCAAAATGATTTGCGACCATTTGGGCTCTACTTCTATCTTTAATGTTAAGGCATTGTGAATAGTATTTAGGTATTATTTAATATTTTTGTGCTGCAGTTTAGATGGTAATTAATAGTACCCACTTCAAAATTTTATGAATTAAAAAGTAAATCTGTTAAAAGATTCTCTGGAACAATCAGGTAAAATTTAAGGCAAGTTTGCTAAGTATTCTATAGTTGGAACATTAGTTGTGCTGCAGAAATGTCTTGTACAATTATAGTACTAACAAAATCAGGATTGTAGCTTCTGTTCTAGTAGAGAGTTGCAGCAATAGAGTGGAGTGGAGAGCAGCAAATGAATGAAGTGGCAGACAACAAAGCAAAGGCTGAAAAAGTTATTGAGGAAAGCAGACTAACAGATAGATGCAAAGGTAATAACTGCATGAGGGAAGAGTTGAAAAAAAGCCTGAGGGAAGTAAGGAGAAAGACCCAGAACAAACTGGCAGAAGAAGTTAGCTGTTAATATTAGTCAAAAGAGGGTTTTTCTGGGTTCTCCTTGATCCTCAGGTTCACTTGGAATTTATCCCTTTGGGAAAATACATATTTAGGTGAATTTCTTGGCATTGTTACTGTGTGACTAGTACTGAAGGCATCCCATGAGTGTAATCTTACCCTCTCTATGTTCATAAGTAGAGGTGTTTAAAATCCAAAGTTGTGCAGTGTGGAAGACCTCGTTTCAGAAACCCCTTTGAACACTCTGATGGAATTCTGCTGTTAGAGCAAGCCTATCCCAGGTTTAACAGGGCAGTGGGCAGACAGTGCTGCTGGTATAACAATAACAGGAGTCAGCTGAAGAGAAACCCTGACATTGCCCTTCAAATGCCTTTGTCCTGCTCTTTGCAACTATACGTTTCAAGCCCATTGAGATAATTCAGAAGGCAAATGGAGTCTGTGAGCTCACAGTCTGTTTTTTGGGAGATGGACAAACTGATGTCATGTGGAGCCTGGTTTGGCATTAGTTCACAGAGAGGATGAGCTTTTGGCATGCCATGCTGGATGGTGTTATCATCTCTGCCGGATACCAGGGGAGCAGATGTTCCCTGGGTGGCCCCAGGCTGGTAGGCATCATATGTATACTTGACAAAATTCTACAGAGCAGCCTGTTTGGAACATTTTGAGACTTTCATGTCCTGTCTGCTCAGTGCTGTTTGGCGGCTGGTTCGGCCTGGCACCTTTCCAAACTAGCTCAAATCAATTAATATATGTTATTGAGCTTAAACAGGTTCTGGACAAGATCTGTGGCAACATCACCAGGCAGAAGAGTGTAATCACAATCTTCGATATCAAAATCCACAGAATTTGCAGCTTTCTGTTAAAAAAAGGAGTGTATTAGATTGTGACTGGGTCACAAATGCAGAATATCAGGTTTTCAGTGTTTAGGATCAGGTGAGCCCTATGGCTCATGGAAAGTTTTTAAGTGTTCTCCTTGTGATAGTTGTGCCAGAATCAGGACCAGACATGCACCACAAATAGGAGTGATTCTAGACAGACTCCCAAAATGGAATGCTGGTATTCCTGACTGTATGAGGAAGAAGAGAAGGCTGATGTAACTAAAAGTCTGGGATAGGTTGGGGAATGACACTATGGGCTAGTCAAACCAGAGCAGAACACCGAGCCTGTTCTAGGGCTGTAGCATCTCTATACATTTTGGTGTGCCAGTTTACACCTATTACTGATGTGTGTATAGATCCTCGTTAAAGGAACATGGAAGCACTGATAGAAGAGTCCAAATTAATAGATTGAGGGGTTGGCTGCATTAGAAAGTAGCAGGTGTTTCCTGAGAGAATGGACAGTGAGTAGCAGATTGAATTGAACTTTTCCTCTACTTTGCCATCCCAGGTCCCAATGCCCCCTCTTGCATAGTGGGGGAGCCCAGGATTTACTCAGTCCAGAGCTGACAGGCAGTGTTTGTGCACAGAAATACCTTGTTGAGTGCTGAAAACAGCATTGAGCAGCTGAGCTCAACCTCCCACAGGCCAAGGACAAATACCATGGTTCTCTCTTCTACCCAGCTGCAAGTAGTCACAGGATCTATAGAAAAATTTTAGGTTCTCCTTTGAAAAAGGTTCTGTCAGGCCTGGATTCAGTGAACATTTTGCAGCTGGGGAGAAAGTAGACATAAGATGTATATCTTCATTTTTTAATTGGGTTTTTTATGTGACCAAAGTAAAAAACAAACAAAACTCTTAATAGTTTGTTGATTTTTTGAGCAGGGGTGGTATCCTTATAAGGTAAAAAAAGAAAAAGGATTATTAGTAAGGAAATAAAGTGGTTAGGAAAAAATACGAAGAGTACTGCTGAAAGACTCTGGATGTCTTCTCAGTGCAAATTTGAGACTGTCTTAAAAGCCTCTGTCTGAAAAAGGTCAGTCTTCTCTGATAACAGAAACCAGTGAGTAGTGATGTGATGGCTTAAAATGAAAAAGATTAAGTCTGCTGCAGAGATCAGATAGAAGAACAAAGTCTACATACAAACTTGTGTTTTAAGTATTTACCAAGCGTGGATTGTTTAATGTGTTTTTATTGTTTACCACTTATCTACCATTTCATTAGTTTTGTTAGATGAACATTTATCTACTGTTCTTTTTCAAAAGCAAACAAGAAACACTAGCTAACAAACCAAACTAGTTGAACAACTTGAATTATTGCTGTTGTTGTTGGATTTTTCTTACAATTGCCTTAATTGTGTAGAGAGAAAATTAGCACGGAAAAAAGGTTGTCTAAACTACAAGAGAGGATCAAGAAAGTCTCCTTCCAAGGAAGGTTGACAGATTTCCAGAACCTGCTTTGCTGGTTCATTAGATGGACTTCAAAATTTTTCATGAATGTTTCATATTACTGCTATGAAATGGGTATACTAAATCCAATATTCCTGAATTAAGTAAAAAGTTTCAGGGAAAGTTGTGATCTGCCCTGGGATTATTAGGCATGACTTTCCCTCTGCCTTTCTATTGTGAATCTGGAGACTGAACCATTTCATAGTTTGCAGTAGTGACACAGTGCAGTGTTACACAGTTACACGTACAATGCACTGAGGAATAAAACCACCTACAAGGCATTAGGCATGTATATATCAATGTATTAAATATGTTTCATCCCCACTGACTGAAATGTATGCAAAAGGTTCCAAACATTCAACAACTTAGTTGAACTGAATCTGTTTGTGTTCTTGGAGAAGTCTGATGAATGTTGCATCTTAAGGGATCATATTTTTGATGCCACAGAATCATGGAATACCCTGAGTTGTAAGAGACCCACATGTTTGGTGTAATATCAGTAAACTTTTGCTAGTTTCTTTGTTTGTTTGTCAACCAGTGCTTCTCTTTTGTTTGGCAGAAAATGAACTGGCAACGCCACCTTTAGATGGCGTCATCCTTCCAGGAGTGACAAGGCAAAGCATCTTGGATCTGGCACGCAGCTGGGTGAGTGTTTGGCAGTAATAGTTTCAATTGTCATATTACAACTTCAGCAGAAGTAAACATTTCTGGTGCTCAGTATCCTAAAGTTCAGCTGATTTGTTTTAAATCAGACGATCATAGACGGGTCTGGCTTCCTAGAATCATACAAAGGTCTGGGTTGGAAGGGACCCTAAAGATCATCTCATTCCAACCCTGCTGCCATGGACACCTTCCACTGTCCCAGGCTGCTCAGAGCACCATCCAACTGAAAAGGACCTTTACAGGCCATGTATTGTAGCCTCCCTGCAATGAGTAGGGGCATCTTCAGCTAGACCAAATTGCTCAGAGTTGTGTCCAGCCTGTCAGAAACTCTGCTTTCAAGGTCCCTCTGAATGGCACCTCTTCCCTTCAGCATGCCAGCTGCACCACAGAGCTTGGTGGTGCTGACAAAACCTCCTGAGCGTGCACTCTGTCCCTTTAACCTACTGGGAACTAGGGGCATGCCAATTCAGGGAATCTCAGGAGCATCATCAGAATACCCCCACCTGTCACACTGAACAATACAAAGCTTGTTAAAGTAGCTCCATGTAGTATTTAACGTGAAAATTCTCATTAAATCCACTGGTACCAGCAACTTAGAGCAAGGAAACAAAGAATTACCATGCATGACCATAGCTGTACTTCAGTCATCAGCTCATTATTTCTGCATTTTGTTCTCATGCTTCCAACCTCGTTTCTGCTAACTAGCATGCAGCCTACCCAGCCACAGTCTTGAAGTCATCTGTCTGTTTCCTGTTCTGTAGTGTAGCAATCCAAGAACTTATTTGGACACCTGGGACTAGATCATATCTTGAAATGCAGCAAACTCTGCCTTACTGTATTCAGAAGTTTTATTGCAGCCTGGCTAAGGATGCTACACAGCCAAAGGCTCATCAAGCCCAGTATCCTGCCTCCTGGATTTGGCTGGGATTATGCTTAGAGTGGGATAACAGGAATACCACGTACATGAATTAAAAATTTCAAAGTCTGATGTTTATTTTTTTTCTTGAAACGCATCCCTTAAATTGATTCCTGTACATTCTTCAACTCTTGTAGAAGATAAAACACTTCCAGTATTAAGGCTGTGCAGTGCTTTACTCATACCTGCAGTAGAGCTAATTTTTGTATGTGACAGCTGTGTGCTGGTTACAGTGGAAAGTTTCACTAGGGATTAAAAAAATATATCACATAAATTGGCCTGGCAGGTGAAATTAATCAACAGAATGTATCTTGCTTCAGAATTGTCTGAGAGTGGGATGCAAAGGCTCTCTTGATGTAGTTGAGTAATTTTTGGACAAACTCTTAACATGCTGGAGACCATGAGTAGAGAGATCCAGTGTTCCATAACAATTCTTCTTTGTTATTCCTTAATGCCATACTCATATTCTGCACCCACAGAGAGAAGTGCCACTTAATCTTAATTAAAGTGCCTTATATTGGGCAAACCACTGGCATCTTTGTAGGGCAGTCTTTTGATGAAAATCTACCTTGTGTGATACTGGGATGTTGGAAAAGATCACAAGATCACAGTAAAAACTTGACTTACTGTCAGTAGGCTAAAAGTTCTATTGGAATTTTTTCAATTTAGAAAACAAAAATACTAATGTTTTTAAACTTTTTACAATTTTTATGCTTGCTTCTTCTTGTGCAGGGAGAATTCAAAGTGTCTGAGCGATACATCACCATGAGTGACCTGACAGCTGCCTTGGAAGAGAACAGAGTGAAGGAGATGTTTGGTGCTGGAACAGCTTGCATTGTATGTCCCATCTCTAAAATTTTGTATAAGGGCAAGGTAAGGAAATGTCTTTCTTTTTTTTTTTTTACCCCTTTCCTTCTTTCTTCTGAATTTTATCACAGTTAATTGCAACTGAATCCAAACCCAAGGGAGATAGAAAAGGTGCACTGCCTGGAAAGATGAACAGTGCCAGTATGTTGTTTCCCAAGGGAGTTACTGGTTGTCAGAAGGGAGCTTTCCCTCTTGTCTGCTGGGGTTTTTCTTAATAGCTGAAAATACAAAATCTCAAATTCTGGGAAAGTGAAAGAAAAAACCAGTTCTCAGCCTGTTTGCAAATGTAGAAAAATACATTCTCCCACATTTCTTTTATTCAGTATTTTTTACTAAGGTACCTGGGAAGGGTGAGCAGAGAAAAGACTTTCATGGGGAACCAAATTTCTGAGCCACTGCTGTCCTTCCTTCTCAAGTTCCTCTCCACCCATCATTGCAGGGATCCCAGCTCTCATGGAAGAGCTGTTCCAAGACACTGCACAGCTGCTTTCACCTGCTGTTCACCATAGGGAGGTTTCTCCTGCACAGGTGGAATTCTCCAGTCGTTCAGGCTGTTAAGCTGACTTGATGCTATTTACTCAGCACAAAGTTAGTGTTCAGAGGACTAGGGGTAGTGCAGCTGCATAAAGGGTTGTGATTTGTCCATTAAACACAATAAGTACAATAAATGTCTGTTAGATGGTACTTCCTGAATGAATAAAATAGAATAAATGTATTGCTGCTGCCTGATGCTAAGATAATATGAGACACTGAGGTGCTGAGTGATAAGTACTGTAAATACAAGTGTTGTATTTCTACACAACATACTTTGGAATTAAATACTGTATATAATGTTACTACTCTTGCCTGCACAATATTTCCTCCATTTTTGATAGACCTCTTGGAAGGCTTAGATTAGCTTTATTGAGCAACAATATAACAGTTTAATTCTAATTTTTCACTGGCCTCACAATGCGCTCCTGTTTAAAAAAACCAACGAAACAGACAAAAACCCAACAAAAAACCCAAAACTAAGCACCTTTTCCTACTCAAAAGGAGGGCTAGCCAGCATGATAAATATTTATTAAATATTTTGGCAACCATAAGGTGTTCATATATATGTACAGCTACTATTACATGTTATTCTCTTTCTCTCCCCTTCTCCCTCTTCTTTATTCCATGCCAGCACTTGCACATTCCAACCATGGAGAATGGGCCTGAGTTAACAACCCGTTTCCTGAATAAGCTAAGTGATATCCAGGTAAGGTGTTTCCTCTTCTATAAATACAGATAAAATAAAAAAGATGAACATTTGAAAGGAGGAAAATAATCTTTTTGGTAGTGATGCTATAGATGGCATTATATAATAATACAGACTCTTTTGTCTAGTGTGATTATTCTTTCAATTTTCTTTCCTTGAGAAAGTATGATGGGGATGAAGTATAGTATAATTTTTCCCCTACTCATCTTGGAATATGGGTAAGAATTGCAAGATATTAGTGTTATCAGTGAAAGATAATACTGTTGTTAGAGGTTTCTTTTTAAGGGAAAAAGACAGAATTATGAAGCATCTCAACCACTATCACAAATGAGTACAGGTTAATCAATAAAGAGATGAGTGAGGCAATAAACACTCAGTGAGCAGAGTCAGCTGATCACCATTTCCATTTCTCATCATATTTCCAATCACATGGTCACTTCTCATTCTTAACACAGTTCCCTCCTCTGTCATTTGCTAAATATCAAAGTCTGTTTGGAATATGTGCTTTATCTCCAGGATCCAATTCAAGTGATCCAATTCACCATTTCAGGTGAAGCCAATGAGCAGCAGGTGATGGCCCTTCTTATTTAAATTGTCTGGTTTTTTTTCCCTTATTTAGTGTAGTTTGTGGTGTGGAGGATTTGGGGATAGGAGAAGGTCTTATCAAGTTACAAAGCCCCTTTATTTAAGATCTGATAGCAGTTGCTTGGCAGTATTGCCAGGATTTCTTCAAATTGAGTCTGATGGTTTCCGTTCTACATTTTTGGCTCAAAGCGTTCTTAGATTTGCCACTAAAATTTTCATGTTGCTGCCAGTAATCCTGTGATCTGTGTCTTTCTCCCTTGAGACAGTGAGCAGTGTAAGACTGTGTGTAAATTTATCCAGCCTTTTCCTTCCTTGCCCTCCCTGATCACAGAATCCAGGATGGGTCAGACTGGAAGGGCCCACAGTGGTCCCAGCTCCAGCAGGACCATCCCAGAGCACAGGGCACAGGATTGTGTCCAGAGGGGTCTGGAATATTTCCAGTGAGGGAGACTCCATACCCCTTCTGGACAATCTCTTCCAATGCTCAGTCACTGCACAATGAAGTTCAGGTGGAACTTCCTGGGCATCAGTTCCTGCCCATTGCCTCTTGCTTTATCACCCTGGTTTTCTACCACCAACCAAGGCTCAGGAGGAGGCTGAAAAAGTGTGGATTGTTACTAAACATTCTCTTTCTTGGACCTTTTCACTTTACTTGCCTGTTGATGTGGACCTTTTCACCTTATAGCTGTGTGCATAGTCTGTGTTCATTAATTACATGCCAGAAGTAAATTTGTTACTCCTGGGAAATGGTGGACTATGATGTATATGCTTAATTCTGGGTTCTCTTCCTTCTTTGAAAGAAAATCAGGAGAGTTAGGTCACATAATCATTGAAAACATAATTTTAAAGAGATTGGTGGTTGCTTCCCCATTAAGAGTCAATCAGAGATTGCTGGTTGTGTTTCTGCACCTTTCTGTCTGTGGAGAGATGGGCTCATATGCAGAAGGACCCCGTGATGTCACACAGAAAACAGTTCTGTGACACATAAAATGGACTATATAATAATCTTAAAACATCAGAGGAGAATCTTTGACCAAGGTCTTCTATGTTCTCTACCAGGGGAGAAAAATAGCAGATCTCTTTGCATTATCACTGAATTATTGTCATATCATTTGGACAATCTGAGGCTGTAATTCCAAAGAATCTTCCAGTTTTGAAGAATAAAATTAAATAGAAATAGCAGTCAAAAAGTTTTGGTCTCTGTGCTGTTCTGTTTCTGAACTGGGGCAGTGTATCCATTTCATCTTGAACAATGGGAATTTGTAAAAAAGTAGAAATTCTCAGCACCAGCATGTCCTGCATGTAAACCTGTGACCAAAAGGTGCAGGCTCCATATCCACTGTCATTATACCAGTTCCCTTGTGTGCAGTACATGCTTCTTTTATTATTTTCATATTCCCTTCATTATTGTGTTTCCAAATCTGTTTTCATGCTGCCTATTGTTCTTTTGCAAGTCTGCTGTGTTCACTGGGATGCTTTAGACATGAACAGCTGTTCAGGGGAACCAGAGCTGGAGTGACAAATTAGAAACTCATGGGCAGAACTGATTCAATTTCTCATGCCAGTTGAGAGAGACAGTGGTGGCACTGCAATACACATTTCCCTTCCTGTTGTTGAGTAGATATCATGATTACTAACGGCTGATAAAGACTTCAAATTAAAGAGCATGCATTATATAAATTAATGGCGTGCTTATGAATGAATTAGTAATAGTACACTCTTCATAGCTGCTTAAGTTAGAAGATTTAGGGATGAGGTTCTTTTCTCTGGGAATACACTTACTGAAATATCACTCAGATGTTTCTGTGGGTTTGCATCCATGCTTTGAGAACAAAAAAGTTTTTGCTATGCCCTTTAAGACATAAATTAAGCTGCAGCTTGAAAGGCATGGATAGAAAATAAGGTATATTATTTATGCCACATGTTATTAAATACATTTAAACACTGCAGGCAAGACAGCAGAGACATTTAATCAAACCCCCTCTTTTTCTCTGGGCAGGGGAAAACAACCAGAAGGGACCATATACATGTTAATTTTTACAAAGAATGACCTGGAGATGGTGTACAGTGATAGAGGGATCAGATTGACTAGCCTGAGATCACAAAGCCCTTGACAGAATTAAAAAAGGAAGCTAAATCTGCATTTATTAGCAGAAAGAAATTATCTTCATTGTGGTATTGCATCTTCATTCCCCTTTTCATTCCGGAAGCAGGTGCAAACTCTAGTCAAATGGCAATTCACACTGGTCCTTGCAACAATCTCTGTATCAGAGCATTAGATGATACTAGTGCCTAAAGATAGCAAAACCTACAAATAACTGCGACTGCAGAGCAGGAGCAGCAGAATTAATAATGAAAAGAAAAAGTAGGTGTGATATTTGTGAAGGTCAGAGGAGTAAAGAGTTAAACTCATTGCCCGGTGGAGTAAAGAGTAAAACACAAGCCCCCTAAACACCCTTCCCTTGTGGATCTAGAAGTGTTTTTCTCATTCTGATTTGGAGCTGTTTTCTTTTCCCTGCTTTAGTGACCTGTTACCTCTTTTCCTGCTGATGCAGAACCTGTATTGGAGGAACTTCCTTTTTTTCCACTCTGGAGAAATTAAGTGATATTTTCAGCCTACATAAAGCCTCTAAAATCAGTCTTCATTTCTTGGTTGAAAGTGTTTTCAAGCTCCCTGAATATAACACTATAAGGAAAAGGACTCCCAGCTCCCATCTGCTGCTGTCTCTCCACCCCTGAATTATTTACCTACTTGAGCCCTGTGTGTGTTTTGGGGTCTCTCTGGAGCATTGTTTACAGGAGTGGTGACAGAGCTTTAGAACATGGAAGCAGTCTAGCAATCCAAAGTGCTGCCTTGGGGCTGTATCCTCCCCTGGAAGGGAATATGGCTGCATGCCAGAGGTTGCCTTCATCTCTGCTTGGTGATCCCATTCGTTTGTGTATGGAAAGACAACTTGTTTTATTTTGGATTACAATTCTCCCTAATTGTACTCTGTGGTATTTGTGGTGGTTTTATTTCACATTCAATCAGGACGTTATAATAAAAAGCCACCTTGACAATAAAAAGAAATAAAATGAAATGTGTTTGTTTATTGGAGCTTGAGCAGGGGCATACTTAGGAGTGAATTAGTGAGCAGGCCTCAGGGAGTAACTGCATTAAACTGATGGAAGTGAAGCAGGGCTGTTCTGTGTCATCTCTAATGAGTATCAGCATTGCCCCTTCCTAAACCAGCTATTGTAATATGGGTAAAGCAAGCTACCTTTAGTCTGTGCCCAAATCAAAGGCAAATAAAGGCATGAGAAATAATGTAAACTACTCTCAGAGCAGTGGATATGAACATTTCTGTGGATAGACCTAAGAAGTTTTCATAAACGTACACTGATTCTTTTAACTTTCATTATTAAACTTCATTTTTTGCTTTGTTTCAGTATGGAAGAGAAGACAGCGATTGGGCAGTGCTGGTGTCATGAAGGTGGCAGAGCTCAGACCCTCCAGACAGACCTGACATCTGAATAATGACAACTTCTGTAGCTGCCAGTGTGTAGCATAGTCTCAGTATCAATTTGCTCCCCAGGATGATTGTCTCCACAATCCGACAGATGTGAACACAATCATTTTGATTTCTACTGTGATCCTGTTGCTAGAAGCCTGTCTTCTTGGTAGAGGTGCTAAATGTTAGCAATAGAACTTTCCTAATGGTTTTCTTAGTGCCTCCTTATATACAGTCTAAAAACTTGTGAAATGCTCTTCAACTGCTCTTCAGTTTGCTTTGTTTGCTGCCACCATCAGCAGAACATGAGTCACACGAGGATGCTGCCTGTTACCTGCCCACAGGGTTCTGTTGACATAATTCTGCCTTTTGCTCTGTGTTTGGGAAACGAATAGGTTTAGCCACACACTCCATCCTTTCTGCCCTGCCAGTATGGGAGATTCTTGAGTTTGCATAGCCTGGTAGATGCCCTCATACTCTGTCCAAGAACTCTGGCCTTTAGCTCAAAATTCTCTGGGTCAGTCCAGCCTGCAAGATGGTCCTTGTTGGCCTATTGCCCTTCCCTCCATGGGGATTTGCAGTGGCTGCTTGGGCAGTGCAGACCTCTCTAATAGTTGAGTACATCCTTCTAGATATGATTTAAGAGGCTGTGTCAGATCCTGCTGAGATTAAAATTCCCCTTTGGCCCAGCAGAGCTGGGCTCTGCACACACAGTGTTGCCTTCCAGGTGAGTGTCTAGAAAATGAGATTAGACAGTTTTGGCTGTGAAAATTGAACAGTTCTTCACAGCAACCAAACCTCTGGATTGAGGAATTGCTTTCATCATCCACTCGTGTAATTTAGGTCAGAAAAATGGTTTTCTTGCCCCTTTCACATACTTGCTGTATCCAGCCTCCTTTGACACATGTCCTGTAGAAGGGCCTTCCTGTTAAGGAACAAGCAGTGTTGTCAACAGAACAGAAAATGTCTAGAGGGAAAGAGATTTCATTCAAACCCTGATTTAATTCTGGTCAAGCAGATAATTCATACAATGCTGCTTTCTCACATGCAGTCTTGATACTTTGGAAGCAATACAGAGCATGTAGCCCATAGCTGGGGAAGTAACTTCTGCAAATGTTCATTAACGATCGTTCTGTAATATTTATTAGCTTTCTCCTTCTGCACACAGCTTTGTTGAACAGCTTTAAGATACCTCTTGCCAAAAAGGATAACCATATTCTGTCTCAGTGTTCCAAAGTGCTGCTTCAGTGTAAAACTGGTGGAACTTTATTGACACTTTATTGGAGTCCTATAAGAAGTAAAAGTGAAACATTTCTTGTTCTAGTTTGCAGTAGAGATGCACCAGTATTAAGGGAAACATTTAGCACTTTAATTTTTTTAAGACCAACAGTTACCTGTCCCATGCTTAGTAAGTCCTTTGTAGTTACTGGCATTTGTTAACATAGTTTAAAAAGGCAAAATATAATTTCTAATGGACCATCCATGCCTTATGCAGCTGTTAAAGAGCAGCCTTATGGCTTCCTGTTCATTTCTGGTCACATTTTGAAGTCCCCTCCTTAGTCATCACTTTCTTCTGCTCCATCAGATCATGATTTTTCCTGTCTTTGACTGCAGTCCAGTCTGATCTTTTAATGAAGAACAGTTGAAGGTTCTCTCTGACAATGTAACTATTGTTAAAAATTGATGGATAATTTTTTCTTTAGTCTTTTGTGCAAATGCAAGCACAAAATATTGTTTCACTTACAGTAGCCATAGTGTTGTGATCGTTTGAATCTGTATCATTCTGTGCTGGTCTTTGTTCAGTATCTTACTATGTGTTACAAGCTGCTGGTAGTCTTTCCTCTTATTTAATTAGATGGCTGGAGAAATTTAACATGGGGAATATGTCTAGATGCAATATGAGGTAGAGAGTTTTATCCAACAAGACCAGTATGAAAATTAAAGAGTGCCTTTAACCAGGGTGTGGCATGGAGCTCTCTAAAGACTATGTAATGAGCAACCATTTATGGCTTACTGATACTGAACTATCTGATCTTTCTCTTTAGTTCATCTTTGATTCAGCAGCAAATTGAAAAGTGAAAATCTTTAAATTCAGATGTGTGGCAAAGTGGTTGTGCAATACCTTAACATCTCAGCTTTGATAGAGTTGATAAATGATACTGTAAATCCAAAATCCCCATGAAGGCCTCAGTATACCAGCAGCAATCTATTCACTAGGCAGAATGACTAAGGACCAGTTAGAAAACTTATTTTACTGAAATGCAAACCTGAAAGTTGTATAAAACTTTTCTTAAATTGATTGCAAGTCATTTAACGTGAAGAAATCAGGTTGTTTCATTCATTGTGTTTTGCACTGACCAGAGACACCTCTCTTTTTTCTGCTGATGGAGATTTCAAAATGAGAAGAATTGATAGTGGAATGACCCACAGAAATGAGTTGTCTTTTGTTACAGGGAAGAATGAAAACGTGGACTGTATGTATGTTAATTGTTGTCTTTAACATCTTGGTTAATTCCCTTGCTCTCTCTGTGTCAGCTCAAAGCTGTGCTTGTTTCCAAGTGCAATCCAAGGGAATAGATTTTAGATTTTAAACTTTGAAACCTAAATAAGAGAGCTGACAGGTCAATATAATACAGGAAATTCTTCTCATGTCCTACTGATGCTGTCCTACTCTGAATTCTGGCAGTGCTTTTTATCCCATTAACCAGAGGAAAGAAATAACATGTGTAAATAACAATCAGTATTTGATATTCTATTCTCCTTGTTTTCGCTTGTAAAATTTAGGAGGGAACTGTGGTATTCCCTGAGCTAGTAACAGATTGTAAAAGAACATCTGCACATCTTTTCTCCATGTGCCCTATTTGTTTAATTGCAACAGATTTACATAGAAAGAGTATGGTACATCATAACTAGGCAATTATCCATTCTTCATCACTTAGTTATGGTTCTGGTAATTGATCATTTAAGACATAAGATAGTCTAACATTAGGAAAATTTGAAACTGTTCAAAAAAGATCAACAAATTAATATTGTGTGATATTTGCATAATTGGCTGCAATTATTTAATGTTTAATTGGGTTGATCAAATGAGATTCAGACTTTCACATGCTTATGTTTTACAAACACTGGTACTTTAAAATGATAATAATGAAATCTAATTTTATATGTTCTTTCTTCTCCTCTTCATTCTTTGATTATTATTTTCAGTATTGAGCATGTCCTTAATTTTCAGTTTGGTTAGCATGATTCATGACTAGGAAAAAAGACCTTCAAATAACAGGATTTTCATGAAAGAGGCGTTTCATACAAGCTGTTCTGGTGCCAAGAATTATGGCTTCAGCAACTGGCATTACTTCACCAGATTGTTAACTGCAGTGAGGGCAAATTCACTGAGAACTGACAGAGACAGACCCAGGTGAGGATGCTGATAAAGGTTCCTAGGGTAGATAATCTGTTCAGTCCATAGCAGTGCAAAGCAAACATGATTTTTCTGGGGTATGGAAGGGGAGACTGATAACACAAAAGCAAGACAGTGAGATCTCTCTGCCCAACCATTGTTTACACCTGTTGAACTATCTCAAGCCAAAAAGCAGTTATCAGCCACTCCTCCTCTTTGTGTGTAACCTCTTGTCTGGGTTTGCTTAATTCAACATAGAGATATCATAGATCCTTTCTTGTATACTTACTTTTATTATTTGTCCTCAGGCACAAAGGAATTTGGAAAAATGAGGTACTTGAAAGTCATTTGGAGTGCAAGTTATTTGAAATGTCTGTCTTCCAAGAGGTAGACAGAGAAACAGCTGGGACTGATGTTAGAGCTGCTTAATTAGAGGAGGAACCCTCTTGAGTTCAATGGCCTCTCCAAAACAATCTGCATAATCCCAGCAGATTTCTGAGTGTGGACTGTCTGTTCACTGTGCCTTGCTGTGGAATAGAATACAGAGATGTACAGACTTGGTGGCACAGCCTTGGCAGACTGTGGTAAATGGTCTTTCTCTGCATGGGATCCACCCTGCTGAGGGTAAATTTTAATGTTCTAGTGGCAGGCTGATATCCTGAGAGGTGGCAGCTGTAAATGATGGCTGAGCACGCCCTGAGACAGTTGTTGCCCTGTTCATTGCTGTCTTTCTCTCCCTTTCACACAGACTTGCACCCCTTTTTCCTTTTTTCCTTCTATTGTTGTCTCAGATCTAAAAGTGACTATTTAAACAAATTTGCATTCTTCTTGCTTTTAGTAGTAGTGACAGTTAAAAAAAAAAAAAATTCATATTCCAGGTGTTGAGGGATCAGAATTGTGCTTTACCACCAGCACATGTAATTCCTGAACAGACTGTCATTAACTTTGTGACCCTGGACAAGTTATCTAAACTCTTTCTAAGTGTAGAGTTGTAGTACTACCACTTATACCACTTTCAACTCTAATCCAAACTTCTGCTTAAAAACTTACTTTGTTACAGATCAAATTAAACATTCCAGAAAAAGCTTTTTAAGCAATGTGAAATACAGCATGGAAAGTCCAGTATTTCAAGGATTATATTAAAATAGACTAACTTGGTTCTGCAGAGAAAAATGTTATTTAAATGAGAAATAGATTCAAGGTTTGCTGCATAGACCCATAAATGAGTAGCAAATGTAGTTCAGAATATAAAAATTAGCATACAGAATGATCTTGACAAGAGAAATGAACCTCAAACTGGGTATCCTATTAAAAAAATGATGCCTGAAGGAACCATGACACTCTCAGTGTCCCATTAGCATGGGACTATCTTAGAGGTGCACTTGGTCATGTAGCACTGAGACTGACTTCTTTATTGATCTTGACCAAAAATTTGCTGAACTGCAATGCTTACCAGTTTGGAAGTGTCAAAGACCTGTGTTTTACTGTATGTTGTCTCTATCCTCAAGATTTGGAAAAATAGTTCATAGTTCCTGAATCATTTAAGCTCAAAAACTTCTTCATAAGTTATTTGCATTTTTAGCTGTAAGAGCAAAAGAGGATACTGGCATTGCATTGGTGAAAAATGCTGTTGTAGCAGTCCTCCTGTCCATGTCTTGCTTTGAGCATGATTCTTACTAGTAGGGATTCCAGGATATTTTCTCTGACTGTGCAAAATCTAAGTGCCATCCATGATACACTAGGCAAATATATCCCCAGCTCCATAAAAAACCTAACTTGGCCATTACCTTGAGCTAGAACAGTCAGGTACATTAGGACTTAGCAGATGAGGAGCAATACTAAATTACAATATTAAATAGATTTGAAATAACATTAGTCAATAGATTTGGAATTAAGTTTTGGAATTAGTAGCTCGGATAAACAGAAGTCTCATTAGTCACACTAGCAAGGCTAACCACACCTAAATATACTAAAAAAGTAATGGTAATTATAGTCACCAGTTGGAACAGCATGGTTCTCTCTGAACATGAGTTTAGTCTTTGCTTATTTTAAAACTTGATTTATCTTGTCTGATTTTTACCACAATTCTGCATTTTCATGCCATGCTTGGGAAAAAAAGTCTCTTAAATTTCATGTTCATGGGAAGATCTTAAGGAAGATTTAAGACCTTGATGTAGTATTTTAAAGCCTTTAAAATATGTGCTGAGTGAAGTTAAGATAGAAACAGGGAAGACAACTTAAGTGGAAGTATTTGACTAGTGTTCCAAATGGTTTACCAACACTGGCCAGTTTTGGTTTTTACCAAAGAGTTATGCAGGGAATAGTTGGTAAAATAAGCTTACTGCTTGTTTTTCTAAGCAAGAGCTGAGGAAGTTTCTAAGAGCTGGTTCTCTTAACACTAACTCTTTATTAGTGCAGTCATTTCAGGGGGAGGTGGAGGAGCTCAGAAGCTTATCTCAGGCAGTACTGTCTTGCAGAGACTGATTTTCTGTCATTTCATGATCAAAGTGATCGAGGTATGAACATGGAATCTTTTAAACTTTGCACCTTTTTATAAACATTTCGTTTTTCATTTTAGAGTTCTGACATGGTGTTGCTGAACTATTGTCTTACACTATCATAGTGCAGTAGCTTATAGGAAGAAAGCAAACATTCCTATTCTTCATGTAATCACCTTCTTTCTGGATGCCAAATCCCCTGCTCACTGTGATTTGGTCACCACTAGAATCGTGATCACTTCAGGTGAAATAACTGCACCCTACTTTTGTACTAAAACTAAGAACTTAGTGCTGGCAGCAAATGCCAGAGCAGTAAGTGAAAAGTCTGCTGTGTCCAGGACAGGCATGCCAGGAGCAAAAGTGAAAATACCCATCAGGTCAGTGAGGGCAGGAGCACATCATCACCATCCTTGTTCAGTCCAGCTGAGACTACCCAGGTACACCAGAAGTCTACAGGATCAGAGACTGATGTTGATATTTAAGAATGCTTTTACTCAGTTGCTTAAACACCTACATCTGTGCCTAGATTTTGAACTTAACTGAAACCCACAACCTACTTTTATATGTTGTAAAACGGTGGAATATTTGGTCCATACCATCTAACAGGTCAGTGATGTATCATTTCTCTTCCCATAATTTGCATTAAGCCCAGTGGCTGACTAGAAGGAGACAAGTAGGAGACAAACACATCATTAACAGTTTAAAAGTCAAGGATGTTCACAAAGAGTGGATCTATTCCCTTCATCCCTGGGGGAGATGGCTTGGACTCATTCTGGCCAGTGAGTGACAAAATGTAAAAGGTTCTTTGCCATAATGGAGACAAGTAAGAGTTTTATCTGAAGCTATTTACAAACAATTTCTGTTGGAAAGCCAGAAGTCCCAATCTACTTGACCTTTGAGGCATTCAGAAGGGTGCAGTAGTAGTTACTGAAATAGTAGCACATAAGCAGCGGGAAATTAGCAACTTAGAGAGGGAGAAGTAAACACCTCTGAAGGGTCTCTGTTTTCTCAAATGTTGAAAGTTAACTGGGTATTTTACAAGAATCTGAAGCATATAAAAGCAGTAAAGGACAGATGTGTGAAAAAGTACTGGATAAACTAAAGGAAACTCTACCTCATTCTTCTCTAAAGGTTTTGTAGAAGCACAATTAAGCGCTCCTAATGGCATTGTTACGTACTGACCATCTGGCATGAAAGAAGCACTATATTTGTATGTCTATAAATCCTGTAAGAACTGTGTTTTGCTGGCAGTAGAAACAGTCTATACTATTTGCAGTTTTCCTCATCAAATCTGTAATTATGCAATGTTTCTGTCTCCAATAAAGGAATTTAATTGGCACCTGTTTGTGGCACGTTATGAAATCATCGGTGTTGAGTACAGCTAACTAAACGTAATTATCCCATAGATGGGAGCTGCTATGAAATAAATTCTTGAGGGCTGGATTAAAATTAAAATTTAAAAAAACCCTCTCCTGAATGAAGTGTGGCATGTAAGAACAGCAAAGCAAGGCTGAAGTGGCAGACATGCGCCTACCCTGCCAAGCCTGGAGGCTGAGCCAGTTATCTCACTTACAGTAAAATGCTGGGCAAATTAGGCAGCAAAAGTACCTACCTGCTAACCATGAAGTCATGAAACAGTTTTTAATATGCCAGGACTGTGTAGCAGTGACTGAATACAGGTCTCATTCTAAGGGTTTGGGGGTGATGAAGTCAAGGGAGAGAATGCCAGAAAATAGCTTTATACTTGGAGCACTTACTTCACAGGGCATTTTGGAACAGTCATTACTCCAAAGTATGTCAACCAGTGGGAAGCCTTTTGAAGATGGAAAGTACTGAGTGTCCTTAAAATCTTGACATTTGCCATGTGTGCTGACTATATTTACAAAAATCTTTACACATTCCCCCTTTCCAGTGCAGGGAATACTGTGATTAAAGGTAGTACTGATCCATGCTGTGGTAAAGTAAACATCAGGGTACATTTTCCACCTGGTTTGGTTCTCAGTGACTTCAGAGAAAGCTGGCATGGATACAGGACACTTTAAAGAAGCTGTAGATAGGTAAGTACTAGGAGTTATTAATTACTGCTAGGAGAATGAACCTAACACATCAGAATTTTTTTTCCTGTGTCGTGGCCTCTCCTCTTTCATCCTAAGGGAACCTTTCTTAATTGTAACTCTAGTTTCAGCTCCAGCTTTCAAAACTCACTTACCCCAAGTAATAAGTTGAGGACTGATCATTCAAGGTGTTGAGTGGGCTTCAGAGACCAACCTGTGCCTTTTAGCAAAATTTTAAAAGACTTTTTGTTTTTCCTCCTATTTGAAACATCTCAGTAGCTGGCAATAGCTCTGTCCAATAAAGCACTTGCAGTATCACCACCAGCACTAGGTTGTTGGGGCTGGAGAGTACCAATTCTGAGGACTTCGATCCAGAATACAAACTGTTCTAAAGCTGATGTGACCAAAAAACCCCCCAAACCCCCAGTTTTAAAATAATACAGTGACAGGGCAAAGCAGAAAGCAAATAACCTGTACTGTGTTCATATAAAGAGGGCATGAAAGCAAATTTGGGGATTCCAGTATAGGCAGTCAGAATTAGGCCAGTTTTAAGAGCATATCAACAAAAGTGTTGGATTGAAGCTTTTCTTCTCCCTTTAATTTTGCTCAGTGTTTTCATACTATGGCATCACAGTGGTGATTTTTAGCAGCTGCTCACGAATTATCCCGTTGGCCAAGAGCAGAATTTTCTGTAGTAGTACCTTTGTTGTTCTGGATGCTTCTCCAATGACAACCTTGTAAAAGAATATACAAGAATGTGGAAGGTGTGTCCACTACTCTCTCTCCCAAGGGAATGATCTTTAATGCTCAGTAAGAGAATGTTTGTCATGCTTCCCCTGCAGGTGATACTATATTGTATCTGTACAATTTAGGAATTTTAAATTCTGAGCATTCAAGGAAATTGTTCTTCTGAAATTATTTCAGAAAAACCTCTGTTTATTAACACTTCTCATTTTGCACATGTCGTAATTCCTTCAGAAGATTCAGCTTTGGTTTATTCAAGCTCTTGGTGGTATTTAGACAATTATCCTTAACTTTGATGGTGGTGTAAGTTAACCCTTTTTTTTTTTAGAGTGATGTAGAGAAAACTCATACACAAGGGAAGGATCCTAATCAAACTGAGTATTTGTGAAATAAACAGATAATTACCTAACCCTAAAGGAGAAACACACAACACAATATTTCAAATGGGTGAGCTCCTACCACAAAGTGTAAAGTGCATCCACACTTGAAATTTCAACACTACACAAGTAATGTAATATTTCAAGTTGTCTTCTTATTAACAGTTATTTCTGTAAATAAGGTACATGTGCATATTCACAGCCTACAAGACATAGCCTTTCAAAGAAAAAGCTAGTTAAGTCAATACTAATTTGTTGTGTGGGGTATCTGAAGTGGCATTCTGTCAATGCTCAGGAGCAGACCAACCATCCTCAGTACACAGCAAGAATTCAGGGAACTTCCAGGGTCTGCCAGAGGCAGGTGTAGGCAAAGCCCTGGCCTAGATGGGGCCTGTGCAGGTGAAGCTGTGCCATGATCTGGAACTGTGTGCTTTGCAGGATTGTTGTGTGTGAGGGAGTTGATTTTATATCTGTCCTTTATAGAAGTGCAAATTAAATACATGCTGGGAGGCTGCCACTGCCAGAAACACCACCCCCTGTAAAACAGCCAGGGCAGTTCTGACACTCAGTTTAACAGGGATGAAATTCATCTACTGTACCACACCACAGTCTTAAAACAGACTGTGACTTAGCTGCTTTTTAGGTGACATTTACAAAGTTCATCACCAAGCAGAGCCAGTGGAAACACCAGTTTCATCAGAGACCACAACTGGTAGCTCAGAACCTAACTTGAGGTGACTTCTGTGCCCAGAGTGTTTTGAAGAGAATGGCTCCAGTCCTTTCCAGCTGCCCTATCCCTGACCTTCCCTCTGTGGCACTGCTGGCACTATACCAGTGACCAGATCCCTGCTTGGCCACAGGAAGGCAAAAGCACATGCCCAGATGCCATGGATAGGAAGAGCAGGGCTGCTCTCTTACCCACAGCAGCATTTGTAAGGATCTGAAGCCAGTTCAGAAATCAACCCCTATCCTGAAACATCAGGACCTGAGTATCTCCCAGGTGCTAGACACTTTTATTAAGGCTCTTAAACTTTAATGTAGCAGACTTTGCTTAAGTCATTGCTCAATTCTGAGTTAATTTTTTTTAACCTTCCTTTAGCTCATACAAACCTCTTGCCTGAGTGAGGTCTGTAATATTTGCTTTACTGCGAAGTCCCAAGTTAGATAAGAAGTGACCTTCTGAAGATTTTGTATCTTTGTCATGAGGGCATGTCTGAAAACCAGCTACAGCAGACAGTGGGAAATACACCCATCTGTTCAGGAAGTGCTTCAATATTTGCAGAAAAATGTCACAGATCAGCTTACTGTCCTGGGGTTTCTTACCTCTAGGGATGGGGTTCTGGCCATCCTACTGTTCTGGATCCTCCCAGCTCCTCACATTGCTTTTAAATGCTTACAAACTTCATATCATTCCCATCCTCCACTGCAGAATCTCTCCTTGTATCATACAAAGAACAGATAATCTGAGATGTTTGTCAGGTGTTTATATTCCTGTCTTGAAAGTGCACTCCCACAAATGCCAACCTGTAAACAACTCATAGCACAGATACCCTTTGCTACTCCCACCTTTAGCAGGTAGAATATTTTATGGCTCTTGAGGAAAAAACAGTAGAGTCTGATCTAAATTCAAGGTTAGAAATCCTCTCTAATCCCAGATGCAAATCTGTTTTCCATGGAAGGTTCTCCCTTGCAAGGAGTGGGTCAGTCACTCAGCAATGGGGACAGATCCCACCTGTACTCAGTTTGTTGTAATCAAAATGTTTACTTTGCTGTCAGGTGGCAGCAATCACCCCACAGTTTCACTTGCAAAGTCATTATTTGGCTTGTGAAGCTGAGAGGAGAGCTGGGTGTCCAAGACATGTTGCCTTGCTAAAAAAAAAAAAAACAAAACCCATTTCTCTTTGCTCTATTTTGGTGTCTTCATCACCGGTGCCTGTGTTAGGCTGGGAAGTGCTGATAGCTGCTGTCAGGTGAGTCACTAATCCAAAACTCTTCAGATTTCTCAATGGCTGTGCCAAGGGCTTCTCACACTGCTGGGTTTGTAGCCTCTGTGTGTGTTGAGGTGGGAAGCCAAGGAAGTTGGTGTGTGTGTTTTCCTGAGGGACCAAAGAAAGTTTGGGGAGTTAGGCTTTGCTTGCATAGCACACTGGAAGAATTCTGAATGAGGAACCTCTGCCTCTTGGTCCCACCACCTTCCTGAAATAAGGCTTCATTTTAGAAAACAAGCAAGTTGAAGACATAGTATTACCTAACTTGTTTGCCTGTATTTTTGGTGTCATGGAAGGAATCCAGTGAGACCCCAAATGCTGCACTTTTTCCCTTGTTCAGCATGACTTCCTAAAGAGGCAAAGCACAATTTTATATATATATATATATNCAGAGGCTTATTTAACAATATGTGCATGAAAGCCTTGTAACTGAGACTTGTGTTATGCATATGGACCATAACTCATCAGCACATTTCTAGGTCAGGTGGCTGCCTGGTTTTGAGAGGTAAATGTTGTTGAGTTCCTACCTTGTAATTCCTTACATCTGCTAGGGTGAATCTTAGAGCTTGATGATACCTCTTAGCTCTCAGAGTCCCTTGGAAGGATTCCCTTATGCTGGTATATTCAAGTGGCACAAAGAAAGACTCCTTTTTCCACATTTCATTCACATTTCAACAGCTGCAAAAAAATCAGCACCTCTGTTATTTACCCATCTTTGCATACATGTAATATTGACAAGTTTTTTAGTACTAAGATAACACAACCAAGAAGTTAAGGGAGATGTCAATAAGGGAAAATTTCAGCCTGAAAAAAGGGAAATTCCCCCAATTTTACAGGATAAGATCGTATTAAAACCCCAGCCTTATTTTCTGAACACGTGCATATCTCTGCCAAGCCTCACAGCCTCTTTATGGTAACTTTTTCCTGGAAAGAGAAAGTAGCATAAACAAGGCTTTATTATCTGTTACTGCAATTTAAGCAACATGAAGGAAGGCCAGTGTCTGACTCAGTGAAACTCCCATCAAATTATATATGCAGTTCAGGGCAAAATTCATCTGCTGTAGAGTTGTTTAATGTGTTTATTTTCTCTGATAAAATAGATATCATCAGGAAAAATAATTTTGTGTCTCTGTAGAGGTGGTAGCCAGCAAGTGTTACGATTTTAATTTTAAAAAATAAAAGTAATTTTTCAGGGAAAAAATAAAATTATGATCCACAGATAATCAGTAATCAACCAAGAATATTTTAGCAGTTACTACTTCATTCAGTTGTAAGATGATAAGTTTGAGATCTTTCACAGGAAAACTGAAAATCAAACTGCAATTACAGTAAATTGCAAAAACCAGGATGGCTGGTAATGATTTATTTTTAAAAGACACCGCTTCCCTTGGTGTGTATAATACACACTTCTCTGCAGCCCATAATATAAATTTATCAGTTAAGTGATTTTTCTTTAGGGAAAAATGATAAGCAATCTGGAAAGGAAGAAGAGATTAGCAGTTATCCTTGATCAGTGCCTTTGAGGAAGACAGGTAACCCTCCTAGCTCCTATTTTCCAGCTGTAGATGGGGGTAAAAGCTCCCTGGAAATGGAGTGGCTCCTGTGAGGGTAAATGCCTGACAGCCTCTCTGGTCCATGAGCAGTGGGGGACCATATGGACCTGATGACAGATTCCACCATGGCTGCCTTCTCCCCATTAATTTGTAATAGCAGGCTTATTCTTTCAATTAAGCCCTACAATCACATCTCTGCCAAGTTCAGCGTTGCCTCCAGTTTCAGTAAAACTTCACAAGCTGGAACACTGCCTACAGCTGACAGTGACATTTAAATGCGAGAAAAATCAACCTTATGCATGGCCAAACCTTCTATAATTCCAGGCCTTGTCAGCCTACGGTATGGATTCTGGTTTAAACAAATAAATACCCAGCTCATTTTCACCTAACCTTGGAAGAGTTTGCATTGCCTAAATGTTCTGCTCTGAATCCCAGGTGATACCTTCTGGGATTTTGGGTGTTCAGAAACAAATTAATTATACCAACATCAGGCATCTGGGCACAGTGCTTTGTTTTTGCATAAGAATGTCTGTCCATTTTAAGCCCTTCCTCTTTGTTCATGGGGACCAAACACAACTTGAACCTCAGGGGAGGAAGAAAGGTTGCAAGGAGGGCTTTGGAGTCTCTTCCAGAAAGTCGGGTTTCAGTGCATGTCTAGTGGCCATAATTTTTGCATGTGCACTTTTCCTAATTGAGGACCAGCTGTTTTGCAAATACAAAGTTCTTTTATGTCACTAACCAGCACAGAGTAAAAGAATCCACACAGGTGAGACTTGAAGCATTTACTGTGTTTGGCTTTGTGATCCACACAACAGGGGAGCCCTGCAGCTGTCTGTGGAAAAAAAAATATTTTAGTTATTGCTTCAGAGAGAAAAGATGGACTTGAGCTGCAGTTCAGTGACTTACCCAGAATCTTGCAGCTCCAAAACTTCCTGGCTGCATGTGCAGCTGGTAACTGCAAGAGCTCCTTGGTGCCTGTGTGTGTTAGTGAAGAATTGGGCATTGTGGCCAGGTGAGGATGTGGTCAGGCTGGCTCTGCTCACTGTGCCTACAGGAGAGTCCCCTCCACAAGAAGGTTCTACAGCTGCCTTCCTGCTGCTTTATGTGTCACTACAAGTGTTCAACTGACCAGACAATTTTAGGGTGTACAAGATGTGGTAAAGTGGCTGAGACACACAGAGTAAGACCCGTGTTTGGCCTCTTCCTTCCTGCTCACGAGTGAACTATTTTTGTTGCTCAGACACATGATGTAATGCTGATTTGAAAGAAAAAGGGGGGGAAAAAGAACCAACAATGTTCTTCTGTGACCTCCACTGCAGAAGTAAGAGCTGACATCTGCCCTGGAGCCACTGCAGTCAGTATCTGTTACGTTCATGTCTGTATCTTGTTCCTGCTTTTGCTTTTCCAGGTTAATGCGATTTTCAAATGCCTGAATGCAGGAACATTTGTTCCCTAATAAAACACTGAACTCCCAACTTTTCTTCCTTTAGCTCATGCCTAAAACCTGCCTTGTCTCCAGCAATCACGTTGTGACCCCCCTGATTTCCACAGGCAGAATGACTCTGGGTTCTTTATCACAATCCTAACTTTCTAAGCACATTATTCTTTTAACTTGAGATGCCTGCTTGGCTCTTTCTTCTACCTGAAGAAAGATGTCCATCGAGGGCTGTGTGCCATTCTCTCTTCCCCTAGAAATTGTAGGGAATGAAAAAAGCCATTTTCCATGCACAAAAGAAAAAACAAAATAACCTTGCATATTTTAAGTTCACAACAGCTTCCTCTGAGTAAACACACCACCACCAAGAGAACAGCAAAGCCTCTGTGAGGAAGCAATGGATGTTTAGACCTGCTGCACATAATCAACCTTCAGCCCTGCTTCACACAAGTGTGACATGCTGTGCTCTTACCCCTGTGCTTAGGGGCATTTCATCAGTGCAGACAGGAGGCTGCAGGTCTGCCAGTGAAGCTGCATTTGCTGTTTATACAGTAAAACCATACCTGGCCACGGCTCCACACAGGAAAAGTTGTACAAGGAAAAGCACATTTTCTTTTGCTAGAACAACGGAGTCATTTGGGGCTTCGGCTGGCACAGCTATGCTGGGGAAATCACAATTCACCATGCTCCTAGCTGGCATTGCTGTTAGCAGAAGTTTGGAACGGAGTGCTTGTCTCACAGGACTCTCATAGCTCAGGAAGAACAGATTGCCTTTAAACTTGCTGATCCCAGGCGACTCGGGCCTTTGGTGTTTTCTTGACAGCCCTGGGAGCTTGTGTGAGCTAGAACAGGCTTTGCAGAGCTTTTGTAATGTACCCTGATTTGTTTTAAACCAGAATATCCTTCCTTCATCTGTAACTGCTTCTACCACATTACTTTTTGGAGCAGACTGGAGTACCTCTCCAGAAGGTAATTTGTAACAATTTTTGCTTTAACACATAACCACTTATTTATCTGACATGAGAACTTTGCTATAGCTTGGGAAATTGGATCTTGTTCTGGTTACCCTCCCTGCTTTAAATGTAATGTAGGAAAAAAAAAATAGGTCAACCCTCCAAACAAAAAAACAATTCTCTTTCCCCTGCCATCCAGCACTGTGTTCTCTTAAAAAAAAAAAAAAAAAAAAAAAGGTGAGAAATAGCGAGAACAGAGGTAGTGTATTTCAACATGAAACCTTCTGTATTGGTCCTGCCAAGAAACACAACAGTATTAATTAATTTTGTACTTATTTAAAAGCTTTAGTACTATGTTCCTTCCAAAACAAACAAAAACCAATATAAAATTCCCCTTATACTGAAATAATGTACAAAGAGGAGCATTTGGGACATTCTACCCACGAGTGGACCACAACCACCATCATCCTAATCCCAAGAGTGCTACCTTGTAAGTTTAGTTTCTTAAACCACATTCTCTATTTTCTCATTACTACTCTCCAGATTATTACCAGCAGCATTCAGAGTCATAACAAAGTAATTTCAAATTCTTTGGATTTCAGCCAAATTCAGCCTTTCTGATGGTCTGTTCAGTGCCATATTCCTGGTGGGAGGATGCCCCTGGCAGACACAGGGTGGGGTTGCTGCTCTTGAACCCTGAGTGCTTGTGTGTCAGAGCTGAGTCAAGGTGTAGATGTCCTGTCAGGAGCACATTCCTCCACTTCAGTGTCTCTCCATCCCTTTGGGGGTCTTCTCTGAGGACCACACTCTTTTCTTCAGTAGAAGTAGCAGCCACTAACAGACTGGGACAAATTTTCCACCTCAGCCCATCCTGCCTTGTCCTTTATATTGCTCTCAGTTCCACCTGGCCAGTAGGATGGGTGAGATCTGGTCCATGATGTGGTTGTGCTCATACCTTCTCTTCTCCTGGCAATGCTGACAGGACAATCTGATTGCTGCCACTGCTGCAAGGCTCTGGGAAGAGGGAAAGAAATGGGGATAGAACAAAGTCAAAGCTGGGCTACAGGATATTAAGCTAAGGGAATCCCAGAGTCTCAAGGAGAGCACACCTGAATTTGAATTATTTACCTCTTATTTTGATTTCTTGCCCCTCTTTCTGTTAATTATAAGGAAAAACAGTTTTATTCATTTACAAAAAGCAAGGACCCATGAGCATGCTGATTATACAGTTTAAGCCGACTTTTGAATCAGTAATAAAGCCTAACACAAAATCATGAGCCAGGTCTTAGAACCCTTCAGAACAACCTTAAAAATCCTAAGGATATTTTGCAAAATAAACCAAATATTTCTCTTCCTTGGCTTTTCTGGTTTTAAACTGCCTGATACAAATTTTTCACCTTTCATCTCCATCGTATGTGCTAAAAATAGTGTTTAAAAATAATTTTTTCCTTTCTAAGGCATATAGAACTTTAGGGGGAAAAAAAAAAAGGTAGCTGTTATTATGGAGCTTGCAACAAACACAGCTGTTTACACTGTATCAGGGATTTTTTTTTTCCCTAACAGTTTGAAGATGTCCCAACTTTTTGGCTGCAGACATTTTGAAGTGGTGTTGCATTTTTTTTTTTTTTTTACCCTCTCCTTTTCTCTGGAATCTTTTTAGCCAGATCTATTGGAAACATCACAGACAACATGCTCCTGGTCTTAGCTGCTTGTGTACAGCAGCACTTTGTTTTGGTGTTTTCAGATCTCTACCCATCAGTTCTCCTAAGTTTGTCCTCACTATAAATCTTTGCATTTTTGTGGAAAAGATTGCAGTAGTTGCTTAAAGTGAGAAGCAGAAATTAACAGCATCATTAGCATCCCTTCAGATATATTCCAGAGTTGTATATGGGACTCAGAAAAGACACAGCTTTTGCTTCTGTCATGGAAATCTACCCACCCTGGACTCCTGATAGCATTTTCAGAGTTTTTGTGTTATTAGGGATGTGCATTTGTGAGTGATTTCATCCCATGCAGGGAAATCCCAAGACCTTTGACAAGGAAATGACCTTCATCTTCACATTAATGCCTCGTTACAAAGCGAATCCTCCCCCCACCAGGGGCAATGCTGTCCCCTGCTCTCTTCCTCAGGTTCTTGGAGTGCTCCTTGCCTGCAGGTGAGTGGGGGAACATCCTTGCCTTGATTACTCCCTTCCTTCACATCAGTTGCTCACAGTTGTAAAAGGGGTACAGCCAGTGTTGCCAAAGGCTTGGGACTACAAACTGTGCAGAGAGCAGCTTTATAGTTTCCCTGTGTCAGGTACAAACACCAGAGGGAGATTCATGCCATAATATTTCAGGACAAAATTAATTGTATAATTATACAAGTATTACAGGAAAGCTGGTTCTCACAATATTTCCAGGTTGAAGAAATTAGCTAGGGACGCATCCCGAACATATAGATGTATTTTCTGGCAAACCGCAAGGCTTTAACCATCAGTGCAGAGCAGAGTGGTTTCTGGCGGCCGTGGGGATGCTGCTGCTGGATTGCAGGAATCCCGCAGCCGAGGCTCCCTTTGGAAAAAGGGCTGTTGTCGCATCCTTCCCAAAGCAGCCTTTTATTAGTCAGCAATAGATGGCGCTCAGTTTCCACCTGTCCGAGGCCGTCAGGCAGAAAATGTATTTGAAGTAATTAGGGCTGCGAGATAACACTTAAAAGGGTTACTGCTGAAGTTGATGAAAGTGTGTGGGCATGGAGAGGCAGGAGCGCCAAGATGCTTCACCAGCTGGAGAAGTCTTAGGTGAGATAGTCTGGCTGCCAGAACAGGCTGCCAAGATAGTCAGAGGGAAGGAGCCAGGAACTGGAGAACGATCTGCAAATTCTTGAGAACAGCCATCGCGATCCCCGAGCTGGCTGGGTCAGGTAATGCCTGTCATTATCAGAGATTGAGGATCCCAGGCCAGACATGTTAAAATTCCGCTTGGGATTCTCAGTCTGGTTGTTGGTTTGTCACAAACTCCCCTCGTCCCGGGATTAACCCATTCCCCAGCTCAGGGGAAATGCTGGAGCTGTGTCAATTGGAGTGAGGCTGGGCTGGCAGAAGCCGAGGAAGGGCTCCAGGAGCTCTGTGACATTCCTGCTGGCCCCTCACCTCATGGCCCTGGGCATTCCCAGCTCTGGGGGGCAGACACAGGCATTTTGCACGGGAAGCAGAAGGGGCAGGGAAGAGGCTTCCCTGCAGAATTTTGTGCTCGTTTTTGGTGGCAGCAAGGAAGCACCTTCACAGCGCAGGGCTCAGAGCTTGCAGTTTTGGTCACACTGTCTTTTTCTTTTGTGTGATAGCTCAGCAGCCCGAAGGTGACAGGTACAGGTGAGGAAAAGGACGGGAACAGCTTATTGCAACAGCAAATCACTCCTGTGCATGCTGTGGAAATTATATTCATGAGAGGAGAAGCTGTCCTGCTGGGAGCCAGAGCACAGCTGGTGCCATATGGCCTTCCCTACCCTGCTCCAATAGCTATCCTCACCTGGCCACTCTGAGCAGCTGCCCACAGCCCCCTCAAGGGCTCCTTAGTGCTGTGCAGTCTGCCCTCATGCAGGATCACGCCCCGCATCCCTGCTTTTTAAGGTACAGACATGGAGTTAGAAAGATGTGGAGTGTGTTTGCCATGGTTAGCTGGGGGTTGTATCACCTGCTGGGCAGTTGTGGGTACCACCAGCCCTCAAACGCTTGGCCAAAATCAGATACATCATGAAAACCTTTGACAAACTGGTTTTTTTAAACAGTTGCTCTCCCCCAACACACCTAAACATACCTTGCAGGGATCTTTTTTTTTTTTTTTTTTTTTCCATCATGGAAAAAATCTGTTTCTGCATTTCCCAGAAGGCTTCTCCTCAGAGCTGTTTTGCATAATGGAGTGAGCTAAGTCAGGGTGTTTTGTGGATGATGGCTGCACTGTGCACGCTTTGCAGCACACTGACTTCTTTATTAGGTGGGCAGGAGCTGGCACTGCAGGAGTCAACACAAGTGAGGGTGTGAAAAAGAAAAGGAATAGCCCCCAAAATGAAATCCTGACCAAGGATGTGAATGAGGCAGGGAAGATATAGAAACACAGCGTCAAAGTGAGGAACGTAGAAAATTTTGCTCAGAGACACACCATCTGAAAACTAAAAGCAGAATTCAAATCTTGTATTAATTTTGCAAAATCATAAAAACTTATCAGATCTGACCCTGGATTTCTCAGCAGGAAGAATCAGACTGACTTGCCTTTTCTGAGGAAAGGCATCCAGATTGATGAGGCTCATCTGGACTCTCAGTCCTGCATCCTCCAAGCCAACTGAATATTACAGGAGTTAATAATCCTTCTTCTGAATAATGCCCAGTTTTGGAATAAGACTGTTCAGTAGTTTGGTACCATTAAAGCAAATTTTGTGCTTGAAATGTGTAGCCTCAAAGTTTAAGTGGGGAAGCTCTTTTGTCCTTCTCCTTACCTCTTGTCCTTTGATAGTGCCTTTCACCAAGGAATTCAGTTCTCTCCCCATTTCTCTAACAGCACTCATCTTTACAGCAGTGGTGTGCAAATGATTGCACCTCTGTTCAAAGATCTAATTAGAGGTGGTATGGTTATTATTATTACTGCTGTTACTACTACTACTGCTGCTGTAATTGTATCTCTCTGCAGTACTTTGCAAAAGAAAATATTGCCATAGATCGAAGTAAAAGACAGTTAAAGGAGTCCTCCTTCCACCCACCCTCTGTTTCCTACTTGTGCTTGCAAAGCTGTCTTCTAGCAACACTCAGAAAGGGCCGCCTGTCTTTTTTGGCAAAAACTTAAAAGCCCCAATGCCAAAGGCAGTTAAAGGCTCTTCAGGGGCAGAGTTTTGTTTATGAAGACACCAGGAAGGCTGTGGTGCTTATCTAAGACTGTAGGACTGGTGTGATGTTAAATGTAGGCCACTGCACATCATTTGCTGGCCTGTGGTTTCGGGAGATCTGCTGCAGGGTTTGGGAATGCTCCTCTTCGTGCTGGCAGCTCCTGCTGTTCTGAGGGGAGAAAAGGTGGATGCTGCCACTGAGCAGCAGGGTGCTCCTCTGCTTTTTCATTTCACCAGACAAAAAAAAAAAAAAAAAAAGGTGTACAGAGCAGGGACTCAGACCCATAGATCTGGTGTAATTAAAACAGAGTGTTAATTGTTAAAAGTACTCTGAACAAAAAGGCTCTGAAAGAGATATTTAAAAAAAAAAAACCAACCCTGAGTTTTCAATTACTGCTAAATGAAGCAATAAATGCACATACAGTCAGTGATGTATTTTAATTATTATTCTGAGCTTCTGCCTTATTAGTAATGTACACTGGCTGGTGAGTGCAACAAGCTGCAAGAATCAGAAAGGATTCTCCAGTGTCTCCCTTCTTCCAGAAGGTGTTGCTATTATACAGCTCTGCTACAGACTCACAGGGTCGTGTAGAAAGCACGGCGGAATAAAATGTGGTAAGGCTGGATAAAAAATGTAAACCATACTAAGTATATAGAATTCAGTCACAAGGATTTCTATTATGCAGGGAAAAGAGAGCCTTTAGTGTAGTGTGTGTCCACAGTATAAATAGTTCGGCAAAATGTAAACACCAAATATTTCCACCAGAGTTCTTTGCAACCTCACATACAGTAGCTCTACTTTTCTTTTTCATTAAGGGCTTCTTTTAATAAAGAGACTTTTGTGGACTGAATTGGGAAAAATAGCAGCCACCTGTAACTTTTTTTAAACCTAACAGTACATACAGTACATCTATCAAAAGCAGAGGAATTTGAAACCTGCAGACTTTTTAAAGAAGCAAGTTCCACACATGATATAAAACAAATGCCGTGTGTGCACCAAGCCAAGCAAATTAACAAAAGGGCAGGGGCACTTCCAATATTGCTTAAATAACTCGGGCTTAATAATGGGGTCTTTTGACACAAGCTCACAAAAGCTAAAATGTGCTAAAGAAGAAAAACATGCATTTTTATTGTATTGTGTGAGAAGAAACCCAATTATTTAAATTATTATTTTTTTTTATTAAAAGCTATTAGCCTAAGCACATGAATTCTCTGTGGGGTTTTTGGGGGTGAATGTAGCACGTTGGTGTAGAGCTGTTCCCTGTGGATAAAGGGGACAGATTGGTTTTCCTGGACCACTGTGTATTGCTGGTCTGTCAGAAGTATTCTAGGCATCACAGAAGTTGACTGAGTGTTGCTTTGTTTGCTATCAGTGCTCAGGGAGAAGCCAGATGCATGTGGGTGCAGAGAGTGATGCAGTGAGAGCCTGGTTTGTGGAGAAGCAGAACTTGTTCTGTGAGAGCCAGGTTGGTGTCTCTGGATGCTCAACAGTTCTGTGTGTCAAACTGTGAAACATTCCCAAAGGCAGAGCCTTTAGGTCACGGCAAGTGTATGCAGCTAAGTTATTCTTCAGAGTTAGCAAGCCTCTTATTTTTCACAGCCCCAGATAACTCATAAAACCCTGAGCACAACCTTTCAGCTTCAGCTCTTGGTGATGGACTGTGGTGGTGCAATGTAGAGATCTGGAGTCACTGGGGTTTCCTTACAAAGGAAAAAAGGTATTTTTAACATGATCATGCTAATGTTCTTCAGTTCAGTGGAGAGTGACAAAGAGACACAGGACAAAAAGATACCAAAAAATGACTGAGGCAGGAAATTTAAAATGATGTGTTGGTTGATAGAAACAGTTTTGTATGGATCTGATGGGCCCCTTCTTTGTTGGCTTTGAATAAGCAACACAACATGTCACATTTTGCTTTTCCCGTTGTCCTCCATTTAAACTTCTCCATTTCCTGTGGTCACATCAACATTAAAAAGTCTTGCACATAAAATATTTGTCATTCTTCCACATTAAAAAACAAAAGGATCTCTACCACAAATCCACTAAAGATGATCTTCTGTCCCTGTCACTAGAGATGATACAGAACTCTGTCTGAATTCAACGCCTAAAAATCCTTTTGACTCCAGCCCTGTCTGATTGTGTTCAGCCAGAGATTAAATACTGAGATCTCGCTGTGCCAGTGCTGTGCTTGCCAGGTATCTGGAGCTGTTGGTGGCTTGCTCTGTGTCTCAGGTGTTACTGAGGCTTCTGCACCAACTGCTCAAATGCAATTGGCATTCAAGATATTCCAGAAATGCTCGAGAAACTCTCCAGGTGACATTTTGCCAAATCCAGGGGCCAAAGGTGTGAACAAGAGCCACCTGCACCCACCAGAGATGTGGCAGTAGGGTAACCTTGAGCAAACTGCTGGGCTTTGTTATGCTCCCTTTGTGCTTCCATAGTGTCAGCCCAGATTTTCCCTCTAGTTAAAAGTGCTTTGCAATCATTAACAAATAACTTCAAGATTCAAGATTTTTGTTCCCCTTTAGAAAGCACAAAGATATGTCAGGGAAACTGAGAAGACCAAGAATCACAAAGTCACACCAAAGATGTGAATAGAAATTAGCTCCCAGTTCCCCTTTTTCCAGCCATGGGGTTTTGTTCTAATTTGTTCTTAGTGATCTCCTATTGTCTTGCCATGGAATTAGAGCTTTCTGCAAAGGACATCACCTTTCTTTTTGCTTGTTATAGGCCCTACTAATTGCTCCCTGTAGGGACATAATGAGTGTCGTGAGCATTACTGTTGGGTTGGACTTTCAGCTTGTGGCTGTGTGCTTTCTGTGCACTTGAATTAGAGCCTGAACCTTGATTCAGCTCTGAATGCAACACTGCAACCAGGTCAGCCTGGACCCACCAGCTGAACGATGCAGCTGGGATGCTGAGGCCTGATTCCATTGCAATTCCTCAGTTTTGCTGGTCATTTTGGAAAGATGTGTCTCCATGTACAGCTTACTGTGGCCTTTCCAGCTTACCTCAAGTGCAGCTGTTTTGGCTGCTCTCTGCTATCATACTAAAAAGAGACTTCTCTTTATTATAAAGTATTTCTGATGTACAAATTGCATCATGATATACCTGACAACTACCTGACAATCTAAACAATTTAATGTACTATATGTATTTGCACATCAGCCAATGTAACAAACCTGGTGCCTCTGCAGCTGGTTCAAAATTTTTTTTCCACATATACTTCTTTATATTTTTAATCACTTTTTAAAACAAACGAACAAAACAGTTTTAACTGAGAAATAAGTGTCCCGCAGCCTCTCACCACAGTCTTTAATAAGGGGAAAAAAAATGAAATTTAAAAAAAAAACACAAGGAAAAAGAGGAAAACCAACAGTTAACAAAATTGTTTTAAACTGCAGACTCTTTAAAGAGCAGAACAGTTATTTACAAAGTGTTCTGACTTTTATAGAAAAAACCCAGTTTTTTAAAAAAATAACAGAACAGCCTTCAGGATAAAATATTGCAACCAGCTTTCCTCCACTGCTATCTACACTGGTGCTGTTTTCCCTGACCTGGCTCCACATTACCTGCCTGCCTGGAGATGCAAGGGGCAGCCTTGGATCAAACAGGGGTTGCTGGCACTTTGTCATGGTCATTTGCAAAAACAGACAGGGTGAGTGTTTCAAAGTCCTCTTCTGGGCAACTGAGTCACTGATCAGTCAGATCTCAAAACAACTCCCCATCGACCTGTAGCAATACAAAAGGGCCCTCTTGAGTAGCCCAAGAATGGAGCAATCCCTGATCTCCACTTTGGCCAGCACAGGTCACTGCTGTCTGTCTGTCTGTCTGTCTGCAGCCTGTGTCTGGTGAGGAAACTGGTTATACCACCAGCTGTAGAAGCCAAAGGAAAACAATTGCATCACACAGGGATTTTTTCATTATTATTATTATTATTATTTGTCTCCTGTGCAAGGAAGGGCAGGCCATGCAGCAGTCATCAAGCTGCAGGCTGTAAGGGTTTGTTTTGTTGTTCAGTGCTGAGCAATCTGGTCAGACGCCCGTGCTCTGTCACTGAACCTGGCGTGTCCTAGTGCCAGCTGCTTGTGGCCTCAAGTCTGCTGGTCAGTCACTGAGACTGTGTGGCTTTTTAGGCAATCTGGATTTTAACAGGGCTCCTCTGGGGCTCTTCCCCTGACAGTTTCAAACACAACCTTCACAGATACCAGGTGAGACCCATGTTGCTCTCCCTCCTTTAGCCCACACCCTTGTGGCACCTGCAGCAGGGCACAGTCAAGAGTCAGCTCCTGCTGCTGCCCTCGCTGTCCCACCCTGACTGTGGGAACTTCTTTTGTGGCAGGGAGGGAGGAAGAGAAGCCAGGGGGAAATTCAGCGATGATTTTCAATAACCAGACACATTTTGCTGGGGAAATGGCCCGTATGTGGTTTGCTGGCTGGATTCAGCAGCGGGAGAGCCTGCAGCTAATCAGCTCTGCCTTTGCCACTAGGTTTCACAGCAGCTGGAGCCACATCCCAGAGGAGGCACAGATGATTCAGCTGCTGGACAAATAAGGAATTAACACAATAATATTAAGCAAGAAATATCACCGTGAGCTCCTACTTCTTTGCCCTCTTCCTTTCCTCCCCTCATGCAAAGATGTATTCAAACCAGATCTTGGCTGGCAGTTTACAGGGGAACATTTGACATAGGGAGCAGGATATTTGTGAGCAGTTTCAGGGCTTCCTTTGGCCAGGGCACAGCTGAGAAGGAGGCAGCAGAGTCTGCTCTGCTGTGCTGGGTGCTCATGCATGGCCAGAAGCCCTTCCCACCCCCAGCTTTTTGGCACTCCAGGCTGGAGAGAGCTCATCGTGTGTAGCCACAGCAGTGCTTTTGAGGGAAGGCTGGGGGCAGCCCCAGCAGGGTGTGCATCTGCTCCTTGTCTGCCCTGAGGGCAGAGGAGAAGGGGTGGAGGCACAGGGAGCAGCTCAGGATGGTCAGGTGTGCCCCAGCATCACTTCATCCCTGTGGGGAGAAAACCTTCCTGGGCCTGGGGGAGAGCCCTGAGGCTCCTTCTCTTCACTGTCCCAGCCCTTGCCCCTTCATAAGCAGTGGCTGAAGTCTGCTCAAGGCCAAAACAGTGTTAGTGGGAAGCTGAAAAATGTGGGAATGCACAATTCCTTCACTGGCCTGCAGGATCTCAGTGCACCAGCGGTCCACACTGCTCTCTGACCCTGGATTCTTTGGCTGGTAAATAAAGAATATCTCAGGGTATCAGCTTAGGAAAAGGGAACAAGAGAGACACCTGGCATTCCTGCACTTTTCTGCTCAGTCCTGACAAGTAAACAACTGATGCTGTAGTGCCTGAATATTGTCTGCCCTTATGTGATCCAAGGTGGTAAAAAGGGAAGAGGGTTGCTGGTGTCACCCAATTAAAAGTGCCCAAGCAGCACTCAGATGAAATCCTACAGTGGATATGATCTCTATTTTCACAGATCAGCCCACCATGTCAGCCAAGAGATATTGGACATATGAAATACATCCATTATCCCCCACAACTGGAAGGAAATTCTTTGGGATTGTAGTTGTCCTTCACTATTCCTTAGTATTATTTAAAACTCCCGAGGCTCAAAGCCTTAAGAACTGGAGTGCATCAGCCTGGAAGAGCTCTTGCTCTTACTGCAGTTGTGCCCTGGAGAAATCCCCTTCCCTTCAAATACCCTTTTCCAGGTCTCCTCTGCTTTCCCTAGCCAGCATGTGGGCATGTTGTCAGCTTGCCCTCTGAGCAGCGAGCTCTGCTTTACGAGATGTTTGTGCATTGCCTCTCAGATATCAGTCACAGTATTTATTTTTGATTTGTATGTGCTTCCTGAGATGCAAAATGCTGAGCATATGCTGACTGGTATGGGTGGCAGAAAGTAGATGGGGAAAATAAATTGTGCTTTATCTAGCACTTCAATAATTTTTAAAAGTGCTGTACATTCTTTACATTTTAGGCTTGTTCTGCAATGCCATTAGTAACAGATATATATTTTGGGAATTGCTAGATCACTTCAGTTTACTCTCCTTGTCCCATCCACTAGGTTTATTATGTTTTATAGTTGTCACAGCCATTGGTTTTGCCCAGCCACTGATCTTGAGGTGATGTGTCCCAAACCTTCATCCTATATCCAGTCAGTGCCCTGGCAGAATGTGGATAGCAATAATCCAAGTGACCTCATGCAATTTCTGTAAGACAAAACTTTGCTTAATCCAGTCAGGGAAAAAAACCCCTCCAATTCAATAAGCCCCATAGAAATAATCAGAAATTATTTTAAAACAAGAAAAATACACCAATACCTGTGTCATATCAACTAGTGAATGTTATTCTAGTGCAACTCTCTAATCTTCACACTTAAATATTAGAAAAGATTGATCTTTCTACCACTGAAGATAAACATAGGTTATTCAGTGTCCCTAGCAATACATGGGTCCTCTGTAAAAAGTAGCATTAAAAGTCTGAAAAAAAGAAAAATTTATAAAAATATCTAGATTAAGGAAAGTGGGAAATTTGGACATAGAGGATAAAGATCTTGAACCAGAAAACAATGAAGGAGGTTGGGAGCATCAATTGTAAACTCTTAATTTATTCTAAGAGATAAATAATGGGGGTTTTTATAATTGTCCACTCGCTCCTAACAAAAATAACTGTTGTGTAGAAGCCTGCTGGATTTATAAAAATGGTTTGTTTAATTTACAAGGCATTTGTGAAATGTATGATGACTGTGGAATTATAATGCTTACAAACACCACCTGTTGAGGAAACTAAGTGTTAATATTTCCTAATTTCACGGGGAGAAATGGAGAATGAGGAGATTAGTCTCAGGCTGGATTCTGAAAACTAAGCATTTCTGCTTCCTGTGCCATTGTCTGCAGGCATTAGTCCATGGAATGGAGATGTCCATTTCCACCGCAGGAAATACAGGATGCAAAAAGACTTCCAGAGAAATCACTGATGACTGCTCAAAGAAAAGATCTACGGATGCTGTAAGCAGTAAGTACTTGCACATCCAGTATTTGCCATCTTTTGCTTTGCTCATAGATATTGATCCAATCTCATAAATTCATGTAGTTTTTTGATACACCAGGTTGACTATTTTTAGTTTCTTAATTCACAAGAAAAGTTTGGAATCTTGACAACCCAGGTGCTTGACAACCCAGGAACTCTTTCTCCTTGTTTTGTTTTGTTTTGTTTTGGTGGGTTTTTTCCCTCTCAGGTAGTATATTAAAGCTAACTAAATTGTCAAAAGCTTTTTTGCAACTCAAGAAGTCAAACAGTTAATGAAATTATACATTCAAGGGTCTGCTTCTTCCTTCCCTTGAATCTTAAAAACTTTTAACTGAGTATGTAACTGAGTATGTGAACAGCTTTGATCCTGTAATATTTAGATGCTTACCTTGTTCTAAGGGATTGTTCAGTGTGCATTGTGATGAAAAATCTGATTTCTTATCTTCTCTGAGCTAGGATAGGTGCTAGATGGTCCTCCTCTGCCCTGGTAATAATTCAGTGTCATATTTAGAGTCACCAGTTTAGCTTTATTTTAATCAAAGTTAGCATGAAAATAACTATCTGTTAAGTTAAATGTCCATGAATTTTTTTTTTTAATGGTAAATGTTGGAACAAATAGTATCCCATATTGGTTCTGTAATTAAGATTATGCATATGTTGGCTCCAAAGATCCCTAATTAGATCTGCTTTGGGGATGTTGTTAGAGGGAAGATAATTGTATACAGTTGCTGCAGAGACAGTAGAGGAGCTTAATCTGAAGTACAGGGAAAGTTTAGAATAATAGTTTTGGACCTCCATTTGTCTTGTGAGTTCTTACCCACAGAAATTACTCCAGGTGTTTATTATCCTACATATTCTATTTTTTTTTTAAATAGATATTTACATTTTGAATGTAGCTTTTCTACTCTGGGTTTCCCCTTCTTGATAAATCAATGACAAAACTCACATAGATTTTAATGGTGTGGTCTCAAGACCCAAACAACCAATACTGCTCCTGCTGAAAATGGCTTTCATTATGTAGTTTCTTCCATCCAAAAAACTCTTGAAGCATCCCAGACCATATGAGCCAAGTTCAGCACCATGAGGGATTCTTGAGACCAAGCATGCAACTTTGTCATAAGGGAAGTGTGGGTACATCAGTAAAAATCTCCCACAGAGGATTTTTGTTGATGGGATGTGTGTTGATGCCCTTTGTGCTGGTGGGATATCAGAACACAGGGATTATGGAGCACAAGGGAATAAAAAGACAAGATTCCATGGAGCTTCCAGCCCCTGAGTACCAGAGGCTTGTGGCAGACTGCAGAAAAAAAGAGCAGTGGTGAGCTGGGTTAGACACACGGAGACAAAATGGCTACAGCCTGCCAATGCCTAAAAGAGTCATTTTAAAATTATCCCTGGCTGGATGCTGCCTGGTGTGGTGGGCAGGATTTTGAAGGGATGCTTCCCGTCTGCCTGCTGGCAATCTTGCAAACAGCAAGAGTTAAAAATTAACAACCTGAGGACAAGTCAAAATACACTCCCTGTCCGTAAATCAAAAAAGCACTGCCTCGAACTCAGCCAAATCTGGCTGCTCCCTTATCCCCCACAATCACCATCATAATTACAGCAGCTGATTTTCCTCACACCCACCTCAGAGATTTCTGGGGGTTTTGGCCAGGTTTGCATCCCCATATGATTCAGCCTACTTTTACTTATGTTTAGCTCATTGTGTAATAAGTGAAGCTTACATAAGCTGGGGACTGTGGCTCCAGCTCCACAAACCTTCTTCAAAAATAGGAGTTTGGAAGCAGAATAACAGCTCGTGTAATTTTTTCCTTTAGCGCCGGTACAGAACCAACCGTCTTTGGACTAAATGCTCAGCTCTTTCAAACCTGTGCAGAATCATTAATTCCTACTCAACTAAGCTAATTTACACCTTGCTGAAGGCCTGGTTCTCATCAATAAGCGTCCCAGTGTTGAGATCTTGACAGTAAGGAGTCAAAAAGAACAGGGATGGAATTTTGACACATTAAATTCCCCGGGAATTTTCTCATTACCACCAGATAAACCCTCACCTTACCCCAGAACAACCAGCTATTCAAAGTAAAAGACAGACCCTGCTGTGTATCTCTGTTCCTGTCCTGAAACTGTTCCCACCAGAACAGCCAGCAGTCCCTGCCCCAACTCATTTTATCTGGAAAAGGTAAATAGAAACCGCCAGTTCCTCACAAGAAGAGGTTTGAATGTCTCACTGAACTGATACCAACTGCAATCAGTGAGCTACAGAGGCATGGAACATTTCCACAGGGTCCAGACCATAATAAGATTAACTGTGTTTCTCTAGCACCTTACCAGCCAAGGGTGTGTTTCCTTGCAATAGGTACTGAAAAAATACAGAGTAAGACTTCTTCTTATGAAGAAGTCAATGCTATCTGCAGGATACCTGCTAGCCTGAATGTTACTTTCTAAAGATTGAAATAGTTCCACTGGTATCTTTTGGGGTGATATTGCTTCTAAAAAAAAAAACAACAAACCAACATATATATATATGTATATACACATACATTTTAAATTGTTGAGTGAGTCTGTGATCACTGTTAGATTGATGTAGACCCAGGATTGTGCTGCTGAAGTCAATAGTTATTGTAAAGTTATGCTGTAGTGGAGACCAGTCTCTGGTCTTATATTTTAAAACATGTGTGTTCTTGCAAATCCAATGGGTTTTACTTTATGAAAATAAATTGTTAAAAGCACAGCTAGTAATGAAGGAGTTAAAAAGTACAGTCCCAAAAGGGCTGAGCTACAACCCAGGCAGTTTCTGTATTTAAGGATTTATTTTTTCAGTGTCTCTGCACCTTCAGGTTTTTGTTGTTTATTTTAGGGGTTTTATTTCTTTTGCTTTTACAATTTAATCTTTTCCATAATGGGACAAACACAAAGCCTTGGTTGGAAATCTCCCCCCAGCCTGTTGCAATATTTATAAAGCTGTGCTTTTTAAACATGCTGTGAGATGGGTTTAGTAAAACAAAAGGCATTATAATTTATTGTTCCAAGATTATTGATTCAATAAATTAACAATAATTTCCGTGGAGGGTAGGAGCCCTGGCACTATAAAAATTTATTTATCTGCACTTTAACTAGCATTGATTAGAGTATTCAAATTGTCCCAATGCTATATAATTGCTCTTTATAGGTGGAATGTCCTCTGCTGTGCAGGAGACAGTAAAATAAACATTCAGCTAGAAGTGACAATGGCTCTTTTAAAAGCCAGGTTCTTTCTTTCTTTCTTTCTTTCTTTCTTTCTTTCTTTTTTTTTNGAAGAAAGAGTTTGTGTAATCTTTTACAAACACAGCCAGCTTTGGCCAAGCTACCTTGCAGCATTGCAAGGACAGACAAGCAAAAGATTGCTAAAGGTTGCTATTGTTCTGAGAGGCACAAGGCATAAACACAGCAGTTGTACCTTTCCATTTGACTATATCCAAATGAAGAAGCCTTTTTCTGCTGCTGTTTTAAAGAGCCATTCTGTGCTGCACTGAAGTGCCAGGTGGAATTTTTTGTTGCGTGTGTTTTTCCCTTTCTCCCGTTTGTTTCTGAAGTGCCCACTGAACCTGTTCAAGGTAACTCTGAAGCTATTGTAGATGTGTTAATAATTCAATCAAAACAAGCCACACTTCCTGATTCACATTCACCAGGCAAGGTTGCTCAGAAAGGAACGTTTTTGCCACTGTGGAGAACAATAACTGATTTAGTTCACAAGCAATTGTGTTCTTGTTATGTAAAATACTTAAGACAGTTACATTTTTCAGACATGGAGTTCTGACAGGTCTATCTTCTGATACCTATGATAACGCTGCTTTTATTTTACAGCTCTGTTGATGGAAAAGATTAACAGCACCTTTTTTCCTCTTTTGGCTTTAATAAAACATCCAACTGCTAGAAATGTCACTTAGAACCACGAGCTTGCAATAATGAAAACAAATTATGCATCTTAGTAACCCAAGGTGGATGATTAATGCAGGCTTTAAATGATTGTTTGTGTTAAATTGTTTCTCCAAATGCAATTCAGGAATTTGAAGTTGTCAGATTAACTGCTGTATTTACTGGTCTGTTTGATTAGGTGAGCATAGTTTTATATTCCCTCTTGGAGACCTAAATAGCAACCATTTCCTACCAAAACAGCACACAAAACAAAGGCCCCATTCAGAGGACTATTCAGAGTGGGCAATGCTCTATAGCCCTTTGTATCCTGAAACAACACGGTTACTGAAGTGCCTCTAAAAGGTGCAACAAATTTTAAAAAGAAAATAATAATGGCCATTATAATAATAGTTGGAATTTCATGGGTTTTGTCTAGAAGTAAATCTATTCCATCATCAATTAATGGATTAATTTCATTAATGAGCTTAAAGACATCTCTCAGAATCCTTTATGATTAATACTGTAAAATTTGGTTTAATGAATGCTTCTAAAAGGATGGCTAATATTAATTTGAAACTGTTATCCACACTGCCAGAGTTTGTCCACTCTGGATGCTTTTCATGAACATCCATGGAATTGAATTTTAATAAGTATTCATAGGAAATGGATTCTAGGCTTTGACATTCAAATTTTTAACCAAAGTGAATTTTAATTTCTTCTTCTTTGGGACTTTTGCACCAGAAACTTGTTCATCAGAGACAATCAGGGTACAGAAATAATGTCACGTGTGTTCTTTCTCTTTTTACATTCAACAAGTGCATAACAAGCACAGCTTGAACTTTGATCATCACAGTTCAAACATCAAAACAAATGAAGTGTTTACAGTAGATTTTGATTAAAATTGCATAGTGTCTTTCTATGTCCAGATTAGATACTAAAAATTTTTCTCCTGGTTTGATGATAAGTGGTTTATGCACCTTTCAAGAGCAGCTGGCTACCAGCTTTGCTGGGACAGTGGAAAAACACTGAGGAATAATAAATATTATTAATAACTTCTTGGTATTTCTGGGCAAAGCCAACCTGATTGCCACATCATTCCTGAGAAGGGAGGGAAGTCAGAGGACATCCTTCACCTTCTCTTGATGCAATTTCTTTTATTCTTTTTGTTTGAGACAGGGTAGGGACCCAGATATTCTGACCCACTGTGGGGTTTTCGCTCGTATTTCTTTGGGATTGTCCTTTCCAGACAAATGGGGTCCCTTTCTCATTCTTATGGACATAGCTAGAGTAATGCAATGTGTGCAACATGAGATTTAGAGAGACCAGAAAATATCTGCCTTCATAATTACTGACTTGAGGGCATCAAATGTCACATGGCATGAATCCCAGTGAGATTCAGAGACATTGTTATGCTTTTTAAAGCTATAAAGTCTTTAACAGTACTGAATCAAAGCATCTTCTTGGTAAGAAGATGGCTATTGCATTTTACTCATCCTCATGGAGAGATCCATGATGTTCTAGCTGGTTAGCCAGATGGTACAAAAAATCTGTACCTCTAAGAAGTTTTTCTTTCTCTGTGCCCTGGACTGCTAAAACCATATTAAAGCAGCAGACAACTGAAAAAAAAAAATCTGATGGATGAGTTCCTGGCTATGAGGAGCCTTATCCATAGATCTTTGAGTTACAGAGTTAGAGATCTTCAGAGGATGCCTCTGCATTCTCCTTTCTAGGATCTCAAGTGAATTATGCTGGATGGCTGTCAAAAGCAGGTGTAGTACTCCCCAGTCTGCTTCCCAGCCCCTGGCAGCAAGGAGACACAGCTGGGATGCTGCTGACTGCATCATTGCATCAGGAGTGACACAAGGGTGATCCAACCTGTAAGAGCTGGAAAAATGCTACTTGGAGAACATCCCCAGGGCTCTCAGAGATGTCACAGACAGTGTAAGAAATGAGACACTCAAAGAGAAACTCTTACACTGAAATTGGTGATGTGATTTGATGTGGTGCTGCTGTGACAGTCTCAAGTGCTAGATGGCTGATTGCAAAGGTGTAAGCAAAGGGAGGAGTTGCCTTCATCCAGTAGGAATGTTGGAGCCCTGGAGAAAAAACCAACCAGGAAATCTATTCATTACTTTTCTTATATTTCAATTAGGAATTTACAGGTCATAAGGGTTCATATTCCTAACAAAGAGATGAGAATATTTCAGAAAGTGGTGAACTATTTCTCCTCCTTTTCAGCAGTGCTTAGGGGAAGATACTTGTACCAGCCACATAGAGAAAAGCAGCCTGGGAAGCGGGACTGTGATTTTAGTTTGAAGAAAATGTGGATCATAGGAAACTGGTCTGGTGTTGTCTTCTGCTATTTACATTTGAAGGAAAAGTATTTCAGCTCAGTTGTGCTGCTCGAAGTGCTTCAAGCTGAGCAGCTGGATATCAACTTCCATAAAAACCTGCCTTGGTCCCGGAGTTCTCTCCTCTAGGGGTCAGATGCTTGCCATGCACCCACTGGCTGAGCTTGCAAATTCTGCCTGAGTTTGTCTTCAAAGATGACTCTCATCCACTTTCTTTTATGTAGCAGTTTACTTATTAGCACATTTGTTTCCCCTTCCTTTTCCTTGATTGATTATTACATGTAAAACTTGGTCCTTACAGGGGGGCCAGATCCTAACTCTCCTCTTTGTTAAAGAACTGCCTGGCTGCAAAACTCCAATTATTGAAAATGCCTTTCTCTGGCAAAGCAAAACAAATCCCATCACGCTGAAGACAATTTCTCAAGGCTGTTCCACTAGAGCAGCCACCTCTGAACAGAGCACTCAAATAATGTTCAAAGGCAGCTGGAACAACTCTGCAAATACGAAGAGCAAGTTGCACAGCCAGTGTGAATTGCACTGTTTCGATTGTATTAACTGATTTCTATTTTACATTGGAGTTTGGGTTTGCCAATTGGGTTTGCCTGGCAAGGTTTAGGTAGCAGGGGGATACACAAGTGGCTTCTATGAGAAGCTGCTGAAGCTCCACCCTTGTCTGATGCTGGCAATGCCAGCTGGTGAGGCCAAGATCCTCAAGAATGGTGGCAGCACCTCTGGGAAAAACCTATTAGAGAAAGGGAGGGGGAAAAGCTGCCTAACAGCAATCACAGAGAGGAGGGGCAATATGTGAGAGGAACAGCTCTGCAGTCACTGAGGGCTCTGAGATAGGGCAAGCAGGAGATGCACCAGGCACTGGAGCTGGATTTCCCCTGCAGCCCGTGGTGAGGCAGCCTAGGGAGATCCCTGGGGGAGCAGAGATCCACCTGCAGCACAGGGAGTACCCCACCCTGGAGCAGGTGGATGCCCAAAGGAGGCCGTGACCCTGTGGGAAATCTGCACTGGAGCAGCTCCTGGCAGAACCTGTGGAGAGAGAAGCTGGAGCAGATTTGCTTTCTGGACTTGTGACCCTATGGGGCCCATGCTGGAGCAGCCCATTCCTGAAGGAACTTCCTCACCACAGAAAGTTCCTGAAGAACTGCAGCTTGTGGGAAGAACTCAGGTTGGACAAGTTGGTGGAGGACTCTCTCCTGTATGAGGGACCCCATGCTGGAGCATGTGAAGGGGTGAGAAATTCTCCCCCTGAGGAAGAAGGGGCAGCAGAGAGAATGTGCAGTAAACAGAATTCCTGCACCACTGTCAGGGAGGAGACAGAGAAATAGGGAGTGGAGTTAAGCCCTAGAGGAAGGGAGAGGTAGGGAGAAAGTGTTTATAAAATTTGGGTTTATTTCTTATTATCCTACTCTGATTTGACTGGCAACAAGCTAATTTCCTCAAGTCAAGCCTGTTTTTCCAGTGACGGTAATTGATGAGTGACCTCACTCTGTCTTTATCTCAACCCATGAACCTTTTGTGGTATTTTTTTCTCCCCTGTCCTGCTGAGGGGTGGCTTTGGTGAACACCTGGATCCAGCCAGGGTCAACCCATCATTTATATTGAAGCATTCAAAGATGACATAAGGACTGCATGATTTAAAAACCCTAAAGACATTTGTTATATACTGCAGGTTTTCAGTTCATTTCTTTCTCTCTATCGGGTGTCTCTGACAGGACTAAGTGCCATGAAAGGTGTCAGTCTCTAGGTCACAGGTGACACATATCTTCAATATCAGAGCTTGAGCCTGAATGCTCAGTGAGACCCACTGAAATTTGGCACTCAGCTTCTGCTGAGTGTCATCATATTTTGGAAGTTAATTTCCTTTGAAAATCCCAGCACGAAGGAACATCAAAGAGCAATGACTGAACATCATATTATTGTGAAATGAAAGAAGTAGGGAACATACAGTGAAGAGTTTTTTTCCTTTTTTTCTGCAAGGCTCCATTAGCAGTAGAAAACATAAGGAAAAGTGGAGTCTAGTATAGGTAACCTCAAAATATTTGTGGCTAAAATACTCAAAGCCTTTTTGTTTTAACAAAGTTCAGATTCTTTTTAAGGAACCATCACCCTAATAAAAATGTTGGCTAGCAAAAAATCAGTCTTTTAACACAGAAATGACAACAGAAGTCTTTTGGCTAGCTAAAGATGTACAATTGTACATGAGGAAGGGCCAGGGGACTGAGTTGTTGCTAGCACTAAAATGGAAGGGATGATATCTTTTTCTGAAGATGTTAGTTACACTGGCAGCTAGAAGAGAAGATCCTACAACTGGATATTGTGCCCCTTTCAGAAGATCATAAGGCAGTTTGTGTTGGTGACAGGGCCTTGAGGGTCCCTGCCCAGAGCCCTTCCCCTCTGCCCAAGGGGCAGTGATGCCACAGCAGGTCCAGATCTCCATCTCCCCACAGCCCTGCCCTGCCCAGCTGTGGGTCCATCCCACACCAAAAATGCTGTCTGTGGTAGCCACATACAGCACAGAAATAACTCAGCTCCCAGTATACAGGCTGCTTTTGGCCTTGCTTAATTTTTTTTTAAAAATCTATGATTGAGAATTTTTTACAAAAAGAAATATTTCCACTGTCTTTAGTCTGCTTCCACTGCCTGAAGTGAGATTTTTTTTTTTCTCCTTCAGTTTTCAGAGGATCAAAGGCAGGTCAGGATTGAGCATTTTGAGATCTTGTCCAGTACTGTTGTAAGTTGAAAGCACTTGATACAGAAATCACTGAGGGTCTGTTTTCACTGAAGTACGAACAAGTGTGTTGCCCCTAATATGAATCCTGCTGACACAAAAAACTCCTTAACTATTAATATGAGTTGTCTGGCTTGTTGTGGAAAGGAGGGGGAATTTGCTGTGGTTCACACACCTCAGCTGTTGCTAACGCTGCAGCAACTCAAGTACTATTTTTCAGCATGGCTCTTCTCACTTAAGCCTCCCTAGCTGTAGAAGTGGGTAGGCAAATGGAGCTAATTCTGTAGCAAATGTATAGCAAGAGATGGTTAATTTTACTGAATTATTTTACACCACAGCATGCTGAATTATAGCTCATGTGGCATGAGACCAGGTTTATACATTTTTTCTTAAAATTTTAGAGTAAAAAATCCCAACGTTTTGTGCAGAGCTATATCAGAGTTTGCAAGGAGAATTACCCTGAACAAAGAAAAGATATCAGTAATTGGTGACTTTATGCAGCAGAGTTTGCATGGCTACTGGATTTTCTGTAGACAGCTTTAAGCAATGGCTGTTGACTGGATTACCATCCTGCCTTGCCTTCTGCTGATCTGTTACTCATGACCAAAAATGGTTTGCAGTTGTGGAGTGCACAGTCCTGGAGCTTGAAAGCAGTGGATTCACTGGTAACAATCGAACCAGTTAGTTAATGAGGCTGGGAGATCTGGCATTGGCATCCCTGAGCTCACAGCAGTCAGGAATATATAGGCTCTGTGTGTATACATGCTGAAGCTTAATTTGCAATCCTATTTAGAGTGGAAAAAAATGCCACACTTAAAAAAAAAAAGAAAAAAAAGTGCAAACAGAGTTCTTTTCACAGTGGGCAGAGAATACTGTTAAACAGAGGAAGCACAATATCCCTTTTCATAGCAAGAGATCAAATGTCTGCAGAAGAGTTTAATTTATACTTCTTCATGTGCCAGAGCTGTGTCTGAGACATTGCAGCGTTTCAGTACTTTCAATCAGGTCATAGTTTCCAGAGCAGATGACTTCATCCCTTCTAAAATAGAACAAATAGAATAAATGGAATTCCACATAATCGTGGCAGGATCTGGGATTATAGGAAATTAAAACACATATTTGAAGGCAGAGGTCTGTGCGGTAAATAACCATGACGCGGTGCTTGGGAAGCAGAGCTCGGTCTCCTCTCGGTACTTAGCGGGCGACAAAGGTCCTTGGCTCTGCGGCTTTCTGTGGTGTGAGGGTGTGGGTGTATCCTAGAGGAGGATGAGGAGGGTGATGGCGGATGATGCACAGCATCACACGCCGTGGAGTCGCTGCCTTTCCAGGAGAAATATTAAAGTGACGCCACCTGACTCCAGCGCGACCTAGACGGGCGCTGGCTGCTGAGACTCACACGCGGCTCTGGAGCCGCCGCGCAGCTTTGATTGCCTTCCCCACTTGGGTCCTCTGTTCCCTCACTCTTGCAGAATATTTCACATCTCCCAGCCACAGCTCTGCGTTGGCAGTCGGAGAAAAGGTGTTGATGAGTTCTGTCTCAAATTTCTGCGTGTCTGAAGAAAACCCTTATAAAATAGCAGCATATATTATACTGATATCCCCCAAACAGAGAAGTAGCTCACTGCAACCTGGAATGCTTTGAACTAGTGCTGTGAGACAAGTGTTTGCAGTATTTATTACAACAGGAGAAAATGAAACTAGAAACATGTTGTTCCTTAATTATAGAATTTGCTCAACACTGCCCTCATTGTGATCCATTTTTTGGCATTAAAGAAAAGAAAAAGAACTATCAATAACTTACTTGTGACATGACTAAATTCTAACTCATGTCAGAGGCTACTTCATTAGGCAATAGACAATCATGCAGTGAAGAACAGCCTTTGCCCCCCAAAGGACTGTTTTGTCCACATAAATGCATGAGAGACTAAGATACTACATGAATCACACATCCAAGACATAGAGGAATTCCACGGCAAGGCTGGGAATTGAATTCTTCTGGAGTCACAATCCTTTGTCATCAAAGATAAGCTCCCTCAGGTTGTGTGTGTTTTATGTATGTGCATGTGCACAAATGCAATCACATCAGTGTAGTTTGACCCACAGGCTGGACTGTGAGTCTGTAACTCACGTACTTGTATCCTTTTTTTACATCATGTCTAGCTATGGCAAAGATTACACTGACAGACTCATTCCATTTGCAGAGGTTTCTGTTTAAAAGCAAGTGAAACTCTGGAAGGGAAGGCAAATTCATCACTGGTGAGTTGGCTGAATCCAGTCATATGCTGTATAATATAACTTATCCTTAGGAATTCATGCCTCCACTGGGTCTGCCTACCAGATAAGCTACACTGAGATGAAAGTGAGTTGCATCAGATTCTGGTGCCCAGAGCACAGAGTTCGGGCTCTGTTTCTCTTTTATTCAGCTGGATGCTGTGCAACAAACAGCATTTCCTTTCTCAGAAAAAGAAGTTAATCAAGGGGGAGATCTACAGGTAAAAGTTTTATACATGGCACTCTTAATAATATCTCTGAACATTTCCAAGTGTTATGTGAGTTACTTGTGTCGACTCGGCTTCTTTAAAAGTTTAACCTGGATTGCTTTAGTTGCAGAAAACAGAATTCTCTTGCTTGATTCTGGTAAATGCAGTCTCCTAGTGACATCAAAGATTATAGCAACTGCAAGGCACTAGTTTGCCTTTGTAGTTCCAAGTTGCTCAAAAAACTTTTAATATATTCTTGTAGGTGTAACCATGTGTCATAAATATACCCGCCAACAAGAGATAAACCCTAACTTGAAAACAACTGTTAATCGATTACTGCGGAAAAACTGACAAACTCGAAGTGAATAATGCCAAAAGGCGTTAATTTGTGGATTTCTGTAGGCTTTGAAAAGCAAAATTAAGTCTATACGGGATTTTGGATGTGTGACACAAACTGTGGGCCATGTGCCTGTTTGCATTAAACCAGCATCATTGCACTGCGAGCCAGGAGAGCTCTGCTGTACTCAGCCAAGGGAGTGGCCCATGACTCTGAACACACAGAGATCAGCATCACTTTTGGTTCAGTTTCATTTATTTGGGGAGGGAGGAAAAAGGATCTAATGGGGATTTGCTAAACTACTACTCAAGGCTGTAATCGTTTTTCCTTTTCTGCGGTAACGTTGCTGCTCCAGCCTGGTGTGAACTGAGTATGAACAATGTTTTATGCTTGACTGAGCTCTAGACCCCCGAGCCTTGGGGACCCTGGCAATGATGCTGGGAGATTATATGATCCACAGCAAAATGATTCCAGGCAGGCAGCAGACAGTAGCCAACATTGGCAATCAAGAGGGGCAGTGCTGGCAGCTCTATCATTGTCCTAGCTTGCTAAACAGCTCCTCTCTTTTCATGCAAAAATGCAGGCACACACAAAACCGCTCATCTTCAGAGCTAGGCAGAATTTTTGCACTGAAACTTCTTACCAGCTCTGCACATTTAGCTCCAGAAGAAGCAAATTCACAAATCTGTCAAAAATTTGAAATTTTTAATTTCTGAAAGAAATGTTTTGACTTCTTTTATTTGAAGTGCTTTGCTTTGTTATCTTAAATTTCATTTACAATTATAATTTAAAAAATAATTATGTCGACAAAATGAAGGGTGCATTCAGGTAGAATAGAATTTGAGGAAAAATGGAGTATAAAATTAGAAGAAAAAACTGAGTTTTGTTGGTTAGCAAAGTGAAAGATCACCTTAGTCATAAACATCACTGCTTGTTTTCCTTTGCTACATCCTTTTCTGCATGATTTTGTGATGTGTACAGGAACATTTGATGAGGAACAAACTCAGATAGAAGGCCATTACACTATTTGTTGAGATGGATACTGGATGGTAGCTACTCCAGTGTCCTAGAAAGTCAGGTGAACCGTACCTTTGCCTTCCTGTGAGAATTGATGTGGGCAAAGGCAAAGGACAGAGCAAACAAGAATGAAGTTGTATGTATGTACACATGTATTTATTTAATTACTTCAAGCTGGTATGGGAAAATCCCCTTCAGCCTGCTCTTGGTTTGTACTTCCAACACCAACTGTGCTGCTTTGGCCTGCTCAGTGTAGATTGGGCAAAACCTGTAGCAGCACAAAACACCTCCATGCCAAAGCACTTGTGCCTCCTGTATGGATTTTAGTCACCTCTGGACTAGGAGGCAACTGCTTATTTTGCAGCTGAAATTACTCCACAGTGGCACAAATTACTGAGGGAACTATCCTAGCAAGCAGGCAATGCCTGGCCATTGTCTAATTAGCTGCCTTCTCAAAACAACAACAAACAAAGCAGCTCAGCCCCACTTATCTAGCACTTTTCATTTTAATATTATTTGCCTGGTTTAAAACCTCAAAAGTTCTGGGAATTTTTCTTTCCAGTGGGGAAAAAGTCTCATACTGTAACTGTTAGCTGATCTTGAGGTGCACTGAAAATGAAACCTTCATACTCCAGGGTTTGTTTGGATCCATTGTACTGAATCTCTCATTGTACTGCCATCAGTGAGATATTTTTTTTCACCACCCTGCATGACTGGGGCTCAGCAAACAGTAAATTTACTTTTCCCAAACTGATGCAAAAGATGAGGTATGTGCAAAGTGGCTGAGTTAATTGTGCAGGAGAAACATGGGGCCAGGTGCATGGCGATTATCGATTGAACTGAAGCCAGAGGCTCAGCCCCTTAACTTTTCCAATCTCTGACTTCCTGATGTTGCCTCTCCCTCTATCACACTGCACTAACTCACAGCGTAGCTGGAACGTTCCACAGTTACTCACAAAAAAGGATCTGTGTGGGAAGGTGAAGGAGGATGGTGGGGGCGACAGGCAATTCATGGGGAGGAAAAGAAAAGAGCTGGAAAAACCAAGAAATAGAAGGAACATAAGGGGAATTGCATCTTTCCCTAATTTGAGTGGGATACTCTTGGCATTTCTGCCACTATGAAGTGCTGTGTGAAGCTATATATCAGCTCACCTTTTATTCAAATAATTTAAAATGGCATTTCAGAGCAGTCAAGTTTTTCGTTGCTCTCTCCCTAAATATGTATTGCTCCATCAAAAAAATGGTGGTGAAAGAAGCCCATTTAATGCCCCTGAAATGTCGTCTGAAATATTTTGGAATGTGGATGACATAGTTTTCTTATAATTGGCGTCTGCAAATGTGGTCCTTCAGAAACCCCTCGGCCAATTTGCCTCAGACTTTGTTTAGTCAAAAAGGACTAAAAAACTGAAGGAAAATGCATTTGAAGTGTCTAAACTTTGGCCATTTTTATAAGGCATTTGAAACTTGCAGCAAAAGTGTTTTCCATCCTACTCCCATAGCATAAAATGTCTAAGCAGACTTTCTAAAACTTTCTGTGCTACCTACCATTGAGACCACACATGGAAAATTTCAAGGCAGAATTTATTTCATAAAACACATAATAACAAGAGATTAGAGTGGAATTTCAGGATATTTAACTAAAATGTCTGCTCTTCTCCAAAGTTTTATGTCCCTCTGACACACATGTGCACACACACACAGAGAACTACTACAAAAACATAAAAAACACCATCTGCCAACAGACATGGCAAGTAATTGCATTTATTTTCTGTTCAAAGCAATTGAGAGGAACCAATGGTCTATCAGGCTCTGGTGTGATAAATAGTGGCTGGTGAACTGCTATCTATTTTTTAAAATGATGAGTGTATGTGAATATACTCACAGAGGTGGTGGGCAGTTGCATTTGCTGTGTGACTGTGGAAGCTGTTGGTGTACACAGAGTTTACTCCTACAGACTGCCAGGAAGGAAGGTCATTCCCCCCTAGTTGGGGGGAATGGCTTCCAGAGAACCACTGTGGCATCCACTTTGGGCTTGAATATTAGGTGACCACCAAGACTGGAAGTGTAGCAAGGACAGAGAATTCCCAGATCTCTCTTTACAACCTTCTGATCACCACACAGTAAGAGGTCTGCCTTAGCATGAGTTGCTCCTCTGTAAAATGGCTTGGTTTCTTCCTTACCTAGAAGTCCTCTAGGTCTTGACCTTTGGGTCTTAACTGATGCCTGTAAAACATGCTGGGATGGGATGTGCTGCAGAAATGCAAAAATACAATTACTGCTGCTGTCCAGTGGTAAATCTTGATCCAAAGCCCACTGCCTTTCCTCGATCTTGGCTCAGCTCAAATGGTTTGTAAGTACTAAAATTGCACTGTAACACTCCCCTGACTCTCTGAGGGTTTGACCCTCAGTTACCCAGAGGAGATAAGAAGCAGAGGGGAGAAGAGCTTCAGGTTCACTGCTGAGCATCTCACAGGAAAAATTCTTATCTGTGCGAGGCTGCTGCCACCTGCCACCATCAGACCCGCGCAAGCTCCGCTCAGTGGAGCACAAGCCCTACAATTATTTCTTTTAATGTTTCCCATCTCGTTCTCTGCTTAAGCCAGGCTCTAATGCTCTGTGACAGCACCTGAGAGCAGGGGCCAGCCACGAGCAGTCCTGCTGAGCTGCTCCAGGCAGGAGAGCCAAGGCAGCCCCGGCTCTTGCCAAGCACAAGCAGCTCTGGCTGGAGCCAAGGGCGACCTCTTTGAAGTGCGGCCACTCTTCCCTGCCCTCCGCTAGGTGTTAACACAAACATCGCCCCCGCCAAAAGACTTCCATTATTTATTGGAGGCTACTTTCCTGCCAGCTGAGTCCCCAGACTTGAGGAGCTTTGAAGGAGCCAAACAACTGGATATATGTCTCCAAAGATATCGTAAAAAAGCCGGGTGGAATGGCTATTGAAGGTGCACGGTGAAAGCAATCCCTTGTGTCAGGGTGCCAAGAGAAACAGCAGGCGAGCCCTCTCTGCAAAGAGGTGCTGACAGTGACAGGTATTAATGCTCAGATTACAATGGAAACGTTTGTATATTAATTGCAAAGCACTCAGACTTACCCTCCTCCCTGGTTTGCCTTTTTATAAAAAAAATTTCTTTTAAAGAAAAGTGGTGGAGGAGGGAGGTTTTCATTATTGCTGATCAGGGAGTATTACTTGCATCTCTCCCATGGCATATGTTCATACGCCTGTGGGCTCACACACGGAGCGTTCTCATTTCAAAGCTGAACAGCTCCCTTAGCTATTTTTCTTTTCCCTTCCTCAGGACTTCAAGGAGTGAGTAGGATGTAATCTCAGAGTGAGGAGGCTTGGTTCTGTGCCAGGCACTACTGACTTACCACGTTGTCCCTGAGTAAGTCACCTCACCTCTCTTCTCCTTCATCTTGCCACCTGTATAAAAGAGAGTGTGATATTCTCCTGCCTTTGTTAAATTAACAGGCAGGGCTTTAAAAATTCATAGACTGAAAGCCTTCACATCACTCCTTTTTTTTTTTTTTTCTTAATTAAAACCTAATTTACTTCAGGGCATTGTAGAAACCTCCAGAAACATGTGATTTGAGTCTTATCTTACATGATTACTGTAACCTCGCTGCTTTAAATACCTTCCATGGTTGTGAGTGCAGGTCTGCCTGTTGCAGCTGTAATAAGAAGGCAGTCCTGACCCAGCAAGGCTCATCACTGGGACAGTATTTACATGGGCCTTTGCTGAGCACTTCTGGGAAGGTCCAGCTTCACTGAGGGATTTGGGATTTTACCTTAGGCAACAAGAAATGCACATCTTCCCAAAGCAGGGATAGAATTTGTTCCATATTGTCAAATAATCCAAGTCACGGGGAATAGGTGAGGAGAAAACCACGCTGTTGTCACCTGGCCCCATCTTTCTGGCTGCTACCTGTCTTATGCTTTAATTTGTCTGTATTTATGTCATGGAAACTTAAAAATTAGAGATGGATAAGGACACCTGGGTCTTTCTGCTTGGTTTTTTTTGGTTTTTTTTTTTTTTTTTAGCAAAGTTGCCTCCTACATCATATCTCTTATTTTACTCTATCAGCACAAAGGGCAGAAAGGAACAGAGAGGTGACCAAAAGAAGGATATTTGCCCACCCCAGAGATCCCCATTCATACTTTTTCTGTGAGCCCTTCTTTCAGGTAGCAGCTGGGATCTGATTCTGTGATTCCTGCTAATTTGAATATAAGCCATTTTTGTATGCAAAGGATTGCTGACACCAGCAAGTTTCACTGTAATGATTACTATGGAAACGTTTATCTATAAATATAAAATTCTTTAAAGCTTAGCCTTTTATCTTTATAGAAAAAGGCCTGTTTATGTCACTTCTAAGCTTCCAGCTTTAATGTAGACATGAGCTGTTCTCATGCCAAACAAGATAACCTTAGTGTTAGAGCTGTGTGAGCTTTGAAACATGGGAATTTGAGCTAAAACTATTATTTTTTTAATACAATATTAATAGCTGAATGGAAAAATATTTTAAAATGCCTTTCTAAGCCCCAAAGCTCTAGTTCACTTGCAGTCTTCTTTTCCATGTTTTATTGTAATGTTTCTTGTATGGAGTAGCTGCTTTCAAGTGCCAATCAGTCCATAAACTCTGTGTATGTGTGCACATACACGTGTGTATTTCATGGTGAGGATTGAGGCAGAAAAGAAAAAATGGACAAGCTTCTTACCCATTAGCCTTTTCCCTTTGTGTTTTTAGATTTTGGTCTTCAAAGCCTTCAAATATGGATTATAAGTTTAGGTCCCCAAAATAAGTTTTTGATGTTTTGTGGTTTTTTTGCTAAATGACAAAAAAAACCCCCAAAACAAAACAAACCCAAGAAACAAACAAACAAACCAAAAGAACCCACAACAAAAAAACCCAAACCAAACAAACACCAGCCCCCCTCCCCAAGACATGATTTTAAGTTAATAAGCTTAAGGGGCTTTTTATTTAAAACCTAGAGTGAAAAGAGTGTATTAAAAAGATGAGGACTATTATTTTTTTCTTTGCATGTCTATCTAAGATTTTTTTTTAAACTATTTTTCCTTGACTTTGAAAATTACACTGGGGAAATATCTGTATTAACATAGAGTTTTTTCCAATCATACACACTAATACCACAAACACCCACATTTGCACATACTCTAAAGTTATTCCATTAAAAGTATTCTCAAATAAGATGAAATCATGGGGTTAAGTAATACAGATTTAGGGTCAAAACTTAAATGTTCCAAAATGTTTGCAGAATCAGGTCCCCACAGACTTTGGAAACAGAATGCATGACATCCACAGAGTGAAAGCATAGCTGATGATGATCAGAAGGTTAATTTGTTATTCATTGCCAAAGAGAAATTGATAGCAGCAACCTTGTCTACAAGGTCACAATTCATATATATGTATTAAAGTTTCTCTTTGTGTAGGTTTTGATTATTAATACTGATGATTTTTTTTTTGTTCCACTTTTGGGTGGAATGAGAAAATGGACAATTAAATATTTCATTTAAAATTCAGCACTAGGCTGATGAGCTAGAACTAAGAAGTCAAGTTCAAGGATAGAGGGGGCTTTAAGCCACTTTTTGTTCTCCCAGTTTTATGGGAGAATTAGGGAGATCCTTGTCATAATTTCGACACTGGATAGTGTAATCTTTTACATTAAAATGTCTCTCCTGGATTGTTCTGGGTACTACAGTGGCATTCATAGCTCTTCCTGTGCAGGAATTTGTGAGGGCATTCTGTGTTACAGGACTGAAGAGGCTTCTGGCAGCGAGACACGGTCTGATCCTCCTCTTTGAGTCTCCCTTTGTTCATTCCCTCTCCTTGGTTTTTCTTCCCCAGTGCACTGTTAATAAAGCCCTCTGAAATTTTAACTGGAAGTTAAGTAGAGACAAGCCATCCCAGACCTCTGCCTGCCCTCACTGTGCTCTTCCAAGTTCACTCCCAGTGTCAGGCTCTGAGAAGAGCAGCACTCAGAGGAGTCAATTGGACACTGTCAGTAACTGCACAGATTGCCTGGAAATAAAAGATCTAAGAGCCAGCATTAAACCCTTAAATAGGACATGCAGCAAAAGCACAACAATACACTGTGGCTCCCATAGGGCTGAGGAAAAAAAAAATCAAATGGTAAACATCTCATATTGGATTCAGAGAAATACTCCCAAATTTAGAAGCTCATTTGAAGCCTATCCCAATAATTCAAACTTGTTGGATCTGTAAAATTAGCCTGTAAATCTCACAGGAAAGGCTGTGGGGTATTTCAGCACTTTCATTTGTGCTCCTGGCAGGAGAATGATTATTAGTATAAAAACATAAAAATGACCATGAAAGTAACTTTTAAAGCAGTAGCAGCTTTTTACTCTCTTTCAAATCCTACAGAAAGGATTAGAGTTGTGGGAAAAGATTTAGCTTACTTTCTATTCAGTCCTAATTGGCTTGCCCAGCCTTGATATATTAAACCATACATTGTTAATGCCTTTATCACGTCTTTATTTCTCGTCCTGTTTCAAGGTTCAGATCACGGTCATCACCAGAGAAGTCTCCTTTCCTAGAGGGTTGCCTTGTAAATGCAGCAGTGATTAAAGCTAGGGCTGAGGGTAGGGCCTCACCATGATCACTGGTACCTGGAAGGAGAGGTCTGGATGAAGCTCCCAGAAGCGAAGACAGGAATGTCTGGAGAGACAATTTCTCTGTTCTCCTTCTCACAAGCTGAGCTCACTGTGATGCTCCAGCAGCACCATAATCAGGAGCAACGTGGTAGAATCTTTGGGATGTTAAATGTTCCCTACTGGAAACCTACTGGAAACCTCTGCAACCTCTCACTCTCCAGCAGGCTGTGGGGAAATCAAAAAATCATTGGTTGGAAGGGACTTTACAGACCATTTAGTTCCAACTTCCCTGCCTGAGAGCTGGCTAGCATTTGTGGGGGATAAGTGATAGTAACTCTGCTACCTGCAGAGACACTGATACCAGTGGGATGCCTCATCCTTCCTTTAGAAGATGGAGATTGTGTGACAGGAAAAAAAAAATCCAACAAATTTTGCCTCCTCTGATACAAATATGTAATATTGCCAGGCAGACTGTAGCAAGAAGAGGTAAAAATGCAAGGCAGGTCTGCCCTGCCTGGTCACACTAGAATAGTCTGAGAAGGTTCATGTGGCTTTGGGCACCCTGGAGATGTTCACACCATTGTCCTGGCACGACTGTGTCATGCAGAATAAAGTGTCCATCTATCACATGTACATCTACACCTTCAGCAATATTTGGCCTGAGGCTCAGAGGGACAAATGGGTCACAGCTCAGTCATTCCCTTCTTTCCTGGTACGTGGTAACAAACATCAACCTTCCTAATGTGCATGAAGCTTGAGGATTTTAGCCTTCTTAATCAAGTGAAGGTAGAAGTGATAAATTATCCAAGGAATTAACCCATAAGGCTGGACAGTTTTACAAGCCAAGAGCTGGAAGGTTCTCCCTCTAAATTAAACACGTTGTTGTGTTTCTTTGGATTCTGTTTCCATGTAGTTTGTGATGGAGGTACCTTCTTTCCATTTACAAATGGGTAAACATGAGAATGCATTTACTCTTCCAACTCCCTGCAAAAATGTTGGCCAGCAGGCTGACGTGGAGCAATATGTACCTGGAGCAATATGAAACACCTTTTTTGTGTGTATTAGTTTTCAGGAAACAGGGTACAGAAACTTCCTTAAACCTCCAGGAACAATAGCTATTGTTGGTTGTTGATATGGCATGAGCTCATATCCAGGATACACTGAGAAAGGAACTCCTGACTACAATAAATAATACACTTCTTAACTCCTGGTGTGAAAGAATGTATTTATTGTTTTTCCAATGACACATGGAGAAATAGGGCTTTAAAAAGAGGGCTTTGCTTGGCAGGACAAAATCTCTGATTTTTCTTTTTTTTTTCCCTCTTAAAAATTCAATTAAGGAATTTCTTGTGGAAGAAAAAAAATTTTATAGTCAGGTTCCCAACAGTCTATGTTGAAATCTATTTTGAATTTGACTGTATAATATGAAAATGATAAGATTAATGGGAGAGGTCTATAAAGCTCTTCTTTCTAACTGTTTTTTTCCTTGCCTTCATCTGCAGTGGGGGTGGAAAACTCTACACCACACAGAGCTCAAAGCTCTTGGTCAAAGTTATACAGGAATACATTTCTCTGGATTTTTACAAAGCTGATTAGGGTGAAGGAGCTTCTTTAATGCTACACTCTGTCAGCCCTTTAGGAGCACAGCCTTAGTTGTTTGAAAAAGAAATTTGCAGAGCCCTGGCTGTTCTATCTCAAACTGACACTTACACTAGATTTAGTGGATACTCATGACTAAATTGTGCACTACAAAAGGAAAGGCCTTGAAGGGAGTCTAATCTTCAAATGGAATGTGCCAGTTAAAACACAGGAGTGGGAGTTGGGGGGCTCTGCAGCATTTCTGATACTGTGGCACCAGCCGTGTCACTTTGCAGAGGAAAAGGGAAAAGGCTCCTGTCTGTCCCGTGCATCCTCCACCTCCAAGGAGCATTACTTCTTTTCATCCCTTTAATGCTTCCCAAGAGAGCCATCTGGAGTACTTTGGGGAAGTCAAACTTTGTCACACACATAATTTTATTGAAATGTTATCCTCTGCAATGGGTTTTGGGTTCAGAGGGAGTGCTTTCAGGCTTGCTGGAGGTCTGGACTGTGTAACACTGAAGCCAAATCCCCACTCCCTGCTTGGTTGTTTGAGGTGGACACTCACACCTCTGCATTTCCAGTCTTGTCAAAAGCACACAGTCAATGCCTTTGAGGTAGATTCCTCTGGAAAATTGAGTTATCTCTCCTTGTTCCTAAGATAAAAGGAAGTGGACATTCAAACTATTCTCATTTTTTAAAAACGTCTCCTGTCCTGAAGTCTGATTTTTAACTACCCAAATGGCTATTTAGGTTTTTCTGTGCATTAATAATGCTGTTCAGGTGTCTTGTAAGGGCAGCTATTAAGCCTTGCAGTGACACTAAAATGTAATAGTAAATATAAAACCTCAATAAATTCCAAGAACCAATGTCTTGGAAAAGGGTTTTTTAAATATATATGGTCTGAGGCACCAGTTTCCTGTATTATTGGCTACTGCACTGTATAGGTGTCCCAGAAGTAAAAATGCAGTGTCACATGCTCCAGAGCTGAAAAACAGACAATGACCTTTGAGGCTTTTTGTTGTTGTTGTTTTTTGTTTTGTTTTGTTTCATTTTGTTTTTTTTATTTCTCTTAGTCACTTGCCCCTACTAAACTGGACCACTCTTGGAATATCAAAGTATTTTGCAAACTTTTTTTCATAAATAATTCTTGGTTAGAGACAACTCAGACTTTTTCTTCTTAAATATCTGCACTTTACATGTGCTTCGAAGAGAACATGGCATTCTTTTGGTTCCTTGGTTGCAGGGGCTTTAAAAATAAACTCAGTGCAGTGTTGCAAACGAGATAAGATACATACTTTGACATTCATTTTTGTTTCTCCAAATCTTAATGAGAAATTTCAAAAGCTTGCCACCAAACATGCCTGGGAAGTGGCAAAGCTGTGCAGCAGGTGGCTTCAAGGGAAAAGGGGTCCTGTTGAATTTGGTCACTACAAACTGGCCAGTGTTTGCTGAGGCTGGAGCTGCTGGCACGCTCTGGCCAAGCTCTTGATTTTCCAGATGAAAAGCAAGAAACTGTGGATGATGCTTGTTCTGTGGTCTTTTTGTGGTCTTTCTTTCATTTTAAGGGCACACAGGAAAAAGGCTGAGAATCAAACCTAACTGCCTGCAGGGTGAAGCTGGTTCACAGCTCTGGGGTGCCGGGGCTGTCACCTTGCAGGGACCCTGGGACAGATGCTCTGCACTCGTGCAAAACCTTCAACACACACAGGACTGACCTCCCCTGTGTGAGCAGCAAGGGCTAATCACTCTTACAAGCCACCCTCAGGTTTGTAATGAAGCCCAGCCAGCACTCCCCCAGCAAAAATGAACCCATGTAGGGTTAAAACCACCTGCCAAAGGGGCAACACCCCTTGCCAAACCTCCCACAGCACCCTGGCAGAGATGTGTAAAACCCATCTATCAGAAGTGGGGCCATGGTCTGATATCTGAAAGACAGGCACTTGTAAAATTAGCTTGGGTTTGAAGTGAATGATAGAATAAGCATGTTCTTCTTCTATTGGTTAATCAACAGCCAATTCCCTGTGGGATTTTCCTGTAGAAAATGAGGACCAGTTTGTCTATTGGTGGTTAAAAATCACACCACTTAGAGCAGAAATAATTAAGACTTTTTAGCTTTATAACATTCTTCAACACTACTGCTTGTGATACAAATACTCATATATTATGATGAAAAAAAGTGTCTCCTTTGAAAAAAAAAAGTCACACTTGACAGACAGAATTAAATGAAATAATCTTTAAGAACACAGAAACTTTGCTTATTTCTGAACCCTTTTTTTGAATGTTCATATTTCATGACAGCCAGCTCATGTAGTACGAATCTGAGCAAGGAGAGAAGCAGGTTTAGAACAAATTTTGTAGGATTGTTTTTGTTTCCTTGGGAAACTACAGAGATGATGGTTTTGCAAGTTGTAGCTTTTACTAGAAGGGTACAAATTCTGCACTTTCCACTGTAAAATACAGTTACAAAAGCTGCAGTAAAGGCAGCCTCTTAGATGTCCAAGGGCCACCTTGCCAAAGAATGACAAAACATTCCTTCCTAACGGGATAAGCCTTGCTCTCATACCTTCCAATGTGTTTATATCTCCTCTAATTGTTTTACAACAAAAAAATAGAAGTTGCTGCGCCAAAAGTACTGAAAATACTTAATCCTCCCATGCCAGGTTTTTCCTGGTGATCCTGTTGGCAGTTCTCTACCAATGTTTATAGACATTCTTCTTCTCCCCCCTCTTCTTCTTAGATTCCCATGAAAGGAGCAGAGTGTAGGTCTATAGGTACCCAAACCTGGCTGTTGCGGGATGGCACTGAGACAAATAGTTTACAGAACTCATTTTGGTTTTTAGTAAACAGACTAAGCACTTCTGTTAATACAAACAACATCTGTATCAGTAACTGGGACTAAAAGAGAAGGACTCCTGTCTGTATGATTCTCTGCTGGGGACACTTGACACCTGGAGCAGTGACTCATTCTCTTCAGTATCAGGATGAAGGACTGTGAAGTGCATCATGAGAGGCTTTTTCTTTCTTCTGATGTACCACGCAGTAACTTTTGTTACAAGCAAGAGGCTGGTGACAAATGGTGCTTACCCATTATGTGTTTGCAAGCCTGAAAATAATAAGGAAAAATATTTTCCTTACCTTCACACTCACCTTTCCTTTATTTTTGCAGCTTTAAATGAGGAGGTTGAAAACGATTTCACACAGCAATCTAGACTGTAGTTGAGCTTTGTGAAGTTCAGAGCAAAAAGAAAGATAGGAAAGAAATATGTAAAAAGTTTTGTCATCTGGGTTCTGGTCCAAAGTCACGGCTTAAGGAACTCTCTCAAAAGAAATTAAAGCAGCATTTATGGGTGCTGGAATATTAAAAATATACTTGTACAAGTTGTCCAGAGTTCCCAGTCCCTTTTACCATGACATCTACAGTAGTACCTGCAGAAAAAAGGCCACATTTGTTCTAGTCTGTCTTGAATGATTAGAGACCACAGACCACAGTTTCCACGTGAAGAAGTCAGAATGAGTGCCTCTGATTTTTCTTAAAATAGCTGCCTTTTTAGGCATGTTTTTAGATGTGTGTTAGATAAACATATTTGGTGTTTCTGAGAAGTATTCTAAATGTACCAGAGTAGTTAAAACATCCCCCTTTATGCAGAAGGAGACAGACTCCTTTAGATTTACTTTCTAAAAAGTTGGCTTCATTCTTGTGACTACCAAAATTCTTTTAATACATCTTTGATCTCTACTTGGACAAGCAAATTTTAAAATGCAATCATAATTCAGCTTTTCAGACAACCTGAAGGCACGTTTATCTGTTATATATTGCAAAATTCAGAGCAGACACCGTTTTGCCTTTCTTTTTCAAAAACTACAATAGTTCCCATCCAAAGGAATCCCTTTGGTCAACCTGGTGTACTCCAGAATAATCCAGTTGCTGTAGCTGTGAGCTTCAGCCTAGATAAAGACAGAAGAGGTATAGTGAGATAAGTATCAACATGAGATATTTCTGGTTTGTAGTTTAAAGGAGCATTATCCCTACGATGGCATAATCAGGATGGAATTGCAGGACAGTGCAGAAAGCATTTGGATAGCAGATAATAAGACAACATACAACCCAGAACTTCTCTGCCACAGTCAATATAGATAAGTGAATGGAAAACTGATAGTAGAGAGGCCTCTTCCAGCTTGTTCTGTTTCTTTTAAGTGCCAGACATTCAGAGTCACCACCAAAAGTAATTTGATGACTTCAGTTTCATCAAAGCATTGCTATTCCTCTGCAAGGCTGATGCAGACTATTCAGCAGGGGAAGGTGGATCCACAGAGTTCCTTAGAGGGCACTGAAACCAGATCCATTTGTGGCAGCTGCCCTTCTCAAAGCCATCCCACAAAAAAAAAGGCATGATTTTGCTAGGATTGACCTCCCATTTCTTCTAGAACTTCCAGCTTTCCACTTCAGCATTGCAAACGACTTGGAAAAAATTTGTATTTGTGAACTTAGCTTTATATTGCTATGCCATGTGGCTTTTTCTTCTCCATTTTCCTTCTTTTTTTTTTTTTNTGCCAAGCATTTGGAAGCTCTCCAGTATTTCCAGTATTTGTGCTCTTTGCATCCGTCTCTACTGCTGCTATTTGGAGCTGTTGCATTTCAATCCATTAAATTATAACCCCTTTTTTTCAGCGAGCAACTGACTCCATTTCAGCAATTAGGTGCCCTTCAGATATGTGAGAACAAGTCTCCAGTGCTATGAATGACTTTTTAATTGTGGGGGAAAATGCAAGAATTTCAAAAGGAAAAGCAAGTATCCCTTTCCTCAGCTTTTCTCCCACCTGCAGTTCTGCATCCATACACCACAGACAAGATCACAGCCTATTAGGAGGTAGTTTTTAAAACTACCCCTCTACAATGGGAGTGATCCATATTAGAATTCCAGAATTCAACCATACAGAGGAAGAATAAAAAATCCAGAACACTTCAAATCCCTGCTGACCACTCAAATTCAGAAGATATTGGCTGTTTTGTACAGCCAAGATTATTTCTAGTGTTGAGAAGGAAATTGAGATTTGGAATTAGTTGAAAACTTCCAAGTTTGTGTTGGTAAACAGGAGGATCCTGCATTCCTTGTGACTTTCCTGTGAGGTTTAGTAAAGAACCTGCTTCAGGCTGCTTTGTCAGCTGATTATGTCCAGCATCAATTTCCATTTTATTGGAAATTTAGTGGTAGGCATCCCTTACAAACAAGGGAGAAGACAAGAACAGGATGGGTGAGAAATTAGTGAGTTGAGAGGGGGCTCCCTAATTTTTGGAGGTAGTTTCTGGCATGCCCAGATGGAGGAGGACAATTGCTCTGCTTAACTGTGGGTCACAGTACAGCTTTATTTTTGGGCACTCAGGAGGAAGCTGTGACCAGGACTTTTTTTCAGTAGTGTTTATCAAGGCCCTCCTTTTTCCTAAATGCAGCTTCCCCAAATGGAAGCAAAGGAGATCAGCAGAGACATAAAGCATTAACTCAAAGGCAGAAAAGAATAAAAAAATGTTTCCTCTGTGAGGCTTTGCACTAACAGTGTGCCACAGCAGCAATTTAAAGTCGGGTGAACGCTCAAGTCCTTGTGAGTGGCTGTGTGGGGGAAAAAGCCAGCTGTAGAGAGACAGAGAAGTGTTTAAAGAGACTGTAGAATAAAGATCTAACTGGCAATAATTTGGCTTTTTTGCACCTAGATGGTAATTTTATCCTTAAGTAAAAAGGATAAAAGCAGGTGGGGCTGCTCCTTTCAAGGTGAAAAGCTGAGTGTGGCAGAGAAGTTTCCAGCCTGCAGTGATCAGGTGGAAGTAAGGTGAGTGTGAGGAGCAGGAATGTGAGCCTGATGCTCAAAAGGCAGAGAGCAGTGTGTGAACTCCACAGTCAGGTCTCTCAAAATGGGAATGAGTGGTTCCTAAGCACCAGAGAGGACTTTCTTATCTGTGCAGTTTGCTGCAAAGCAGAGCCATTAATTCCTTGAATACATGCTTGGAAGCAATGACCTACTTGCAGGAATGTAGCTAACAGGGGAAGACTTGGGTATAAACCTTTTTTATTTCTGTTCTGCCTTGCCTACCCTCTTTTGAGTTTTCTCCACTTAGAGCCAGCTAATTAGTTTATAATCTAATTAAATTTGGCTTTTTATTTTAGTTTGGCCATCTTTGGGGAGCTGGCTCCAAGGAAGAGCTCTGGGAAGATGTAGTTCAAAGGCTGATGAAGGATCCCATCGGGCTTTCCCCTGCCTGCACAGCCTGCTGCCACTTCATATTTGGGCAATGGTAGAGCCCATCCCCACCCCAGTTCTGACAGTGCAAAGAAAGGAGTTGGTGGAGGCCAGAAGCTCCAAGCCTGCTGAGCCAAAACGTGCTCCTGTTTTTACTGAGTATGAATGACAGCCTCTGCATTAATCTGCAGCTTGCTCTGGTTGTTCTGGGTGGAGCATTTTTTGGTCACAAAACTGATGAATCACAGACCTGCTTTTTCTGGTATTGTCATTGATGCATATAATGCCTTTATGGAACTACATGTGACCTTCAGATAGGTTGATAACTATGAAAAAAGTAACCAAACTGTCTGCAATACAGCTGGGCATAGGAATGCCTGGCTGACATCTCAGAAAATGAAAAGGGGATTTTGGAGAAACATTTCCTATTAATTCATGCTGCCAGTTGGTCCTAGAATTCCTGTGGATATTACTGGGAGTCAGTTATCTAATTATGAAGCGCCTTCAGTGACCCATTTGATTCTCTTACACGAGGATACTCAGAATCACAAGTTTCAAGAGCTTTATTTGTCATTTCTGCCTCCCTATAAATTTACTGCTGTTCATCCACCTCTTAGAAGGGAATATTTCCTATTTAAGACATCCATGCAGATTTTATTGTTGGGCTTGCTGTAAGTTATTTATTTCTAAAGTAAGCTCAAGGTTAGAACTGACTGCAGGCACTAGAGTGGTGATTTCTTACCATAACTAGTACCCAAGCAAAAATCTCATTTTCATCTGGTTTTGAAAAATCTCGGCCTTCAGAATTTAGTGTAAAGTTCTTAGTAGGTCATCCAATTAATAGATTGACCTATATTTATTTCATTTCTCTTGCTACAGGTTAATTTTGACCTCTGGAACTCAGAGAAAATAAAGCACAAAATAATGCATCAGATAAAAGAAACTATTGCAAAGTGAGCTGAGAAGCCAAAGCTGCTCAGGGCAAAGGTGGCAGGGAAGAAGGCACAGTACATAATTTCTGGTGGTGATATTCATGGCTTCTCACAGTAAGTGCATTCAAATACATTTCTAGCAACTCACAGTTGCCTCTTATGGATGAGGGGGATTAGCAGTAACAGGAGGTAGGACTTTAAAGTGAAAATGTATTCAAATAGTCTGCTTACAAAAGAGCATGGCTCCTGCAATCTTTCCAGGGCTCGCATCTTCACGGCTCTGTACTGTGTTTGCATCAATACAGGAATTTGTATTTGCAGCCTGTAGGAGTTTAACTTAGCACCTGCTGCCACCTTATTTAGAGGACTGTATATTTCATTGCCATTTGTTATTTAATTTAAAAAAAAAAAAAAGTAGGTGCATTTATTTTGCATATTTTCTGTCCCCAGGAATAATTGTAGGCTAATTCCAGTATTGTAGGCTAATTCCATATGGAAGGAATCACCTGCCTTTGCTTAGCCCACAAGCAGGACCATTAGGATGCGGGCTGGCCTGCGTTGGAGCTGGTTTGGGCACCACAGGATTTAGAGCCGCAGCCATTCAGAGGGCATTAGCATTTTGAGAGGTTTAACCAACAAAAGCACAATTGTGGGCTTGCGGAATACAGATGCTGAGAAAATGTTTAAATTCATGTAATGATTTGGATCTTCAGGACTGCTTGATTCACCCTTGCAACCTTGTCTCCAGACAGTGCCACGGGCTTAACTCACCTGCCAAGAAGTGTGAGCATTCCTTTGAGTCTCTGTAAAATGCATCTGTGTGCAACTTTGATAGCTTTTACAAGGCATAAAATTACTGTTCAGAGTAACTCCCTTCAGCTACTTTTAAGTCAAGTGAAGTAAGAGTAAATATTTCTCAGCAGGTTGGAATTCCAAGTGCCACTTCTCTTTCTGTCTTTGGAGTCTCTTTGTATTTTTGTATGCATATATTTCACGCAGGTTCAAGCTGAGACGTTTAGGGGTCAAGGGAAAAGAAGTCTGGAAAAATCACAAAACATTCTTGATAAATATTCACCAATATGGTAAATTCCATGAAAGTATGGGTTGGTTTGTTTAAAAGAAATATGTATACGTGAAGTGCTAAATCCATGTGGAAAACTCCTTGTGTGATGGTAAAATAAGGAAAATTTACACTTACCTTGAGATTTTGTTGGTGCTTCTAGTATATAAAATTTCAATTAAATATAGAAAATTAGTAATGGATATGTTGATGAATATGGGGTTTTCTGAGAAGGAAATTATATGCTGATGTGATGGGCACTGCACTGTGGTGAAATAAACCTAGGAGGGAGTTGTGTCTCTGGAGCAGAGCTCCTGTGTCACAGCTCATTAGCAAGGTTTGACTCTGAAAGTGGAGTGGGGCTGGTGGAAAGGGGTCCCCCTGTGCTGTGCTGCTTTGGACTTCCCAAAAGGATCCTCTCCAGGGTTCTGTGAGAACCAGTTCTTCCCCTGACCAGGAGTAGATGCAGCCTTGATCTAAATGGGGCACAGATTTGGCCCCAAGAATATAGGACTGCATGCTAGAGCATTGGTACTTCTGTAATTCTTACTTTTTCAGCCCCCATCCACTTTCCAGTGTAGCAGGTAAGACATCCTGCTCTGACTCCTTTAGTCAGACCCTGAAACTGGAGGTTTTTTGTTCTCCCATTTTCAGTCTCAGAACCAAATTCTTCTTCCAAGGGGCAGGGTCAAAGTGTTGAGTCCAGGCTCTCCAGGCTCTTTTGCAGTGGCAAGTGAGAGAACTATCAGGTAACTGCAGCTGGATTAAGCTTTTTGCATGTCCTCAGCAAACACCTTCTCCTTTGGAATCAACATAATGAAGGTCATGAAAGATGAATTTGTTGTTCCTTGTTCAGAAGGTGTTCTGGCTTTGCCTCTTTACCTCTGTCTTAAAAGGAACCTTCATTATCTCATTATGCATGCTCTATTCTGGTTCATATTTCAGATAATGCTTACCTTCTTACAAATCTTTAGGTTTTGTTTTCACTTTTTCTGAAGTCGTGTTATCACCTTGTGTTAACTGATTAACACAGAAAAGGGCTGGATGAATAATTCATTGTGTATGATTAAATCAAAGAATTTACGTTTCCTTTTGTTTCATAAAATGTCTGCAAATATATCAAAGCTTTCTTTCAGCTATTTGTTTTTGCAAAGTTATTTTGCCAAATAATTGCAATAAATATTCCTTTGTGCTGGAAGTGAAGCATTATTTGTGCGAGAATTTGACGTGGGTGTCTAATACCATTACAATGCTGGTAGAGACAAAGAGGAAGGTTGTTATGGGTTGAGTTGTTTGGGTTTTTGAGCTCCACTCCAGTATTTTTGGGCACACCTCACTTGAAGAACCAGTGGAGGACATGACTGCTCTCAAAATAGGAAAGGAAACAGATTTAGGCAGATGATCATGTACTACTTACATTTCAATTTCTATTTTAGAGCTAAAAGAACTAGAAACAAGATGTTGTGCACTTATCTCCAATATTTGCCTTCCTAAATCCAGATGTTTATCTGAGGGTCGTGTTATTGGGCATGCACCTTGCAATGTGTATGGAGCTGCAGAGTCTGGTTTCTCCCCAAGAAAATAATCCTGCTGTCTGTCCTGTCATGGATCTCTTGCATTGTGTCAGACAAAGATGGAGAAGGAAATGGCATTTGTTATTTGCAGTGTTACACTCACCCTTTGAAATTCATAGATGAGTACCTCAGCTGACAGTAGATTTAAAATGGCAGCAGCTGGTTTGGTGGAGGAAAGATTTACTAGCTGTACAGAAAAGGCCTGGAATCTGGGGGCAGTGGATGGGCTCTGAGCACTTCTTTCTCTGTAAATGGCTAAACTGATAAGAAAATAGTGGTATTTGGTGGTGCCTGTCAGCTGGAGACCAAAGCATCTTTACCAAGAATTTTCCATTGTGGATTTTGAGTCTTAAAAAAAAAAAATTATAAATAAGTGTACTTAATTTTTTTTAATGTTGCACACAGTGCGTGCCTGTGTGTGTATTTTATTTTCATAGCCATTCCTAAGGAGACAGAGGGAAGATTTGCCCTCTTAAAATAATGGCAAAAATAGCAAATCAGATGGTAGTGGGGGGGAGGAACAGCCTCGAGGAGACAGTTTATGAAGGCTTTCATTCCATCATGTACCTTGGACATAGTTCAAGTGAGGGAGAATCTGCTATGCCAAATCTAAACTTGGCCCTGGAAGAGGCAGATAAGGACCTGTGCCTAGTGCAAGCCATGGGAAGAATCATCTTTGGAGACAGGCACAGCTGATGGAATCAAAGATAGTGATAACCTGTGGATCAGGCTATGCATCTTTTTGACAAGCATCAGCTGTTCGTTCCCAGCCTCTGGGTGACTCCTTTATACCAGATGCAGTATTTCAAAAAAACAATTGCTGGTGATGTGGATTAGGAGGGGGAAAAAATGTAAATTGGAAGCGACCCAAGTTCCGACTGTGCACGGGTGTCCCATGGGTCAGATGAGAGAGACTGTTTCCCAGGAATCACAGGCCAGATGACATTTGCAGAAAATGTGGAGGGAAAGGCTGTTAGGAATGGGATGGTCTGAATAGGAGGAGGCCACATAAGAAGAATTAAAATTTGCTAATGCAGCAGGGTCACCATTAGTATCCCCAGTGTGGGCAGCTCTCCCTAAACTGATGCTGTTATGTTTCTGGAGACATCAAGAGATAAAAGATTACAGTGGACAGAGGATCCAAATTTGGTGATCCCTGGAAAATGACCAATGTAGAGGACAAGTACACTTCTTACCACAGGAGTTAAATAGGTGGCCCCTGCTCCCAGCCAGCAGGAGAATCCAGCTGTTTATCTGATCAAGGCTGCTGCACAGCTACACACTGTTTCAAGCTGGAGCAAGAAAAAGTAAAAGCAAATAGGATTACTGTGCAGTCAGTGGAAAAATCGGATGTCTAGAAAGGAGATTCAAAGTCATTCACAAGGGAAAGAAGACATCCACAGCTTTGGGCAGGACTTGCCAGAAGCTTCTGCTGATGACAGCTGACAGAAATATACAAGCAGTTGCTTTTACAATTTTTTTTCCAGGAACAAGGTCTTTGTAAGATTGTGCTGAAATAAGGGACTGTTCAGGCAGACAGATCTCATGCCTTGTTTTTCAAGAACAGCACCTGATATCTACCAGGTGTCCACCCTGATTGTCAGGTGAGTTTTTCACATGTGCTCTGTGCTGCTGCATCCATTCTGCTGGCAACATCTGTCTAGTCAGTCCAGGGAAAGAAAGCCTGAGTATATTTCTGTGCCCCACAAAAAAATATTTACCCAATTCCAGAAAGATTTGTTCTTTCTCCCACTCTTTCCCTCCTACTCACTTTCATCTACCTGTGACTTTCCCTCCATGATGACTTCTCAGAAGTGTAAAATCTGTGCAAGTTGGTGCAGGGGCAAGAGGCTTCTACCTACAGTCAGCAAAAAGACCTGTGACAGAGCTGAGCTGGGGAACAGGCAGCTATCCTGGTGGGAGTCTGTTACAAACCACCCAACCAAGATGAAGAGGCAGATTTTATAAGTGCCTGACTGTTGTTTTATGATTGCCAGCTCTTGTTCTTGTCTGAGGCTTGAGCTTGCTGGATGTCTGCTGGAAATTTGACACAGCAGAGAGGAACCAGCCTGGGAAGTTCCTGGAATGTGTGGAAGAGAACTTCCCAACATGAGTGGCAAATGAGCCCTCCAGGGGTGGTGCCCTGCTGGACCTGCTGTTCATGAACAGAGCAGGGCTGGAGGCAGCTGTGGTGATTTTATAAATACATCAACAACAAAAGGAGGGCCAAGGAAAAAATCCATTCTTTATGGAGATCTTAATGTGAATCAAGCTCAACTTCCAATGACAGCCAAGCACAGCTCCTACACTGATGGCAGAGGCAGAAGGCAATTGGGCTGCCAGACCACCCAAAAGTCAAAAATCCCTTCCCTCTGTGTTTGGTCTGGAAGGACAATGAACAAGTTGCAAGATGACAAAGATTCAAAACGATATGGGAAGATTAACAGAAGACTTTTCTCTGTAATATTCTCAGCAAATCTACTACAACTTTTAAAATATGTTAAAAAGGAGAAGAAGAAAGCCTGGTTTTAACACGATACAGTCAACTGATGGCAGTCCTTGCTGTGGGATGACTACAAGCCCTGAATTTTAATGGATTTGAAAAAGAGAAGTGGGCATATTGAAAGGAATGGGAAGATTAAAAGATTTAAGAAAGAACCACAGAGAGCTGCACTCAGCATCGTGAGGATGAAACCTAAAGCACAAACTTACAGGAACTGGCACATGTTTCTTTTTTGGGTGAATCTTTCTGTAATTGTCCACAAGGGTTTCTTTGCCCTTTCCTCTGAAGCTTTAAAGCACGATTCCTGCCAAAGACAGCAGAAGTAGCAATGCTGTAAAAAAATAATGCTTGAAAACAGCACTTTGTAGTGAGCAGTGGAAAAAAAGTTGCCGGCCATGAAGGGTAACTGGTGGTAGTTGTTTAAAGAATGAAGTAAAACTTTTACCCTTTATCCAAAGGGTCTACTTGAGTCTTCCATTAGAAGGATTAGGCCTTTTCTTCTCTATTAGAGTTTATTCTCAGCTTGTACATCAGTCTTACAGCAAAATAGGACTGGAGCTGTCCATTTGAGTCTGCTCTGACGTGGGAGACAAGGGCTTTGGTTTGGAGGAAGAGTTTTCAAACCCCAGCATCTTGACCCAGAACACTTCAGGATAATAAGTGCACTGTTCTTTAAGAGGAGAGATTAGGAAGAACCAGGTAAAGACACTTCCCAGAATGTCAAGTGGTTCATGTCAGAATTATGACAAGGCAAATGAATAGTTATAAACTCTCCTCATGTGAGGTTAAGTGTGCATATCCATTTATATGTATATGTACATAAATGTACCTGTGAACTGAGCTGTAGTTCTGAAGAGGCCAGGCCAAAAAGCTTCATGAATTGTCAGGTGCAAAGCCAAACAACACAGATTCTTTCCTCTCATTTGGTTTTAGCATGGGAATAGCTGGTTTGAAACTCACAAGCAGTTTTATGTCCAGAAGAGTATTAAGTGAGAAGTTTTGATATGAAATCATTATCTTCCCTCTTCTAAATCCAAATACTAATTGCAACCTTGCTGTGAGCCTACAATATTAAGGCTATCATAGCCATGGCAACAGAAAGCAACATTAAATGGAATACATATCCACTGCACAAGATTGCTTTTTTTGTTTTGTTTTTTTCACCATTTGGGCAATAGGCACACGTTTTGGCAGCCATGATATACAGATGAAAAAAGGGATTCCAGTTCTTCAAAATGCTGAGTTATTTTGCCACACATACTCTCCTATCAGTTAATATTTTGTGTATCTGTATAATTAATTTCACTGCAGGATGATTTGTTAATCCACAGACACAAATGAAAACACATTTCAGCAAGGATTTTACAATGGCCCATTTACATTTCAGGATTAAACTCATAATAAAAACTTTTGTGTAGTTATAATTGAGCTGATTTTTCTTAAGATGAGGAGAGAAACATCTATGTAAATAGCCTCAAAAAGATATTGTCTTTAGGAAAGGAGCACTTCAAATGAGCTGCTTAAAGTCACCTTCTATGCTTTGCATGATAATTGTAATGTGAAATAATAAACAGCACAGGGCACCAAGCACAGCACTTCAAGGATGGAGGATGATACTGTGCAATTTATATAAAGATAATTAGGCATTTAAAAACAACCAATATCACTTTAAAACCTTCCAATTAAAATAAATAAATTAAGAAAGAGAGAGAGCGAGAGTGAAGGGTGCGTGCAAGGTAAGATTATTGAAATAAGTTTCCATTTGCTCCATTTTCCTGAGGGTATGTGTCCATAATGATCTGCCTGACACCAAAGCATCTGAGTACACTGTGAAATTAATTGCTGGGGACACTGCAGTGCACCACAGTTCTGTAGGCCACAGATGATGTTTCGGGCATGGATTTTTAATTATTTTTTACCTCTTTTTTAGTACATATGAAAGTTAGTTTTAACTGGAGAAGATGCAGCCATGCCCAGATTACCATGTGGCAGAGAGGATGACTCATGCTAGCCAAAGTCCTTATTGCTTAGATTGCTTATTCTTGTTTTCATAGGGGAAATATGTGAGAGAAAACTGCATCGAAACAAGTGTCTTTATGCAGGTATAATTGTATCCCTCCTAACGAGACCTCTCTAGCAGAAAAAGCTCTAAAACATTGCACCTTAATTCCACACTACTCTGTCAGCAAAAATTTCCATTCTGTAATGTAATATTTATGTATGTTTATAAATGGTTAAGAAAGGGCTAACATAGTCAGACATCATTAGCATGGGCAGAAACTACTGGGAGGTGTTAGAGATTGGCTCCTTAGGCCTGTGATTTACAGCAATTGTCCTGCTGGAACCAGTAATTATCCAGCAATTGATTATTAAAACACCCTTTAGCGAATTATTTATGAGGATGCTTTTCATGTAAATCGCACCAGAAGTTGTTCGGAGGAGAGTTTCGCATTGATAAATAAATACTTCACTGCGGACAATTGAAATAGAATTTTCAGCAGGTGAAAACGTTGCTTTTAATGGTAGAAATGTGTTTGGGTAGGTCATGTATGCAACCAGAACAAGGATGAGTGTTTCATCTGAAGGAATGGATCTCTCGTGTCCCATGGCTGTAGTTGCAGAGGGCAGCAGTGGAGGAGGTGGGATAACCTAAACCAGAGATCTTTGCAGTGCTCAGTGTATCCTTAGCCATTAGCAAAGAGCTCAGGTGGAATTGAAAACGTCTCTCTGAGCCTTGCACGAGCTCTTGATTCTATGATCCTTCGCATGGGAGGGAACATTCACCTTTTCAGGTCTGTGGGGTCATTTTCTTGTGCAAAAATTTTAGAAAAGGGGATCTTGTGATGAGTCCCACCTTTGATGTACCCCTAGCTGAACAACAGACTTGATGGTGGCGCTGGTTGTTCTGAAAAGGCATCTCATGCTGCAAACTCTGTCCTCATGGGTGCTTGGACTATCATGACTACAGCTACTCTGCAGTTAATACCATTTAACTAACTCTACAGGGGCAAGTGGAGCATTCAACTGAGTTACTACAGGTATTTTGTTCGCCCTGGGCATGCTCAAAACCTTAATATGCGTTTTCTGTACCTATTCCTTGCTGTTTTCATGCTGGCTCAGTCTTTTTTTTTTTTTTTTCCTGTGGTAACAACATGACACCTGACTTGGTGTTATAGTTGCAGGACGGAGAGTAAAGGTAACCCCCATAAACTCAAATACCCTTAAACCATTTTGACACAACTTTTAAAAATTAAAAGCTGATAGTACTTTTAATAGCAATCTTGTCAGTAATGTTCAGATCAGTAAGTCTCTCGTATTCTAAAAGCACAGATCACCTGAAGTGACTGAAAGAGGCCTCAAAGAATCTATAATTAAAACCAGTAATATGTATAGCATGTTTTAAAACTCTGAATTCTGTTTGAGAGATTATTTTCTTTATACAGTACTTAAGAACACACTCACATATATTGGTACCACTATTGTCTTATTTAATGGCCATTCCTGCTGGAGACAGCCCCGTGTTTGGCTGAGCCCTGCCTGTGGGACCACAGCCCATTGTGCTGTCCCAGGAGTGAGGCTGACAAAGGAACGTGTCTCGGACACAATGCTGTCCCATTCTGCTCTCTCAGCCCAGAAAAAAACCCATAAAAAAGGTGCAGTTTACTTCCCCCTGCCTGTCTATGGCTCCCCTGGCAAGCATGGCCTGAGCAAATTCCTCTTAGTCTCCATTCATGTGCAAAGGCACAAAAGGAGAGAACAATATCTGCATTTTCCACTGCAACCCATACAATATCTGGGAAGGCAGTGTGGCTAGACAGGGATTTGGGGAATTGTTCTCGTGCTTGGGTCTGAATGACAAACTGTTCTTGCAAGAGCAGATTCTGCTGGTGTTGTTACACTGAGCTGTGGCTGACACACCTGGAGCCATCTGTGGATGAAAGGCACTTTATAACCAAAATCTGTGCCCTTCAGAAGGATTTATGGACCATTTGTACAACAGTGTAAATTTAACAGTGCTGTTAATAAGCTTTTGGTGATTTCACTGGGAGTTCTGTATGCAGAAGGCCCGAGGATTAAGCTCTCCTTAAAGGTTTTGAGGTTTAGAAAAGGGAAATTGGGAAGGAGGCTGGCCTTTTTCAATCACCTGGGATCCTCTCTTCCCATCCTCCACACTCTCTCTGAGGTAGACACTGCCACAGTAAGATCTTTAGGTGCAGCACAACAAACTTCACCTGAGGAACTGGCTTAAATACCTTTAATTTATTTATTCTTTTAGCTCTTTCTCCCCTAGTCTGACATTTACCCTCACTCTATTATTAACGTTAATTTTGTGGACATGTCTTGTCATGACTAACATTTTGTGTGAAGATGACAGCAAGAAAAGGCATGGGACTGTGTCTTCCTTCTGTCATCCACTGTTTATTGTTAAATCAACAATATTTTATTGTTTACTTATTAAATAATGGAATTGGAATTTTCTTTGCCTTCCCCATCTATTGTTGCATGTAGTAGCAGTAATGAGAAAGATACGACTTCCTTCTTGGCAAGCTGGCTTGTTAAAAGTTGAGTGATACTTTTCATTGTGGAGACTGGTTTTTGATTTTAATTTAATTTCTTTTAAAAATTATTTGAATAAAGCTAATTTTCAGGCTTTCTCATCATCTGTTCTCAGCGAGCTTTTAGAAGTTCCCCCTTTGACTTTGAATGTGAAAGGTCTGAAAGCAAAATGGATTCTCTCTTAAACTGTTATCACTATGTTGTTTGAAATACAGCTTAGACCAGAGAAAATGTAGTTTTGTTGGCCTGATAGAGAATTAATTCTCCTTTCTCCTTAGTATTAAAGTCCAGAGCTGGAACCAGCAGGTCTGTTAGAAATAAGGAGTAAAGGTGAATTCTCTCCCTTTTTTCCCCTTTCATTGTGAGCAATGGGGGGATAATTCCTTATTGCTAGATTTGCTAGCTGGAGGTAGAAGGGAAGGCTATGCAAAGAGAGTGGTGAGAAAGAAGATTTAGATTTAAATATTCATGTTTTGGGGGCTATTCAATGATATTAGGAATAAATTACCAGCTAAGGACACACTTGATTGATTCTGTCTGAATTTGTTTTATAATAATTTCACATAATTTCATTTATTCTTTCCTTTAACATCCATTAGAGGAAAAGAGAAAAAAATATACAGCATATGAAAAGAACACAGGGAAGTTTTTAATATAATGTTAATAATAGTTGATATTTAATTGAGATCGTATCTTTAATCTTTTCTTCTTTTCCCCTGCCAGTGTTTCATCTCTATACTTATTATCTTGTTTTCAGTACAGAATTATCACCCACTGGTTTTCAATTACAGCGATGCCCATATTGATTCTCCCCTTGATTTTAACTCGAAGCTGAAAAATTACTCACTTAAGCCAATAAAAGTAGATGATGTGCTTCGTTTTGGGTTCCTTTTTTAAAATAATAAACGAATAAAAAAGAAGAATGAGAAGCTTATAATGATTCTGAGTTACAGCAAATTTGTATGGAAATGCATTTTAAATCATTAGAACTCGGAACAGGGTTACAAATTCACATTTATCTCTTCACGTTGAAGTGGTCCCTAAGGACATAAAACCTATGCCTGTAATTGTAAGTTGCATTTGTCTGTTAGTTCTTGGGCACTGAGACCCCCTGGCAGATAATGGATTCTGTCTGCACTTGGCTTCCAAAAATAAGGCTTCTGTATGCAAAGTGCCCATTGGGAATGGTCCATGTCCATGCTAGCTCACAGACCGTGGCCAGGAATTGTCTGGGGGAGTGCCAGCTGGCATGGGCCAAAATCACCACTCTTTTGGATTAACAGTGGAGATGATTGCATTCCCAGGCTCAGGGAAGTTCCCAGGCACTACTAGATTTGCTAACAGAGATGTGGCCAGAGAGCATTGTCCCATGGAGAAGAAGTTACATCACTTCTCCAAACTCTTCTGTGCATACCTGCCTGCTCAACACACAAGTAGTCCCACAATGCAATGATAACAAATTACAAGTTCAAAGGGTGCAAGGCTTGACTTTCCAGAGTCAAGTGTTGTCATGGTATGGTTGTGGTGGCCATGAGCAGTTGTGAACCAGTCTTTACTGATGCTTAGCAAGTATGGATTCAGGAGCAGAAGCTGAACATCATCTTTCCTGCACTGAAGGATTTGATTCTGCATCAATTGCTGTCAAGGGAAAACTCTTTTACTTTCTGTTGGAGCAGACTGAGAGCTAGATACAGGGGAAAAGCACACAGAGCCATCAATTTTAACACACAACCCAAAATAAAGATAGCAAAGGGTCAAAGTTACCAAACAGCAAAAATTAAGATCTTTCAGAACCTCTATCCTAAATATCACAAGTAAATTATCTCAAATATTTTTGACAGAATGAGTGATTTGTAAGGGAATCCACACAGGTGCACACCTGTCATTGCGTGTGTAGGTGAGCTTTCTCCAGAGGAGAAGGAAGGAAGTTTCTCAACTTCAGGAAGATGCTGAATATCTGTAGAAGAAAATTGCTTTAACTAACATTAGCCTCATTGATCTGGGATGATAGTCCCAGCTGCATTCAACTACCTACACAGACTAGTATAAAAACAGCTCTTTTCAGCCTGACCAGGAAACACTGAAAAGACAAATCACATAGGCTTATGTGCTGCTGGTTAGTTTTCCACACATGATCTCTCTTTTTCTTTGACTATGTTCAATATTCTTGGTCATGTTTTATTGTAACTCTAACTTAGGACTGCTAATATTAGAAATATTTGAGTCAAGCTTTTCAGACATGTTCTTGTAGTCCTAAAAACTCCCTTGCCCAAAAGGCCTATTTTGAAGAGCAAAGCCACCATGAAATTTGTGGTTCCATCCAGGCTCTAGGTCTCTGTCCTGCCTTAATCTCTGGTTGTCCCCTCCTAGCTCCACACACATAGTCCTGTTTTCTCAGGGGCCCAACTGTATTTGCCCCATTTCAACATCCATCTCTCCTGCTCAAAATCACATACTTACTGTAACAAAACTTTTCCTAGGTTTGTCACTGCACAGACTCCTTTTTCCGTGTCGAATTTGTCCATTTTTTATGCATTGTAGCAGCACTGCTCCTCTTTGGAAATTTTCCAGGAAGAACCTCTACCTATTCATTTGTAAAATGCCAGTATGGTAGGTTGTAATTTGCCAGTCCATTTCTTCCCCAAGAGTAAATTAATTGAGTTGATAGCAGGAGAATTTATAGTTTTATACAGGCTATATTTACATGCTAGGGAAATATTTTAACATTAGGATGGGGTAAATGAGTCATAACTTATTATAGAGGAATTCCTGTCTAGGCAGTGATAAGAAGCCAAGGCTTCTCTTTCCTTTCTTTCTGGGATGCCTGCCCTGCTTGAACAATATCTTATCTTCTTTTGCTTTTGCACTTAGTGTCACACAGGGCTGGGACCTCTAAGAGAGTTCTGAAACTGCAGAAGACAAAAATTTTTCTGCAGTGGCTCATGATTACTGATGATATTGTTTTATTGCCTTTTCTGTTTGGGGCAGACCTGTTGATGAGGGCTTCAGCCTTGCTGGTCCATCCCATTATAAACATTCAAATTTTTATTTCTCCTCTGCCAATTATTTACATGGGTTTCTTTATTTTTTTTTAATTCTAGGCTTGGTCTAGTAGGTCTGTGGCTCTTTCTGAACCTGCACAGAGCCTCTTCTACCACACCCACTCCCCTCTACCCCTATAGAACTAAAATATTTCTTCAGACTGTAGTACCCTCTATACCATCAAAAAGTTGTTGTTGTTTCCTGTGAAATACCTTGGGTGCCAAACACAACCTCAGTGCAGCCTGTGGAAATGGAGTCTCCCAAAGGGGATGCTGACTGTGCATAAAAGTGGGCTCTGTTTTCCAAGGCACCTGCCAGAACCTTGCTGACATTTTCAGCATAGGAAAATATTTGGCACCGGACAGCTGTTCAAAAACTTTCACCCTTGTAGGCAGTAAAAAATGTTCTCTTTTTTAACACATATTTATATAATTTGGGGGCCTACACACATGTGAAAGGCTTCATTTTTCCCCCCACTGTGAACTTCAGGGAATTTACCTCCTCGGTTCTTCCTATTTTCTCTATCATTCCATGCTGTGAACACATCCAGCTCTTCTTTTTAGTCTCAGACTTTCCCAGCAACCTGAGTTGCAGGATGGTTCATTGCTTTTACTCTTTCTTCCAGGAATTAGAAGTCTGACTCCAGCATCTATTTATTATTTTTAGGTTCCTCTAAGAAGTGCACCTTGTTGAATGCTTAATATGTTTGGATTTAACACCTCCTCCCTTTAGCTGCATTGCAAGTTGTTTCTCTTCCATCTTCTTCTGCCATAAAAATGATGAGGACAGGGTTGTACCTGCAAGCTCTGAGGTGTGCCACTTTCCACCTTTCTGCCAGCTGGCTTTCCCATCTCATGATGTGCAATTGGCTTACATTTCAGTGTAAAATTACTGAGCAGTCCATTTGCTTGTAAGCGCAAATTTTAGCCAAGAGTAAGTTGATGTTTTAACTATTGCTCATAGGAAGAGTTTATGAGACTGACTGGCCCCATGTGTCACCTTTGTGTCCTGCACAGTGTCCTGGCTTTGGCAAAAGTGCTGGTGCATCATTCATTCACAACAGCAAAGAATAATCCCTTGCAGTTGCAAGTGCCAGGCAGTGCCTTAACTTGTGGCAGTAGCTCTGAAGTGTTCAGCTGTGTGTGGCATTGTCCTCCCCCGATCATCACCTTGCTTCCCTTTTTCTTTTAAATCCCTGCCAAGAGCTTTGTAATGTCCTTCTATTCAGGTCTCTTCAGTACTTTGGATTTTCCATAAAGATGACTGAATAGTTATGACTGTTATCTGGAGAATATGTTGGTGGTGGTGGGGTCTTCTATAAACCTTGGATTATTTATAGACTCTTCTGTTGCTTCCCCTGTTTAGTACCTTGTTCTGATACACAGAATCACAGAGTGGTTTGGGTTGGAATGGAATTTAAAGCTCATCTTGTTCCAGCCCGGCTTCCACTATCCCAGGTTGCTCAAAGCCCCATCCAGCCTGACCTTGAACACTTCCAGGAATGGGACATCCACAGCTTCTCTGTGAAACCTGTCCCAGGTCTCACCACCCTCACACAAAATAATGTTTTCCTAATATCTAATCTAAACTACTCTCGGTTTGAAGCTATTCCCCCTTGTCCTGTCACTACATTTTTAAGTAGAAGTAAAATACAACATTCAAATTCCTCTAATGCACTGTTTTTCACAAGTAGAAGTTATCAGATTTAAAGTAATCTTGGAAGGGTTGGAGTTTTGTTTTGTTTTGTCTTTTAATGTATTTGCTGGGTGATTGCAATAGATATTGTACAGGAAGAAACTCTGATAAAGGCCTTTATTGTCCTTTATTTTCCTGGACAGTTTCAACAAAAGAGAGTTTTTTAATCTTTTTATTTAGCAGTTGATCAGAGCACTTGACTGATGAATTCCCATTGCCTATCATTGTGGAACCTGAGTCTTTGTACAGCACAAAATGCAGCACATTTTAACAAATTCATTGAGTTACAAATGGGAAGGAGATACTAGCAAAGTCTTGAACTGTGCTGTCACGACATGCTCCTTTATTTTATTTAAAAAAAACCCCCAAACAAACAAACAAACAAAAAACCAAACCAGACAGGATTTAACTAGCTACTTCTGAGGGAAAATACAGGCTGTGTTCCAGAGAGAAATATGTATGAAGTGTTAGACCATGGATAAGCTAATGTGCAACTACTTCAGTGCATCATAATTGGAGAGTAAAGTCAGTCACCTTGAGAACATATCTGGGTATTTCCCAAAATATCTCTCCAAAATAATTTAGGATACTGTGCTCTTGAGTATGTGTGTGGAAACAGTGTTGAAAAAAAATAAGATAAATAGAAGAACCATACTCTCCCAAAACTCTAAAAATTTTGTTGTCCATTCTCAAGCTCTATGGACTGAAAGAACAGAAAATCATTAAGATTCAGTTATAATGTAAAATTGAACAGCACCACTACCTTAATATCCATCAAAATATGACTTAAAACATTTGCAAGTGAAGAGCAGTATAACCCACACCACCAGCACCAGTTTCAACCTGTCATCCCTAGGAAGGAACAAATAATGAGATCGTGATAGTTGTGTTATAAAGGGTTTGGGCATTTGTCTAGAATACACAAATGGGAAACCAAATTTGAAGTGAAACGGATGCAGTCATCAGACAAAATGAAATTTTTTTTTAAAGAGGGAGCTGGAAAATGAACATCCAAAGAGCTTATTTATAGAAGAAATCCCACTCCATAGACTTGATTAGAGATAGGCCGTGGTTTAAATAAGTGAGATGAACTAGCTTTAAATATCAATTTTAAAACTTTTAAATTCTTAGTAAGTTGTTTCACAAACTGGCTTTTTCTCTTTTATTTTTTTGTAGAAAAAAAAATCAATTCCTTCAAAACGGTGCAGGGGAGAGTGTGTGGGAGCAAGATTTACAGAATAAAGGTTTCCTTTAATTTATTCACTAAAGATTCCTGGCAGGTAAGACTCATTTAAAGGAAACACTTTTTTTTTTTTTTTTTCCCCCCGATCTTCTAAATTCCCATCTGTACTCAGACAGTTCTGTTTACACTGTTACATTCTTCAGGAGCAAAACTTCTCCCATGTAAAATGCTGAAGGAGCTGTGCATGAACGTCGCTGAAAAATGTTTTCTCTGTGCAGAAAGTTTCCCGAAAATGACAGTGGTGTTCACCACAACAGCCTCATGAAATCAGAATCCCAGGGCACCACCTGCACTGATCAAGGAAGCTGTTGCAGCCCTAGCTAAGGAGACAGGGCTCTTTTCATTAACCTGTAACAGGTCTGGTTTTTAATGCAGAAGGTCCTCAGCTTGTTGGCTGATCTCTCAAGCTCATGGTAACTAACATATTCGTGCTAAAGATATTTTATCTGTGGGATAAATATACCCCAAATGAAGCAAGCAAGGAGGAGAGCTCATGGCAAGAGTCATGCTCAGTTAGTGCAGTCAATAGAAGTTATTTGAAGTTGTTTTAGTGGCTTTAAAATAATCCCTACACCAAACCCAAACCTTACCTCCTGCCCTTCTATTTGCTGGTGTTTTTAATAGTTTAAAAGCCTCACAGATGTCTTGTCCAGATCTTGAGAATGTTCAAACAATTTTGGATTTGCCAGGTTTAAATCTGTATTTACTCTTTTTCTATCTTGGACCTAACAAACATTTTTGGTCCATGATCTCTGCCATAACCTGAATTTGCAGTGGTTTTATGTGATCACTTCAGTGCTGCAGTAGAGTTTCTTCCTTCCAGGTCTCTAATTACCTTCACAGCCCAGCAAATGTGTGTGGTAGTCGGTATCCAAAGTCCACAAGAAGAAATTATTTTGCAATGTCCTTGAATGAGTGTTAAATTTTTTGTTATGATGGTAAAAGCAGAAGCATTACAACAGGGCAATACATTTACAGCAGCTAATTTTGTGATATTTTCTGCGAGACACTAAAATAGTTCTGGAATACCAAACACACACAACTTTTCCAGGCATTGATTTTCACTGCTTGGATGGTAGCAAATGCAGGTTGTCAAGGTTTCAAACTCTGTGTATTGCTAGTGTTCTTCTGTTGCATTTTCTGAAATACCCAAAGGTAAGAAGCTGTCATTGTTTTTAGGACCTGCAGAGTGTAAGACAGTGAATTTGCCAGCCCTTGCTGGAAATTGTCACTAGATGCTGAGATGTGTTCTTCCAGAGTCCTTTGTAGATTAACAAATGAGGTTTTCTTTATGGAAGACTTATACCAGTACGGGGAATCCCTGGTCTTAAAACATGTAAAATAGGGTGTCTGTGAATGAACAAAGGGCGAGAATAGGTGCAGGAAAATCTAGCAGTGAAAAGTGGACAGCACAGTGGTGCTTTGTAGGAAGCACCAAAATACCTGAAGGTATGAATCCTGATGCATTCCAAAGCAAATGCAGGAATCACAGTGGTGATGGATGTTTAAACAAAGCTCTCTGTTCAGACATAGAGAAGCCATGTAGCATTAGGGCTCACAACCACAAGCCTTGGAAATTTCTGCAATAAATTCCAAGCTAGACAACAAAGAAGAACCATGATACATGGACTGCCTTGCTGTCCTTGAGTCGAGTTAGGTATTTGCTTGTTTACAAGCACTGAAGAAACCTTGTGGTGTCTGAGTCCTGTTTGGGTGACTGGGATGCAGATCCCTCACATGCAAAAGCAGCAGGTCTTCATTGAGAGCTCGTTTGCCTGGCATGGAATTCCAGAGACTGTAATTACAGATAATGCAACCCAATTTTCCTGTCAGGGATCTGCTATTTGTAGTACCAGCAGAACCAGAGTGTGTCACATCCCTGCCACACTCCAGCCAAAGCAGAAGCAGCTGTCAGGGTTTGCCAAGCATCCTGGGGTAAAAGGAATACAGAGAAGGTATTTTTGAGCATTATTTGGTGATCAGCAAGCCTGCAGGATCATTCTGTGTCACACCATGCATGGATACTGCGGTGCACAAATGCTGCAGCTCAGTCGAGGTAGGAAAGCACTCCATCTGCTGTGGCCTGATTTGTAACACAGGACTGTAAAACCCAAACTAGATATCCCTGCTCCCGTGAAAAGGTCTGCTGTGCTCAGTATGGTGTGTCCAATATAGCAGCAGCAGCAGCAGAGCACTTACTTGAGTAAGAATGGACATAATTTATAGTCAGTCAGGCTCTCAGAATTAAAAACTACACACAAAATCAAACCCAAGGCTGTTACGTTTAGGGATGTTGTATTTGTTCTAATTTGCGCATTTAGCAAATTAGGCCTTTGGCTTTTTTCCACCATTTGCAGTAAAATATTGCCTTCTTGCAAAGAGGGCCTAGAAGAAAAGTATGAAATTCTGGGGAGGTACTGAACTTTCAACGTCCAGGACTAAGTAAAAGGTCATCATTAAAGCAAGCAGAAATGACAATAAGATTTCTGTTTTAAAAGCTAGCATCAAGACACCTGCTGTTACTGAATAACATGTATCAAAGATTTTTCCACCAAATAAAGGTCATCCTTTCTCTTCAATTGACCCTGTATTTGTAAAAGCAAGATTGGCTTGACTCAATCAAGACTAGCTTTTCTCCCCTCTATACATTAAGGAGTTTAACATATTTGTGGAAATGAATGACATTTCCCCAATCTCCAGAAATCCAATGGCCATTGGTGACTCCCTTTTAGTTTGATTCAGGTTACAGTAACCAGTTGTTGAATCTACCTTTGAGTACCCCTCATGCTTAGACACTTCAGCTATCCATCACAGAGTTATTTAAGGCAGAGACATCTTCACCTGCAGCCACCTGGAAAGAGAATCTCCAGTTTCCAATTCCTGTCTTCCATCATACCCAGCAATTTTATTTATTTATTTATTTATTTATTTATGAAGATTAAAATCAGCTTAGAGGAACCTGGGAATTATGTTTCAATGCATGCAGGTGCAATGGCTCTGAAATAGAACTAATAATGCTGTGACAAGTGCCTTGTAATTTCTAGAGATGTCACACTTCATTTGACATCACTCAAATGCCATGTCCTAGTAACACAGAAAGAAGCAGTGTCCACGATGTAGAAGTTGTTACACGCTGAGGGGAGTGAAAATTGGAACAGATTAATCAGAAAATCTGAACAATTCAGGCCATAAAGCCTTGTAAAGGTTGTTTAATCTGACCTCCTGCTCAATGCAAGGCCATCTTGATCAGTATTTCAGGGCTGTATTCAAGTTTTGAAAATCTCCTGCAGCTTCTCTGCACTTTTTCCAGTTCTGCACCAGCCTCAGAAGGAGATGATTTTTTAATAGTTTGGACCAGTTAGAATTTCCTTGCAAATAATTTGTCTTCCATTGCTCTTAGGTCTTTTTCTGTGTATCTCTGGGATGGGCCTGGCTCCCTTTCTTTTAATGATCTCCCTGCAGGACCCCCAAAGTCTCTTCTCCAGGCTGATCCTCAGTGTTTCCTCACAGGGCAGCTGCTACAGACCTTGGTTGTCACAGTGGCTCTCTGCTGATACTTTTCCTGTTTGTTGGTATCCAAAACTACTCTCACAAATACCAAGCAGAGGGGAATGACCAACTCCTTTGACTTTCTCTCTGCAGCCTTGCTGCTCATGCTGTTATTGCTCTGTGTTGGCAATTGGTTCATGTTGCTCTCCTTGCTGGGCTGTGAAGCCTGGGAGAGCAATCTGGATAAATACCAGGTTGATGGAGGCAAGGAGGTGTAAAGAATTGTTTCTGTGGGAAATTTCGATCAGCATATCTCATTCAGGAAACTGACCATTGTGCAAGGCTTGGAGGATAAAAATGGGAGTGATACACAAAGAAAGAAATGAGTGATCACCAGCAAGAACTCTTAGGTCTAACACAGAAAAAAGTTTACAAACAGCAATTTTTCTTTTCCCCAAGTATCTCCAGGCAGGGATCTGAATTCTTCATGTTTAAGAGCTGTGGATGTTGGGTTTGCAAAAATACCCGTGGATTCTGGTTGGATTTGTTTTGGGGTTTTAAAAATTTATTTTATTATTTCCTGCCTCACACCCACATGTAGCTTGTCCGCAGTGAGGGGTTTATATTCCTGATCAATGTGTACAAACATATCATTTTCACAAAACATGCATCAAGTGTGCAGTAGGTCAATCATGTTTGGATTGCCCATGCAGATTGATTTCCTGGGATAGCTATTGCCCAGCATTCCAACAGCTCAGAGCCTGGAAAACTGGTACAGCACTGCTCAAAGCTCTATCTCCTCCTCAAATCAGGAGAAAAGGGATTGATTGCAGCTGTTACTAGCAAGATAGATTAAAGTTAATCTTCAAGCTATGAGAAAACTCCTATATGTGTAGATATATATATATAAATGTGTTTCTAGATGATGCTGTTTACCTCCTTCCAAAAGCTTTATATTCTCCAAGATGCCATAAGTAGAGATATGTAGAAAGGTTATACAAAAAGGCAAGCTTATTCACAATGACATCATACCATAAAATTGAATATCACTGTATTATTTTTAATTTTTCCTCTTTAGAAATATCTGTCTCTATTTTGCAGTATTTATGCCGTGGAATTAGAGACATAAGTAAAATAATTGGGTAAGATATTACTGGGCATACTTCGTGCTTCAGTTTATGAATATAGAAACCAATAGGGCTTGTTAAGAAAATGTTTGTATTTTTAGGTTTGTGTCCCTTGGAAGAAGGCAAAGAAAGCACTGGCATTGAGAATATATAGCAGCATTGAGTCAAATGTGAGGACTTTTTAATGGAACGAAGTAGGAAAAATTTTGCAATCTTTAGTCACACCTGTTAATCTTGAAGAATCAAGAGTCCAAGTGCATTGCATTACAACGTATTTATTTTTAAAGAGAGCTTTGCTGGACTAGCTTACTCTTAGTAGTGTGATGCTACTTGGAGCCTTTGCCAGAGACAAAGAATTACTCCTCAGGATTTGTGCAAATGCAATTGGAAGATGGCACTTTGCTCAGCACACCAGCTCTGAATTCATTGGCAGCTGTGCCTGGATGCACCTGCAAGACCTGACACTAGTGATGCCTGAGGAGGGCTGACATGAAACAGAGACTGCACAGAGCTGGAGGATTGAGTAGGGATTTATTGAAAGACTTCCAGGGTTCACCTTGGGCAGGACAGGGCCTGGCCAGGGCTACACCCAAGGTGGACCAAGAATGGTCACAAAATGGACAAACAGTCATGAGGTCTTACATATTTATAAGTTTTGGTCTATTTGCATATTGGGGTTTAATTGTCCAACTACAGCTTCAGGTTGTGAGGTCCCATTGTTCTTGTTCCTCCCTTCAGCTCACCCTTGTTTGTGCTTTTGGGCCTGAAAGTTGTCCTTGGTCTTCAGCAGGAGAAGGATTTGTTTTGTCTCCCTGCTCTGTGAAGAGAGCTGACAGACACTGAATGTCAGGCTCAGAACTGCATCCCTGGGCAGCACAGAATCTGCAAAATATGAAAGCTAAAACTTACGGCATCACTAAAAAAAAAAAAGTGAGTAATCCTAGCTCTACCTTTGAGATTGGATGTATGAAACAAGAAAACTGTATGAAAACACTAAAATAGTGCAGGCTGTTGTAAATCATGGTGCTGTCTAGTGGAGCAGGGGCTCAACCACACCCCACAGGGAGGGGGTTCTGCCCCTCTGCCCTGCTCTGCTGGGACCCCACCTGCAGAGCTGCACCCAGGTCTGGGGTCCCAGCACAGGAAGGACCTGGAGCTGATGGATCCAGTCCAGTGGAGGCACCAAGATGATCAGATGGATGGAGCAGCTCTGCTGTGAGGAAAGCCTGGGAGAATTGGGACTGTTCTGCCTGGCGAAGAAAAGCTTTGGGATGCCTTCACTGTGGCCTTCAAGTACCTGAAGGGAGCTTACAAGAAGGATGGAGAGAGACCCTTTACAGGGGTCTGGAGTGACAGGACAAAGGAATGGCTTCAGACTTACAGAGTGGATTCAAATTAGGTATTAGGGAGAAATTCTTTACTGTGAGGGTGGGGAGGCCCTGGCACAGGTTGCCCAGAGAAGCTGTGGCTGCCCCATCCCTGGCAGTGTCCAAGGCCAGGCTGGATGGAGCTCTGAGCAACCTGGGATAGTGGAAGGTGTCCCTGCCCATGGCAGGGGATTGGAATGAGGTGGTTTTGAAAGTTTCTTTGAACTCAGGCCATTGTGTGACACACATGAGGGGAGGTTGGTGCCACACAGAGCCCCATGCAGCAGCACTGGCATGGTGTCCTACCAGCCCCTTCCTCTGGGTGTTCCGCTTGGGAATCTGCCAACCACGGTCACTGGGCTCGTGTAGATGTGGCCAGCATGTCTCAAAAGACAACTGCACACATTGCACAACTTTTTAAAGGATCCTTACATGTGAAATGCACTGTTTGCATCTAAGATTACAGCCTGAATTTAGAAAGGGAAGACGGGAAATGTGGGAAGGATAATTCTCCATGTTTTTTTACAATTTCTATTTACCTGAAGAAAATGTTCATGTTCTTTATGTCCTCAGGCCACCTGCCACTGCTCCAGTTCCAGCATTTGCTGCATCTCTTCTCAGGGAACCCTTGAAACCATATGGTTCACTTGCTGTTCCTACATTTCTGTGTGCCTAAGGAGTTGGTAGTAGTAGTGATCTCTATTCTTTCTGCTACTTTACTCCATGTCTTGTTTGCTTTTTATGTTTGTTTTTTTTTTTTTTTCCAAATGAAAATATGACTGTTGCACTTTCCAGCTGCCCTCTTGCTCAACACTAGCAGAATGAAAATATGCTTCCACCAGCATGTGGCTCTTTTCCCATATTAGAGCAAACAAACAGACACAACTTTGCTTTGTAGGGACAATATTGGAAAAATCCAGCTTCCTAATCTTTTTGTATTGATCTTCTCTTGAGCAAGTTGATGGACTGGGTTTTGCTTCCATTATATTCCTACATATCCCTCCAGACCTTTTTATCTGGGACTCCAACCCCATGGAGAGCGAAATCTCTTCCCAAAATCAAAGAGGCTGGTTGCTTTAGGAGTGTGCATATGTGTGCTCAGCCTGACAGAGCTGGCAAATAATTTCTGAAGAGACCATTACAGGAAAGGCCTTTTGATGTTGTAAAGTATAAGTGGATACATAATATGTGATATATCACTATGTAATAGCCAGTGAATATGGTGTAAGGGAAAGAAACTACACTATGATATATGAAAATCCCATGTAAGTGTGTTTACCAGGTAGGGGATCCCCACTGGGTTTGCAAGGGATGTGTTAGTCTCAAGTGACAAAGATTTAAAGGGTGAATAACAGCCAGCTAAATTTTAGCCTGTTACCAAAGCCAAGGATGCTGGGGTTCCTGTTTAGGCACAATGAATGAAGAAATTCCACTTATATGTTTGTGGACTACTGGTATGCTTATTTTGTAATACATAAGATTTGGCACAAAGGTTGCATTTAGACATTTAGACTCCACAAGTATGGTCAGTGGCAAAATAATATGAAATGCAGTATCAGCAACGATTTTCCATGGCTCCATGTTAAAGAATTACATGGAAATGCCACAGTAGTGAGTACTATGGGATGCCACGGTCAGTGCTGCCTGCTGGGACTGTGGCTCTGTCCCCCAGGATGCAATGGCTTTTTTTCAAAGCACATCGTGTTCAGTAGAAGAACAGGAATTCATGGGAAGATTGCAGGACAGAATACTGTCCAAAGTGTTTGTCACTAGCTCTTGAGACCAGAGCTTGCAAAAAGAGGATTCATGAGTGTCTCCCTGAGCCTGAACCACTGAACCAATTCATGTTTGTTCCAAACAATTTGGGCCATAACAAGGCCTGAAGACTAACAATTACCCTGAACCTGAAGAATTAGCACTCAGGGACATTAAAAATAATAAACTGATTTGTGTATCCAGAGGTTTGCCTGTGTATCTCTCAAGGGGAAGGTATTGGTCACAGTAGTGTCTTTGCAGCCAGGAACAAAATAGTAATTCAAACTGTAAAAGGAAAAGAAAAAAAAAAAGAAAAAAAAAAAAAAAAAAAAAAAAAAAAATAAAATNAAAAAAAAAAAAAAAAAAAAAAAAAAAAAAAGCATTGAATTTGTCTTCAATAATGAATTATTTTGGACATTTAAACCTGAAATCTGCTTTTCTATGAATTTATTTATCTCCAAGTTCATGCTTGTAATTTCAAATTTTACTGCTCATTAACAGTAAAACATTTTAACATTTAACTTTTTTCCAATTTAATTTTGCTGAAGTTATTTGGGACAAAGCAGAGGTAAGCAGAGATTCTGCAGACACAAACAAAGTTGTGCATCTGTTCCTGAATCCCTTGCCTAGGAGATGTAATGGATACTGAGGCACCGTATCCAGTATTTTAAGGAGCTGGTCACATTATACAGCACATCTGAAAAATGGCTGTGTCATTATTTACATTGTACAGAACAAAGGAGTATTCAGGAAATGTCATGGGTGATTAAAGCAGGAAAAAATGAAATCCATTCCCCATACTGACACTTATTTTCCTTGTGTCCTCACACAAGTCTCATCTTGCAGGCTGCTTAAGCACATGGTTTCTGGGTGACTCACCTCACCCCAGTGGCAGGCTCCAAGACATATCCAATACATTTCCCATATCCTCAACGTCAGGAGGAAGTTGATATATTTATATTTATAATATAAATATTTCGTATTTGTATATTACATGTATTAATTTTGTGGGACTGAGAGGACATGTTATTATTTGAGGTGTCAAAAGGGAGGTTTTAGCAAGTAAGATAAACACAGAGACAGCAAAATGCCAGCACACAGGGTACAAGTGCAGCTGAAATGAAAATCTGAATTTTGAGCTCTGAAACAAAAAAGCACTTTTAAAAAGGCTGTCTGCTAGAAGAAAAAGAACATCAGGAGAAAAAGTACTTATAAAACAGGCTTTTAAAATATTTATATCAGCATTTACCTAAAATGTAGCCCATCCTTAAACACAGCTACAGATAAAATTAATTATTTAGTGTGACACTTCATTGTGTGTCCCACAGAATTCTTACTTGATTTGGTTCTCAAATTGATTTGTTGGTTAGGTGTAGGACAGCTGCACTAGATTTATTTGATTTGTTGGTCAGGTGGACACACAACTGTGATGGTTATAGCTAACACTGACAGAAATGTTATTTGTCACATAAACTAGGTGCAAGCTGAATGAAGCAAAAACCAGGTTCACTCCACCTTATTCCATAGAAAAATTTAGTCTTCTGAGTGTTGCAGTATTTGGGAGGTTTTTTGTTTGTTTGCTTCTTTTTTAATGGTTTATAATTTCTGTGATGTGACAGCTTTATATCTATATATCTATATCTATATCTCTCCATATATTTGTAGATTTACCACAAAAAAGAAACCAAAATTTTCAAGCAATGGAGATAAATCTTACATATATACCAAAAAAGAAAAATATCTCTCTGTCCATAATGGGAAAAGAGGATTTCTTTTCTTCATACTAGTATTTTCCCAGACTCTGGTGCTAGTCCATGGCAGAAGACAAAGGTTTGAGCAACTTCCTTTCTCTCCTTCCTCAGGCACTGAAACTTCTCCCCAAAGGTGTGGTTCTCTTCCACTTGGTCCCTTTTAATTTTTTTTAATGAAGTAGAACAGGAGTGAGGCCATATATCTATGATAAATTTCAGTTTATCATAGAATGGCTTGGGTTGGAAGGGAACTTAAAAGATCTTAGAGTTCCAACTAGATCAGGTTCCTCAGGGCCTCATCCAGCCTGGCCTGGAATATTTCCATTTTCTAACTAATATATTGTGGCAGGATTATTCCCTGTGAATGCACTCTCTGAAGGTCTTTGAGTGCTGCATGAGGATGAACTCCATCCTCCACTTGAAGGCTTTGGGAAGTTTCTTCCTTCCTGGTCCCTCATGACAGTTTTCAAAATAATGGGTTTCGTGTAATCTTCAGCTAGACCATTCAAATGCACCCCAAAATCTTGGAATTTTTGGGGGAAAAAAAGTCGCTTTATTGATAATTTAGTTTTCTTTGCCTTATCAACCCCAAATGGGTACTTCACACATGCTTATTGCTCCTAGGCATGCATAAAATCTACGAGAACAAATGGAAAAATGCAGAATCCCTACCATGTTTATATATACTGGCTTGGGCTCTGGCAGTTGCTCATTTGCACAGTTACCTGTCTGAAGGCAGGCAGGATTTTGGGTGAGATAAATTGAATAATCTGGCAGTTGTGCTCCCATGTTACACAGTAGCTCCAAATTCTGCTGTTTGGACCTCCTCATGAACAGGCTAATCCTGACAGTACAGCTATGGGTTGAAGGGTAAGTAGGTGAGTTTTGTGGAGGTGGGATCTGTTTTGGGGAAAAGGAGAAATGGAATTAGTCAGGGAAACCTCTTCTTCACCACAGAGCTCACAGAGATTAAATGTTCTGTGTTATAGCTGTGGGTAGGGTGGGATTTGAGGCAGGTCACAGCACAGAGCCAGGAGCAGCTGCTGTCATTTCTAGTGGCAATTCCAGAGCAAACTAAATTAATAACCTGTAATGGTAAGGGCTTCTTTATGAGATTCATCCTTTTGAAATTATGGGCTGCACAGATAAGACAGTGGGTGAGATGAATGTAGTATAATGTATACAGGAAATACATGAGCTGGATAAAACACATCTTATAGCTGCAACACAGAAAAAAATAACTTAATATAGATTATATAATTTTATATATATAAGGGAACATATAAACAAAAATTAAGCTTGGCTTAAAGCATGTGGGAAATTGGTGGTAGACTGGACAACTTGTGTTGGTCAGAAGATCATTCAGCAAAACCTGAAGGAAGGTTTATTTCTGTATTACCTTTCATTTTTTTTCAGGCAGCATTGCCCTTCTAAAGATATCCCTTCAAAAGATGGACCTTTAAAGAATGTCTGCAGATCTGGACTCCCTCAGATTAACTAAGGGCACACATTTCAAAGGGAAGTGGTGTTCTTGGGAATTCTCTGCCAGCCACCCAGATCTCAGCTGCAGAAGTAAAGGATAAGTAGTAAAGGAGTTTAAATTTCCTCGAGCTGCCTTCTGTTGTGCTTCAGCTTTGATCTGCCAGGATTACCTTGAGAGGTGAGAAAAGTAGTTAATTTTCCACTTTCACTTGAGTCTTTCCCTTTCTCTAGGGGATGTGCCCACTGCCTACCCAGGTGAGCTGAATGCAGTACCAGAACCTGAGCTTTCAGGGTGCTGACTGATTTCACAGACTGTCAGATGAGGGATTCGAGGATTTTCCTTGATTTCAGTGTAGCTGCCATACAACTACAACCAGAGAGGTGGACTTTCTCCTCTGGTCAGCCCGTGATGCCACCACCTTTACTTTGTTTTTTCTCTGTGGTCCCACAAGAGCTCTCTTGAGTTCCCAGGGAACATTCTTTACAAGTTACCTTTCTCCAGCTCTAAATTAAAACTATTATTTGTGGTGATGGCTATGAAAAAAGATTTAACTCTGCTTAGGTGACTTCTGCTTTGTTTATAAAGTTAAATATGTTGCCTTCTTGTGTTGTTTTACTTCTTCATCTTTTGTCTTTGGAGTTATATTTAGGCTTTTGTTTTATTATTAATTAGATGCCATCCTTTTGTTCTGCTCTTATCACACCTCAAACAATAGATTCTCAGCCACAGCCAAGGCTTCTGTCTTCTTCAGTAATACAAATATTTGGCAACAGAGCACAATGTGTGTTTGTTTTTAAACAACCATCACATGGAAGCTCTCATGTCCTTGCACTGTTGTCAGCTGTTGCAAAGGACAGAATAGCAGATGGCAAAATGGGCTAGGAAAAATGACTAAGCATGACTTGAGCTGCACCAGGAGGAAGAGGGATCAGAAATAATGATGCCCTCCACTCCTGGATCCTGCTTTTTGCAAACTTTTGGCACTGCTATGCTGGTTGTGTGCTGGCACAGGCTGAGGCTGGTCCTTGTGCTGTGGAAGCTTTCCTGGAAGGAGGGAAGCAGTGGCAGATCATGATGGGCAGGGTTTTGTGTGCCCTGGCACCTCACTCTCAGAGCTGCTCTGTTTCAATCCTCAGCTGCAGAGCACTGTGACAGGTCCCCTGTGCTAGTATTGTGTATTGAGTATCTACAGCTCATCAAAAAGCTCAGATGTGCCCTGCAGACTCAGACCACATGGGGAAAACAATAAAACCTGAGGCACAGGTCTTGTTTCCCCTGTGGCAGGGAGTAGAAACCTCTGTGACCAGAAGCAGAAACACTGATCTAAACTGGTCACAGCTATCTTTGAACTTGACAAAGTACTGGTGGTAACCTCCCGGACTTATAATATGCTTTACTTCTCAGGCCAATCTGTGTTCAGACGAGGGACAGTTTTAAATCAGGCATGCAAAAAGGCAAATAGAGCTTCTTCACTGGGCCCAGCCAGACCTGCCACCCATGGTCTGTGCATGGGATAAGCTGCTTCTGTCCACTCTGCTCCCAAGACACAAAGGGCAGATAAAACAGCATCATGGCAATTCCTAGGAAATGCAATGAGTCAGTTCCTGGTAATGATGAGACTCCTGTGAGTCAGATCATTAGCACTGATTTCCATTTCCATTGCTCTTGCCGTTGTTGGGCTTTCTGATTGTTTTAAGAAAGGGGATATTTTCATTTTACAACTGTTTTTAAACTACTTTCATAAGGAAATAGGTCTTATGTGGTAATTGAACTCTGTCTGCCCATCCTTTCCCGGAAACTTTTGTGTTCATCCTCAAGAAAGGTAGCATTTTCAAAGTTGCTAAGTCCCTGCAATGTTCACAAAAACTGCTGGCTGGATAGAAGAAAAAACCCCTGTTAGTGCTGTGGTGAGAGACATGCCACAAAGGCAGCTCACTCTATGAGTCACCAGAGAATCCACACCTCCAGATAGCAGGAAAAGCTTTGGAGCTTGCATGTTATATTAGACCTCAAACAGAGACACGTCTATTAGAAACTAAAAATAATCATCGCCGCTGCTCCCAAGAAAACTGATTTTTAATTGTACAAAATCCATCCTGTAAAAGAAGCATTTGTATCTGGCCCTGTAGATTCATATGCTCCCCTCTCTTCACAGGCATTAAGATTTAAGGTACTCATCAGTGGGAAATATGTATAACCTCCCACAGGACTGCAGTCTCTCCTTCAGTACTAACATATTAAAACTAGACTTCTTAAACATTCATATTAATTAGTCTGTGAGGAACCATTATCAAAATATGGTGTGAATACATAATTATGAGGGTGTGTTGCCTGGCAGAAAAATGAGGGTCTGATCCTGCCTCCTCCCAAGGAAAATGGCAGCTCCACCACTTGTTTTTGTGTAAGCAATAGTGAGCCCCAAGGCAGCAGAAACGGGAGACAATTTCCCCCTTCCTGCCTCCCTGGAAGCACTGTCTCACCCTTGCTGAGAAAGCACTTCACCCCTCCTGGGAGGGGAGAGAGAAAGCAGAGCGTTTGGCGGCTATTATCAATATTCATGCACAGCTGCAATGCACAGGCCTTATTCCCTGCTGAAATGTGCCATTAGCTGCAGCAGGGCTCGACCCAGAGCGGGACAGACCCCTGTTAGTGCCACTCAGGAATTCCTGGCTGTCCTCTAGGCACATCTACTGTCCTGCCACAGGAGAGGACAACCTGGCTCTGCTTGTGTCAGGGCTGTTTATCACCTGGTCCTGGTCCTGTGAGAAGGACCAGCAAACTGTCCTGTACGTGATAAGTGTTTAGGCAATTGCAGAAGTTCACACTCTGCCATTTCACTGGGCTAAGAGGCAAAACCTTTGTTTGGCCCCTGATAAATGCAGAGCCAGAGCCTGCAGGATATGGCAAGCTATGTGTTAATATTAAAATATCAGTCCCATAGCTCATCTCTGATGAAGATCTCATTTGCTCAGGGTTTTTTGTTTGGTCTATTTTGTCCTAAATAGAAAATAGTACGGTCTAGAAAATGCAGAATGGGACTAGAAAACTGCAAAGAAATCTCAGATCTTGTTTTTCTGCCACAGATTTGTTTGCAGCCCTGGGAGAATATGAGGATATTATTTCCCCATCCCCAATTACTGTCTTGTTTGTAATCTGGTGGAAGTGCTTTCCCTGCTGTTTCCCATCCCCAAGTTTGCCTTCTTGGCTTAGCCATATGCAAAACCAGTGGATTTTTTTGCTCGTACTAGGATACATCCCCTCCTCATCCAGGATTCCTTTCTCTTCTGCTGTTCCTGTCTCTCCCATTGGCTGCAGCAAAGTTGCACTGCCTTGGGAGGAGCAGGGGTGGAATATGGGCTTGTTCCCAGCTGCCTCTCCCTGCCCTCCCTGCCTGAGTGCTGGCCAGGAGACAACTGTCCTGACACAGGGTCCCCAAGGTGTCCAACACTCCCTGTGCTCCACCACCCAGCAGCTGCCTTGCTGTTTTAGGAACAATGCTCTGCAAAGGATTTCCATTTCACACTCTGTGCTGGTATAACTGGACAGGTGTGCTACAAACACCATCATGAGAATTTTTCAGTCATGAGGTTTAACAACTCTCATTGAAGACAGGCAGACTCAGAGATGGAAATCTCTTAGAGATGCACATGACCCTGACAGTGGCAGTGTGGAACTCCCCTTTGGGTCTTGCTGGTACAAGTTCCTACCCCAAACAGCATCAACGACCCTGGTGGTGGCTGGACACTAAATGCTGGAATGAAATTCCTCCTTTATTTTAACCAAACAACTATTGCATATCAGAAAGGGTGGAGGCAAATTCAGTTATTGTTTAGAGAAAACTGGATCTATAGCAGGGCAGGTATTCAATGAGATTTTCTCCATATGCACAATAGAAAATTTCAGAAATTTCTCCTAGGTGCATAGTTATTCTCTTTTTTTGCATCTAATTACTTCTAAAAATCTGGCCTTTGGTCACTGGCCACTTGAACTGAATTATTGCTTTTGAGCAAGTGGAGAGGAAGGGAGAACCTTATCAAGTTAGCAGCCTTTTAACACTCAAACATCACCCTTTTATATTAGAATTTTCCCCACTTAAATGTTCTGTTGGCTTTTAGGAGAACAAGACATTGAAATACATCAGGAGCTGAGGGAAAAGGTTATTCTCACCTCTCTCTAAATATTGTATATCCTTGGGATTTCAGAAGTGTCCTGAGATGAACAGTGCCAAAAGCTTTCGTTTGGTTGAGGTATACTTAGCCAGAAACATATTCCCAAGCCTTGGATATTATCACCAACTTCCACCTCTTTGTAAGCAATATTCTTTCTGTGAAAGTTAACAGCTAACAATCCCTGCAAAATGAACATTTTCTAATAGGATTTCGTGAAGTTAGGACTGCATATAGATGATGTGCTCAATAAACTGCAGTAACCTGGGACCTTTAGCACAGAATTTGATTACGGCAGTGATTGTTTAACTAGAAAAGCCATCCAAAATGCAAGTGAAGCATGCGGCTATAGTGACTGTACCTAGCCACTAGAGAGAGACATTATCCCATGTAGTAAAGTGAAATGTTTCACTTGCTGCCGTGGTTTAACCCCAGATGGCAACTAAGTTCTACACAGCCCCTCACTCACCGTCCTGAGAGGGATGAGGAAAGAAATGGGAAGGGTAAAAGTGAGAAAGCTCCTGAGTTTGGATAGAAACAGTTCAACAGGTAAAGTATAAGCTTTAGTGCACACAAGCAAAGCAAAACAAGGAATTAATTCCCTGCTTTTCATGGACAGGCAGGTGTTCAGCCATCTCTGGGACAGCAGGGCTCCATCACACGTGACAGTGAATTGGGAAGACAAACATCATCACTCCAAACATCCCCTTTTTCTCCTTCTTCCCCAGTTTTATATTCTGAGCATGATCCAGATGGTCTGGGACATCCCTTTGGTCACTTGGGGTCAGCTGTCCTGGCTGTGTCCCCTCCCACTGATGGGGTGAGTGAGGGGCAGAAAAGGCCTTGGCTCTGTGTGAGCCCTGCTCAGCAATAACTAAAACATCCCTGTGTTGCCAGCACTGCTTCCAGCACAATTCCAAAACATGCTCACACATCAGCCACTGTGAAGAAAATTACACTATTACAGAGTTAATTTTTCAGTCAGCTCAAACCCAGCAAACTTCTGAATGTCCAGTAGCCTCACCTCAGAGCAAAGTGACAGGAGGTGACAGAATCCCTGACCAAACCTTGGGGAGCTGTGGCCCGTGGCTGCACGTACAAGGAGACCGTTCCAAAACACTGTAACAGCGCAGTGGGGAAGGTGTCAAACTCACATTTCTCTATTTTCAATCAAATCTGTACACGTGCAATTAGGGAAGTGGGGCAGGGCAATGCTAACCAAGCCCGCCCAGGTAACCTCTTGCAGCGTGACACTTAGGCAGGCAGACGGATTTTTTTTTCGGGCTTTACAGAAAGATCAAGAGCCAAATTGTACAGAATTGTGGCAAAACCTTCAGCACCAGGGTGCCTTGTTTAGATCAGGTGTGTTTTAATCCCAGACACGAGAGTGCTGGAGCGCTGTGCTGCCAGCAGCGACCTGGGGGGCTGCAGCAGAGCCTGAATGGTTAATGCGGGCTGCTCAGCCCTGAGATCAACAGGTGCTCGTGTGTTCGGAAAGGAGAACCGGGCAGACTGGAAACTGCCATGAGCTGGTAGCGGCATCATCCATAAAGCCAGCGCTGCATCCGAGCCGATAAACGCGCGCTGCGGGCTCCGATAATGCCCCGAGGTCAAAGGCTGCGCTCCTGTTTGTAAAGCCTGCCAAGGCGTTCGAGCTTCCGAGCACGGGAAGGTGTAGTTAAAATAGCAGTGGTGGGGAACGGGGGAAGCCCTGATCGTGCTAAAAATGCATCTGGATGCACAAGCGGCTGTGCTGTGAGTGAGCGGGACGGTGCCCGGCTGTAAGCTGTATTTAACCCCGGTGATTTTCTGCAGGCAGGTGCCAGCTCCGAGCCCCGCAGGAATTCCCTGAGAGGGGGCTGAGCACCGCCTCGCTGTTTTGATCTTTCCCAGAGCACCGAGCAAGGATGTGCTATCAGGATCAAGTGGTCATTTCCTATGTGATTAGCTCTCTTTTAATGCGGGCGAGGAGCAGCGTTGTCCCCGTGTGCGCTGTTTAAATCATTCGGGGAGCCCTGCAGTTCTCCTTTTTGCTAACATGAAAACAGCTAGGTAACGCGCATTTGATCTATGACTTCTAATTATTTTATATCGGCTCTTAAACTTTGAGTTAGAATTTATATTAGTATCTTTGCACCTGCGCTTGCTCTCGGTTTCTCAAAATAGAGCAGAGGTTCGCTTGTGAAAATCCCGTTAAATTTCACAGGCTGATTCGAAAATCTCGGTAGCAGCGCTTTAATCCTCTGAAGGTGCGGGTTCAGCTGTATGCAAACACGCAAGGAGAAGTCTCGGTCTGGGTTTCCACTAGGACTTAACTAGGTGCACGTTGAAAGTGAGCATTCAGTTTTTGTCTTGCAAATTAGCCAGCACTCAACTGAGGGGAGTCCTCAATCATTATGCAAATAATAAACGGGTAAAATCCCCTTTTCTTTTTATATAGCAGCACAACCCTTAGCGCATCCTCGGAATTAATCAGTTTTAAGGATTGATTACTGTAAAGCACCACAATCTGCTGGCATTAAAATATTAAAATGAAACCTCTTAAAAGCCCCTTTTAAAAAAGCTAACCAAGCCTGGACTGCAGACAGAGGTATTTCCTGACCAGCTGTGTTGGTTCCGAGAAGCTTTTCTAGAATTTGGCATGACACTTTCTAGCATCTTACAAGTGTTCAACGCTTATACTTTTACCACATTTTCTGCATACTGGAAAATTACCTGTACACATTAACATTTAAATGAAAAAAAAAAAAAAAAAGCATCTGATCAATACTCCTGTATCACAGAACGGTGATACATGTGCAAGCAGCACTTGAAAAATCTGTAACTCAGCAGAGAGTTTTGAGGCTATACACTGAGTGAAAAAAATGTATATACATTCAACTACCATCTTGGTGGTTGATATTAACCCCCTAAAATGAGAAACATGAGAAAAAGCCATCCTCGGTTTTCATGGGAAGAAAGGGGGCAAAAAAGGGTTCAAGACAGATTCACAGAAATAATTGTTTTCTGCTTCTTCTCAATTTTGCAAAAGTGGACAAGGACAGGTGTCTGTGCTCCTATCAGCAGCTGTCCCTCTCTAGCGCAACACAGCATATTGCTATTTGCATTTGCAATATGGATCCATCATCCCACTCTAAAATTCAGCAAGTCCAGACTGCTGTGCAAGGGGAATAGGAAGAGCTTCAAGAACTTTATGGACACTTGAGCTTGGCTTCGAGGGGGCTTCAGTTTCTTCCTGAAGGATAGTTATTTGAGAAGGAAAGTTATTGTCCTGTTGTGACAAATCTGTGGCATTCCCTGACCACCACCTAATTCTAACTTCATTTGAGTGGTGCAGAGGCACAACATGATTAACCTTCCTTTACAGAGATGACTTTATTAAAGTTTTTCTTTCACAGTTACCATTCTGCTTAATGAACAAAAATTGTTTTCTGCTCTCACCCCAATACAGATGGCCTCAGGTCAGTGACCTTGCAGTAGTGTCTAAAGAGTTATTGACTCTTTTAATTTAGATATGGAGATGACTAGTGATGGGAGAGTGGCTGTCTTTGCAATGTAAGAATTCCTGATGAGGACAAGGAGCACACAATAATGCCATTGCTCAGTGTGTCCAGGGCAGTTTTCATCTGTGTGTAAAGATGGGGGTTTTGGGAAGCCAGGTGGGCAGTGCTGTGTGCTTACACAGTTGTGCTGTGTATGTAGACTTAATAACTTCCCTTTGCTGCTGAGTATACATTTCAGCTTTGAGAGACTCAGGATTAAGCATTTTCACTCGTTTAAAAGCAGGGAAACCAAGATGAGAGAAAGGCAGTGGCTGGAATGGGGCCGGAAGTCCTGGCCAGCTCAGGACTGTGAGGCTCAGAGCTCTGTGCTCAGACCATGCAACCACAGCCCTGTGCAACAATAACAAGTTTCAGTTCATTCCCATTTGCAGAGGAAAATGAGACCATTCAAATAACTCAATACTCACTTTCTCTGGAGTGGGAATGCATCCCATTAAAGGTGTGTCAGAAGAAATAAAGGTGCCCTAAGTTTATACCTGTCATCCTTTTTTTCTCTGTTGATTGCACTATTTCAGCACCCATATTCTATTCAAAGGAGTTTGAAACTGGCGTGGCTGTTTATTGAAAGGAAACTTCTCAGGGTGGCTCAGCTTAATTGTGTTCTCATTGGAGTGAAACAGGATGCTTGGCCCAAACCTTATTTCCTTCATTTCACTCCGTTCTATTCCAAGCACTTTTCCTGCATCCTGAAGTAAAATATCAGTGATTCTGTATTTTTGTGAGCACAGGGCATTTGAAGGGATGCACAAGCAAGTGAATTTTCATTTATTGATCTCGGAGGAATTGGGAATGCCCATGTCCAATTGGGAATTACCGTGGGCAATTCTTTAGAGCCACTTTTCCACTTTCCCCAGTTTCCACTAGAGGGGTTACACGTTCTAGTTCAGAGTGCTGAAACAACTCAGGAAAAGATGGAGCTGCTTCTTGTCCACCTATATTTTTAACTGCTACAGTTAATTCACAAATATAATAATGAGCTGACAGTACTAGGGCTGGAGGCCTTAATAACCATTACAAAAATCATTAATTACCAGGAAATTAGAGAGGTGTCTGTTAAGTGGTTAAATTTGCAACCTTCTGTCCACAAACAAGAAATCCAAACGCTTGCCTGAATCATAGCTAACTTCCCACACGTTGCTTATAAGCTATATCTTGTTTATTTCTGCATATATTACTCCCAGTAAATGATTAGATTTGTCACCCATGACCCAGTATGCTGTTTGCAATTATTTCTTTTATTAAATTAATCACTACATATTTGCTTTGAGAAATTATGTATGATATCCATCAACGCATGCATGTGTATGAGTGTATGTGAGCACATGAACTTCCCTGATTGCCTTTCCTCTTGTACAGCAAATTAAAAATAACAGGCATTAAAGCTGGCAGAGCTACACTGACAGGGAAACCAGCTCAGAGGGAGGGGGGGAAATTGCTATATAAAGTTTTTTCTTTTGTATTTTAAGTATTTCTACTTATGCATTGAATTTTAATGATCTGGACAGCCTAATCCTCACTAGCAGATGTATAAACACTTGTGGCTCTAAGATTTAAGGGTGCTGGTGTGGACTGCACTCAGCTTTGCTTTTTCCACCTCCCACGTCTTGTGGATGTGCCTGTGTTGGGGGGGTCTGCAGACATATGGGCCCTCACCATATCTTTGGCACTCTGTGTAGCAGTATTACTACCCAGATAACTGCTTTGCAGAATCAGGTCCTCTGTGAATTACTTACTGGGAGAAAGTAATTCACGTGGCTTGCCTCTTTCTGCTGGGGAATATAAAGTCTCTCCTTTCTACAATGACAATTGAAGTAGCTCTTTTTTCTAGGAAAACTAAACCTCATGGTATGTATAGAAATAGGGCTTCCAGCAGTTTGGGCTGCTGTAAAGTTGGGGTTTTCTCTTTTTTATTGTTGTTCATTTTCTTTTCTTTTAATAAAAGTATTTCTATTTCTGTTTAGTTTCCATGCAGTCTTTTAGATATTTCATCCTATCAGATTTCTGTTCTGTCTTGTGCTTTATTTTTTATTGCAATACTTTCTCTGTCTTCTCTGAACATAATTTCTTCTGAGAAGAATTCACCCCCAACAGCTTCTGAGCTTAATTTACAGATCCATTGTATTTGAGTTGGTTCAAAACGAGACAGAAATACTCACTTTTAATCTGTTATATTTCTGAGGTGTTAATTAGTTTGCCACCTCTTGTTTGCCACCCAGTTCAAACTGGCAACCCGAATGCTATGAGAAATTCTTTTCATAATCTTCTAAGAAAATGATATGGAGTAATTTACTTCTGCAACATGTAACTTGCATCAGGAAAGGGATCACTGAGACCAAGACAGTTATGATAAGGTGGATTTCAAACCACAAACACTTCAGCTCGTAAAGGAACCAGAATTAGGCCTATTAAAAGACAAAGTTTAAACAACCTTGTAGATTTCATTACTTTTGCCTGTAAATACGTAGTGTTCTTTACCCACATACAAAGGTTGGGTTGGAACCTCGGCTAGGTACACACACAAATTCCTTCCTTGACTTTTTGACTCGGTCCCTTTCTTAACCAACAATGAATTCAGCGGCGCTGGGCTTTGCATCACCTCGGTAATGATCCGCTCGGTTCCACCTTGCTGCAAAGCGATGAGGCAGAGATGGGAGGGGATTGATCCGGGAAAGGATCAGCCTCCCACCTCTGCAGAGTACGTGCACGAACCCGCCCTGACACACGAGCACACCGTGGGGTTTGAAGCCTTGCATTGTTTTGTCTTCTGCCTGCCTGGAGCCCTTCCAAGCACAGCTAACAAAGGCTCGAAGAAAGGATCCAAAACACCACGAGGGAAGGAAATATCTTTGCTAAAGACTCAAATGGGTTTTTGGTGCGCTGCCAGGTGTGCAGGGGAGGGTGCCCAGAGCTGATGCAGCTGCAGGCAGGTACCCAGCTGTCCCCAGAGATGCCAGGCAGCCACCACTGCCTGAGTCCCCGGGAGGAGCCTGAGGAGGGCATTGGCAGAGCAACAGGTTTGGGGAGAGCAAAGGGGACATCTCACCTGGAAAAACTGTGTGCACAAGCTGAGGCTTTCTCTTAAGCTTTTTCTTGGTTGTCTGCTTGCCTCCCTCCCCTCTGCCCCTGATCAAAAATAGGGCTCACCACAAATTACAGAACTGTTCGTGCAAACCCTATGGGTTACAGACAGAGAGAGAGATGATCTCAGTAGAGATTATTCTCTCTCTTTATACAAGCAAAAGAACCTCTGGGGGTGAACTGTCCTCTGTTTAGAAATAAAATCAGCAGGAGAACTCTGCAACCCATAGGGCTGTATTGAGGTTTGATATTCAATCCAAATATTCACCTGAAATTCTGTAAGATGTTGCCTCCTCTTTTGGACTTAGTGGAAGCTGCTATGATAGTTTTGGTAATAGATTTCATTGTAAAATCTCAAACCAAACCCCTTAATTTTAGCCCCAAGTCTGCAATACAAGGATTTGGCATACAAATTCAGTTTATAGTTGGTATAATTTATCCATGTTCTCTGTCAGTGGAAGACACTGTCCATCCTGCCTAGAAGCCTCCCAGTTGCACAAAGCCTGTGGGATGAGTTCTTAGACAGAAGCACATGGGAACTCCAGCTGTCACCCTGCCAGGTAGTGCTAACACCAGCTGTGGAATTGCAACTCTTAAAACGCCCATGGCACCTTCCTGTAGAGGGATGTCTGGAAAACTCCTCCCCTTTTAGCATTAAAAAGGCCAGGAGCCAGGAACACACCTGAGGAAGGCCAGTTAGCACCTTTCAGCTGTTTGTTTGTGCAATCCCAGATCCCACCAAACACAGCTGCCAAGACAATAATCACTTCCAGCCAGTGACATTTTTCATGAATGTCACAGTTTGAGCAGGGCATATTTTGTGATCTGCTAACCTTCCCTCCTCTATCTGTCAGAAGTTGGTTATGATCAACAGGCAGTGGCACAGCTCATCTTCTAAACAGCCAAGGATCTTTAAAATAGCTTCACCTACTTCAGTTCTTGTTTTTAAGGGAAGAGATTTTAAAGCCAGACGAGTTGTCATACCTCACTCCAGTTCACACAGGCATCAATGACAGAGATGCAGCTGGAACTGAGCAGGAATCCTGTTAGTTAATTCCTTAGGCTGGGTTTTCCTCTCTTTTTAGCTTAAGCATTTTTCCTCCTCCCTTTTCTGTCTGACATCCTTTGCTAGAAATTTGCTAATCTCAGGATTATGCAAGGGAGCATATTTTCAGTCACAGGATGCTCACATGCTTCATGGACCGGGGTGAACTCGAGCTCCGTTGCACACTCGTTGCCTGACACACACACAGGCACACACAAGCCCTGGCTGAGCTCTGATTATCAGGGAATTGATTACACCAAGAGGGGTAAAGATGAGCTTGTAACAAGTGAGATTGCATTTACCACCTCTGTGGCATAAATGTATCCAAAAAACCTCCTTCCTTTTTCCTTCCAAAATGACATTCATGTGTTGCACTATTGTGCAGCATTCGTTGCTTGAGTTTGGAAAGGACGAGGCAGGACAGTTCTGGGGTCAGCATACAAGAATTCTCTTTATTCAGATTTTCTGACTCCATTTATATACACTGTACATAAGTGGCCAATTATTGGCCAAAGGCTTGTCACCCCACTACTCTGGTTGGTGACCATCCCAATCACTCAAATGCTTCTCTCATAGCAAAAGAATGCAAACATTTTCTTATTTACATAAAAAAGTATGGGAACTCAGCTCAGAGTTCCAAAACATCAGAAGGTTAGTCTAAAATATCAGAATGCAAGTTTAAGACATGCAAAAGCAAGGTGACATTTATGTCCATGCGTTGTTCTCTGATGGGCTGTGTCACCACGGGAATGCTGATCCTGCCACTTGCCAGCAAGCTGCTTTTTAGGAAAACTGTGGCCAAGGAGGGTAAACAGGTTGTAGGGGAAGGTAACTGTGAGAGTAGGAGGGCAATTTGTTTTCAGTGCCATCCCAACAATCTGGCCACTAAATAGATTGTAACTTTGGACAAAGAGAGCTGAAATAGGTACAGATAGCTTCTCCAGCTCTGGAGTGCTTCAGGAGATGCTAGATATTCCTATGTAAAAACGTCCTTACCTGCTATGAAACAAAGACCAATATTTAATTATTCTGAAAGCCTTGAAAAGTCCCAAAAGTCTGGGAGCAGCCTGCAAGCAGTGCTCAAACTCACTACTTGATGATTGATGCTCTTCAGGGCTCCTTTGTGTCTTCCTTTGGTGCCTCTTCCTCTTGTCCAATGCCTGTTGTTGGACCTTCTGCCTCCTTCCCCCTCATCCCTCAGTGCCAGCTTCCCTCTGGATGCCAGCTATCTCACAGTCACTTTTCTTTTTGAAAACCTCCTTACTCAAAAAGGCAATTTATTAATCAACTGCATGAAGGCCTTCACTGTGAAAGTATCAGTTTGAATCTATGAAAGAGAAAAGGTAATTCCAGATAGAAACAGCTGGTTGTCTGGGTGAGAAGGCCTTCAAGAATATTGTAGTTGGAGAGTCCTTGCTGTGAACTCTTGGATTTGCTCTTTGTCTGCAAGCCTGGCTTCTAATCCCTGCCCTGGGTTTACAAATACCAGCCCTGCTTCTGGCTTGGAGGATGAATACAATGGGGTTTTATTGCAGATTTCTTTCTGAACAAAAGTCCAGACTAGAGACCTTCTGTTTTTTTTCCAAACTTTTCGGTTTGTTTTGAAGTCACTTAAAAGACAAAATACAAACAACCCCCCACCACACACACACTAATTCAGAGAGTTCTAATTGGTCTTACAGGCTCTTAGAGAGGTTTCATTTTTTGATTTGTCTAACAGAATTTTCTGCAGGTCCCAGAGTGCCACTTGAATTCTTGCTTCTATTTTGATTTCATCCTTGTGTCCTGACATCTCTTCTGGCCTTCTTTCCTGCTTTGACTCTTCTGCACAGGGCCCTGAACCTGGTGCCAGCAGAAGGTTAAACCTCAGGTTTCCCTGCTCAGGAGCTCACCCTGTATTCCAGCACACCCTGGGACTGTCTGGTGCTCAGCCATAGGCTGTGGGCTCCTCAGCAGAAGGTCACAACAGGTATTTCAGAAAGGAAAATCAGCCCATTTCAACAAATCCAACTGAAAAGCTGGTTTTTACTAGTGAAACTTCAACTTTATCAATAACAGCTCTTCATATAAATATTTGCAGAAATAGATAATTGGTTTACTCATCTCTTTATTTTGTCTGAAGAGAAGCAGTTCTATCAAAATAGAAAAAAAAAGGATTAAAAAATACTTTTCTTAATTTTTTGGCAAAAGACTTGCAGTCAAGTTTTCTGTTTCAGAATGACTAAGAGTGAATGGATGGTGGGACACCTGTTCTCCTTGAAAGCTTTTATGTTCTGCTATGTGAACTGGGGAAGCTGGATCACCAGTCACATGGCATATGTTTAAAAATATTATTGAAATGAAACTCTTTCAAAAAAATAATATGTAAGCCTGCAGCACAAGTGTTTGGGTTTTGACTGGGTGTTTTGTTTGGTTTTGGGTGTGTTTTTCATTTAGGTTTTTTTGGTGCGTGTAGGCACACACATTTTCTTTGTGGGTTTTGTTGGGGTTTTTTGGTGGCTGAAACTGAGCTCCAGAGAAGCAATTTAAGGGCACAGATAAGTGCTATTGACTTTCAGTCAGGTAGCAGGTACTTAATTGCTTTTGAATAATTTTGAATATGTGACAACTACGATCAATGTATCTAACATGTGTGCTAAGTTTTGCTCACCTGCTTCGGATTTTTTGGATGCTGAAGTGTTTTAGGAATATTTGTGCCTATGGCTTGATGTGCTGAGATTTGATTCTCACTGGGTTCAGCACATGAAACCTCTGAAAGGTTTACACAGCCCTGTGTGTTGAGATACTTGTGCTACTTCACGTTGCTGATATGCAGGAATTCCTAACACTGAATATAATTATTGTTCATGTAATATTAAGTCACATTTCTAACCTAAATGACTCAATTATATGAAGATGCAAAGTTCCACAAATTAGCTCTGCAGTGTAAAATGCCCTGATATAAATCATGGAATATTTATTATGTGTTTCTTATGTTTCAGACTATTTTATTATACCAGATAAGCACATGAAAACAGTGAGAAAGTAATGTTTGTTGTGTTGTTTTGTTTTGTTTCATGCTATTATTTATCATTTCTAATGCCATGTCTTACATCCTGTTTCACAACAAGAGTCAGACACCCTTGTTTAACTGTTAAGGAAGTCTGAACAGTTTGATCCCAAACAAGGGCAGTTCTGACTAGATACACTAAGAAAATAAAAGGCAAACCCCACTCTCCTCTCCTGGCTGCAACCTGACTGCCAGAGTAGTTCCCACAGATAGCTAGGTTCATTTTGGAGCATCCAGCTGTGAGGTGACACACTTAATGCACCAGTGATCTGATCCAGTATAGAAAATCTTTGGGGCCTGATTCTCCGTGCCTCTCACCTTGTGCAGTCATTTGTAGTGAGCAGCCTGCATGCCCACACACTGGAAAAGCAGAATAGAAAATATTTTGCACTGCTTGTCCTTCACTGCATACCTGTAGCCACGTGAGCAGGTGCATGAGGTAAAACAGACTTTGAGATCTTATGAAAATTTTATTTATATGCCTTTTTTTTTTTTCTTCAAAGGTAAAAGATAATGCTATTTGAGCCTTCTAGTCGGTGATCTTATGAGCACTGCTGTAGGATACATCCAGAGCAATAGAATATCCACACAAAGAAATATGTGCAGGTCTAATAGTCAACACAGACCAGAACGAGTGCTAAACCTGAGTCCTTCCTTAGAAATTCAGATGTTGCCAGTTTAAAGGGTTGTTTTCCTAACCCAGCAATCATTTCACAAAAGGAGCTCCAATGCCAATTTTAAATCAACAATTGCCCTGTTAGGAACACAAACGCCATCTCATTGCAGTGCAACCTCCTCTCCTTTTTGTTTTTATGATAGTAATTTAAGGACATTAGGAGCTGTGTTACTCCACAAAAGATGGTAGTGCAAGAAAACAGCTTTGCATGAGAAATGCTGTAGCAAAAATTGCACATGCTCTCTGATTTTTCAAACGATAATCACAAATTCAGAAAAGAAACTTTGTAGTAAGAAAGAATATTTTTTGGTTGGAAATGTGGCCATTTTTTACTTAATTCTGTTTGGTTTTTTAATGTTTGTTTTCTTTTTTTGCATACATGCTGGAGAATAATCCTACAGCAATGTGCTAAATTTTAAGCAAGGTCACACCACATTTTCCACATTTATTTTAGTATTAATTACTGCACCTAAATATATATTAAAAAAAAAAAGCTCTATACTGTGGCACAAAGCTTGATTATATTGAAAATTAGAAGCTTTTGGCAATGTCGGGAAAGTGAGTCATCTTTTCTGTCCTTTTACGGCAATTTTTTTTTTCTTTTGTTTTCATTTAAGGAGCACTGTAGAGATAATAATCTTAATAAAACAGTATATACAAATCCCTGTTCCTGTGCTACTGATAAGCCACTAACTGTTCAGTCCTGCTAAAACTTACTCACAGGAACTGGCCTCTATTTTCAGAAGTCACAGATTATTTTGATTACCTCCCTTTTCAGTCAATCACCAATTTTAGAAAATGTGGCTGGATGTTAAAAAAAAAAAAAAGGAAAAAAAAAAAAAAAGAAAGACACCTGCTTTTGGAAAGCTCAATGCCACAATTTTTGTCAACTTGTAGAGAGCCCAAAACTCTTGGAAATCACTCTGAAAACTTTGCTGCAGCCTTGGTTTGAGTTTAAAGTGCCCACTGCGCACAACGGTGCACCATGGGGACGCACCTGGAATGCTTGATGGTCTGGAAGTTCCATGTCTGCACTGTCCTAATTAATGAGGGGCTCTGCCCTCATTAATTAGTCCTGAGTGACCCTCACTGAGCCATGCAAGACACATCCCTGGTGGTGTCCCCACACAGGCAAGCATTACCACACAGTTTCTCACCCTGCTAGTGCTTCCTCTGCCTCCAGTGGAGGCTCCATGGAAAACACTATTAATTAACTATTAATTAACCTGGTGGTGGTGTAAACAGCCAAGAAGGAATGGGGGCAGCCAGAATATATGCATGAGACCTCCAGCTGTGATCCTGGGCAGGTTCTTTCACTTCTGGCAGGCACAAAAGTGAAGTTAGGGTTTGGGTCTTAATCCTGTGTTGTATCACGATGGATAATCTGTGATTTTGGGATGCTGCCTCTTGGTTGGGAATTCTGGCATCAAGAAAGGCATGTTTTCTATTAGGGTAGGGTTGGAGAGGCTTAAATGTTTTGATGGCCTTTGTAGCACCTCTGGGTTAGGGGTGGGCTAAAAGGTTGGATTTGGAAATGGAATATACAAGAATATACATATTTATTCATCTGTTGCAATTGACAGAAGGCATTTGATCATGTTCAGTGTGGACTAAGGCTGAAATTAAAAAATAAATCTGGAATTTTGCAAGTGGGTTTGTGCCTAGGAAGGAAGCAAACCTAAGTGAAGTGTTGTGGGGTTTAGGTCCTCCTCCTTTTTCTTGGGGAAGGGTTGAGGGGTGGGCTTCAGAGGTGAGCTCATTGTAAAAGAGAGATTAGGGAAGATCTGCCCTAAATTGTAGCTTTGTAATCCCTGAACTGGGCCCACTTAACTGTTTGACATGTGAAAATATTGTGTTAATGAAGTTCCAGCCTACTTCTTAAATCCATCCTTGTGACTGTCTTTATTCATCTGCATGTCCTGATAGATTATGATTATTTTTATATATACGAGTAATCTCATTGAAATCTATGGGTTACATGATAGATGATTGTGGCTCGTGCCTTTAATCCATTATTGAAGCTGAAAGATGTTTACAGGTTCTTGTAATACTTAATTTTTGCTCAGCATGGACAACTCAAAGCAAATATCTTAATTTTTTCAGCTGACTTCCTTTTCTCTTTATCATTCCATGTGCCTGCAGTAGTTTAAATTACAGAACGCCACACTGACATTTAATTTAATCAACATTTCCTGTTTCTTTTAGATTTTGTATGCACCTTCTACTAAAAATAAATATATTCCTTATTTAGTTAATAGGACCTAAATGTGGGATCCAAACTGCCAGTTGCCCTGCTGAAACATGATTCCATCATTTAATTTCAGGAATCAGCTAACAAGAAACTGGAAAGAGCGTCCTATTCAGGGGCGTAATGGCAGCATGGTTTATGTTCCCTAGGAAGTTATTTTAATGTCTTTTTGAAATATTATGGATGAGATTCTCTATTGCCTCTGGGAGAACAGAGACAAGACCTGCATAGAACCACATTGCTCTAATTCAAGCAACAGAGGCTTTTCCTACTGGCAGAAATCAGTGCAAGCATCACCCTGATTTTATTATGGAGGAGCAGATAAGCCATGCTGAACATAAAAGATGAGAGTGGTGCTTGGACTGATTAGGACCACGTAAGGGTGTTCTTGTGCTGATGCTTTCTGATATGAAAACAGATGTTTGTAAGTTCCTAAGTGGTTTCTGCATTTTGATGTGGCTTTAAGGTTATCTCAGTACCTCAATGATTGGATTACTCTGGCGCAAAGATAATGTTGTTTTATAGGACTCAGGTTTTGTTGTTCAATGCATTTATACCTCTTGAGAGGTAGCAACAAAGCATTTCCATGTGAGAACGGTGGCATTTTATCGCAGCTCTTGTGAAAATGGGTGTGCCAAGACTCAATGGAGTTGAAAACTGGAGCTATGAATTTTCTAGGAGGATGCAAGAAGCAGGTGGTGAAGAGCGGTAGTGAAGGGAAAAAGTCAGGGAAAACCAAAGACAGATTACCTCTGTGAGAGCAGAGAGATCTATCTGTAATTTTTTTTCCCCTTAGAATCATTCATAAAGCTTTAACTTGCAGGTTCAGGGGTGGGTTGGGGAAACCAATGTAGAGCTGTGCATAAAACACTTTCACAAACTGATTTTTAGGCGCACACTGCTCACAGTAAAGATGTGTGATACCTTTCATTTCAACACAGTCATGTTCCATGAACACTAGAACAGAAGCAGGCTGAAGCCATGCTTCCCTGGTGCTGGGAAACTGAGAGTTAGCCAGAGCTTTGCAAATTTCAAATTTAAAATAGCTAGCAATTTTTACACAGTAGCCTACCTTTCACTGCGTAAGTTGCACTGAAAATTTTCTTTTGTGCTTTCTTTAGTTATTCAGGGTGGAAAAGTGGCTTGAAGCTGTGCTCCCAGCTGTGTCCAGCCCGTGTGCTAACATTCAACATCCTGTGCACTCAAATATGCAGGGCTAAATAAGGAGATGTCTTTAGGTTCTACTAAAAAGCATTTGCTTGACTGAAAATGTTGAAATGAGTCAATGCAGAAATGGCAACATCCTTCCTTTAAATAAACAAATAACCTCCCCCCCCGAATTAATTCTTTGCAATAAATAGTAAAAATTAAATTATTATTGGCATTCACAATTGTTTTAAGAAGTATTTGGAAATAAGATGCTAGATTCTTTGAGGGATGAAATATCCTCATTATTCAAGACAAACTCGAATGCAGCTACTAGCCCCAATGGGGCTTTTTTCCTTTCTTTCTTCCTTCTTCTATTTTTTTTTTTTTTTTTTAATTTTTTTTTCCACTGAACACCTTAATCCTATTGTAGAACTAGAAAAATACAGCTCCTGTGGAGAGCATAATACAATCTCACACCATTGTGCTTTTGATCTTAAATAAAATGCACCCGCATTTGGCTTTTTCTCTTTGCACCAGATTAGTTTTGGACCCAGCCACCCTTATTCCTTTCTTGTGTTGAACTGCAAGGAACTTTATCATGATTGTAAGGAGGAGCTGGCATAAAGCAAGTAGTAAAGGGGGGAGGAGGGCAGTGCTTATGCAAAGAAAAAGAGGTATGGGTAGGGTATGGATAGAAAAGAGTTCTGAAAGATGTGGGGAGGACACACAAAGCCTGTCAGTGCGACCCATGGAAGACTGGCTGTAGATCCCCAGGTTTGAGATGACCTGAGATAGAGCAAAGCTTCATGCCAGAACTATTTCACTGCCTAGGCAGCACGGAGGGGCAGCAGCCATCAGTGGAAGGATTTGCATGAGCAGCTGAGGACGTGTAACTTTGAGAGCCAGGGCCAGAACTCGTGCACAGTTTGGTGACTGGAACAGTGCAGGGTGGAACGTTATCACTCAGCGTGCAGCCACCTTTGTGAAAAGTCTGAACTGAATTCAGTAGAGGCAAGTTTGGGGTTGGCTTAGTGTTTGGGTTTTTTGGGTACAACTGGGCCATGCCCCATTCACTCCCTGTCTGTACTGAAAGCCATGGTGCCTCCCTGGTACCCCAAATCTGAGCCATGCCAGAAATGCTGCTGCAGAGCTCGGAAACCCCATTTCTCTCCCAGCTTGGCCTTTTCTCTGGTATGAGGAGTTATGGGGCTGGCTGGGAGAGCTGATGCTTGCACCTTTACAGAGCTGGCCAAGCTCCCATCTGCCCTGCTCCCATCCCACCCACAGGACTCCCGTGGGAGTTCCTGCCATAGAGGTAGGGAGGAAGCCAAGAAAGAAACATTCCTCCAGCTCTTTTCTTTTTTTCTCCTTTTCCCGTCAGAATTACCACCCTCTCTCACCACTCCTACGGAGAGGTCTGAAGTCTCACTGAATCAGCAGTTGTGAATATTATCTGTGCTGTTAATGGTTTGCATCTTTTTGCATGAAAGGGTAAAATCACTTAGGGACACACACACACTGAAAAGATCATATACAGTAACATATCCAAGCACGGGAAAAAAAAAAAAAAAAGGCTGTAATTTTCATGAATTCCAGATGATGACTTTTTAAATCCCCAAGAAGGCAGTGAAATTGTTTGATTGTTCTTGTTAATTATTGGACTTGTCCCAGTATCAAATATTTGTAGAAGATAAGACTTCCCTCGTGGAGATGAATAATAACCGAACTTGCTCTTCTTTGAGCAATTTGGCTCAAGGCGCAGATTTCTGCGTTTCCCACTCTCAGGCTCGAACCCCGTCCAGCCGGCTTCGGCGCTTCGGAAAAGCACGTGTACAAACTGCTCCATTAAAAATAAAAGACCCCGTAAGTAAACAACACAGAGAGAGTGAGCTAGAGGCAGACCTGGTACTTGGAGAGCGTGACTTTATTAGCGGCGGGGTACCCGCCACCCTTTCCCAAACCCAGGCTGCGGCCGCCGTCCCTCCGCAGCACTGGGACCGGCTCCGAGCAGCCGCGCTGGGCACGGACAGGACCGGGAGGGAAACACAACTCCCCGCACAGCCACGGGCGCGTACCCCCACCCACACGCCGAGCCCCGNGCACAGGCGGACGGCAGAGACCAGCGCTCGCTGCCCGCCTGCCCGGGGGAGCGCTGACACGGCCGGGCTGCCCTGGCCCCTCCGCCGCGGGCACGGCTTCCAGCAGCGCCGGGAGCCTCGGGCCGCTGAGGTAAAGCCCTGGGGCTGCGGGGTGACTCCGGTGCGGGCTCCCAACCCTCCGCCTCATCTTCGGCCCCTGCGGCAGAGCGCGGAGGGGAAGGGCGCGGCGGGACCCCAAAGTTCAGCCTCTCTCCGGGGTTCCTGCGCCAGGCTGGGGGTCCTGGGAATGGAGGGGGAGCTGCGGAGATGGGGTGCAGCGGGTGTCCCCAGGGGCGGCGGGGTCCGTGCGCGGCCGCAGCGCTGTGACAGGGTCTGGCGGTGCGGGAGGTGCCAGCGGACACGCACACGCCCACGGACACGCAACTCTCGGCGTGTTTACTCGCAGCGAAAGGGCGGGAGGGGGAACCGCTCCTCGGGAGGGGACTCGGGAGCGGTGTCCCCGGGACCCCCGCTTGGTGAAGAAGTTCCCGGGCGGAGCAGGGGGGAAGGCGGGAAGGGCTCGGTGCCGCCGCCGCCGCTTTGAAGCGCTCGCTGTCGGTGCCGGCGGACAGCCGCCGCCCCCGCTCCCTCGGCGGACGGTGAGGATGAGGATGGCGGTGGCGGCGATGGCCGTTCGCGGGGGCGGCGGGCGCGTC
>VWYP01003277.1:218037-233131 GCA_013400435.1 Pycnonotus jocosus
CGGCACTGGGGTGGGGGACACCGGCATGAGCATCTTTACGTATATTTCTGCGAGACGCCTTCCTCGCTTCTGCCCGAGCAGGAGGGTGGGTCTTTGGAAGGGTGCTGAAGGATCTCGGTTCGCTCGTTTCGGCTCTTTTCCCCTCAAAAAGAAAAGCAGGTCAGGGGGGAAAAGCGATTTCCCCGTCAGGGTGCGGAGCGCGGCCACGCTCATCCCCGCGGGTCCCCAGGCACTGGCGCTGGGAGCGAGCGCTGCCTTCTCTGAAAAGTTAGGGGACTTTATTCCAGCCCGACTGCGATCCTAGAATAACCGGAGCTGCTCGCCGGGAGGAACGTGATCGGCTTTTCCCAGGGGATGGCATGCTGCCTCAGCCCTGTACTTTGGTCAAGGGTAGAACCAATAGCGAGCTGTGGGATTTTGGGTAATAAGTGTGGGAATCTGCAAGAGGAGTAGGTCTAAGAGTGATTTGTTTTCTTACTGCTCATGAATAATGGCCTCGAGCTTTTTTTTTTTTTTTTTTTTTTTTTTTTTTTTTTTCCTTTAAACAAAACAGGCCAACGAAATAGGCACGTGGGAGATTTGTAGGCGTTCAACATCGCAATCATCATCATCAACAAGAGCAGTACAGTAGGGACGTCCAGGAGGATGGTATCTGATGAGAACTGCTTTCTCTGAGAGGCTGGTGTCACATGCTGGCACAAGTAGCTTTTGCTATCGTTGCTAACATTGACCTCTCCTAAAAGGCAAGCCAGCAATATCCTGAAATTACAGAGAAAGTGTTTTTGGTTGATTTTTTTCTTCTTTTTTTTAATAGAGCTGCATTTCACTCCATCTCTGTCAAAGAATGAAATATTAAGTTTAGTTCAGATTAGGAAAGGAAGTTTGATTGCAGCTGCAGAACTGTAGGATAATGTGTCCTGGCTTTCATCCTTCCAGTTTAAATCCAGCTAGCTGTGCACAGCCTTGCTGAAGTGAGCCACTCAGATTAAAAGGCGACTTCTTACGAAGAGCTAGTAAAAAGTTTTTCCTTATGAAGAGCTAGTACAAAGATTTTCATCAAAGTATTTTATCACCTGAAACTTACCTGAAAACAGCTACTTGTATCTGCTGCTCCTAATCCTTCCCAGACCTGGAAGATACATTATTGCCTCAGAAATTAATTCCTTATCCTGTAAGCGATACCATTTACAGCTATCAAACTGGAATTGCAAAGGGAGATATTTTAAATTTAGCTATAATATCTGTCCAGGTTAGAGCCAGCTTTGTTTTACGAGGCTTCTGCAGTTGAAGAGGGAGAGGCTGGCACGGATGTGTTGCATCTTGCAAATGGATAGCGTGTCTATTCTGACATGATTTGAACATGAAAACCCAATAAACACATGGTCATTATGCATGGAAATCTCACAGCAGAGCTTTCTGCTTACACTTAGACTGTTTTGGTTGAGAGTTACACTATAAGGAGCACAAGACTTGAAAGCTGCAAGTGGCTTGTGTAAACAGATGGACATTTGAGATGTATTGAGGGTTTCAAGTTAATTCAGTTAACATGTGGGTGCACATGTATTTAATTCAGCCTAGTATAAGTTTTTGTAAGCAGTGGAAGCTCGTATGTGCTTTTTAGAAAGAAAATAAGAGCCTGTGGATTTTGTCTGTAAGTCTTGGAGCTACAGCTGTAGAGGCTCTTGGGGACTGTGACCATCCTGTTGAGGCCCAGGTGAGACTTAACAGAGAGCTGAACAGTTTTTCACTGAAGTTCACAGGCAGCTTGCAGATGAATTTTGAAATGTTAAGGTACCCTGTGCTGAGAAAACACAAAAGTGCTTAAACACATCTTCCTGCGCTCTTATCGTACATGCTGCTTGCTAGAATCAGTTAGGTTGAGCAATATCATTAAACTGTCAGCCCTATTGTTTACAGTGGGATAGTTCCTCAATGCTCAGGATGAAGAAACCCAGCAGTTTTTCTGTTACTCATCGTAAAAAACGCAGCGCCGCGTTCCAGGAAGGTTTGTAAGTGGCGGAGCTCTCACTGCATAAAGCACGGGAGGAGACTGGGATTTGGCATCTCCAGCAGTGCTGCTGTACAGCAGCCTCGTGTGCAGGAGCTTTGTTTTTGCCTGCAGTTCCTACTTACCCTGAGATAAAACACTCTGATGTTGGCATATGATACACCAAAAAACCAGATCGTTTGTTGAAAAATAAGAACTGCAGCATTTAGGAGAAAGTAAATGAACAGTCCTTCTAAAAATACAGCAGTATGCTAAAATATTGCCAAAGCACTGCTCTGACGCTGTTGTAAGCTGTCATATTTTTTGACCATTATAAATAGATTAGTTTTATTACAAGGATTTTTTTCCTATTAGCAAAGAAGTTTTCTTTTTCCTGTTTTCAACGTGAGGATCCTCACATGTTCCCCGAACAGGCAGAGCTGTGCTCGTACAGAAGGCAGTGGGAATGTTGCTGGTGAGGAAGTGGGCATCTGGACCCTACTGGATTGGTCCTTGTAAAGCCTTTAAGCCTCCTGTACTGTAAGTTCAGGGGTTTTTGTAATCTGTTTTGCTTATATTCTCCATATCTTCAAGACGTTAGATATAGTCCAGTTAATCACTGAGGATATATTATGCAGTCAAGTTCAGACCCAAATTTGGTTTAGACAGATGTGAACTGAGACTTGCAACAAGACTGAACTCCTTTCCAGCAGCACTGAAGCACTGGGGGCTTTGGAGAGTTTTCTTTCTTTTTCATGTTGTGCCCAGACCCAAAGTAAATTTCCTTTCAGTTTTGTGACCAAACAGTAGGACTAAGGAAATCGACAGCCAGATCTGCTTCATTTTGGGAAATTTACTAACAGATAACAGCATTCAGGGCAAGATCAGAGCATCAGGCTTGCCTTCTGCTGCTGGTCATGCTGCACTTCTGCCTTCTTTGGGCACTGCATGGAGAGTGGAGGCTGCAAGGTGTAAAGTGGATTTCCAGTGACTGACATACAGTGGAGCCCACATGGTGCTGGCTGCACTCTGGACATCCTGGATAAGTGTCTGAGGGTCACTCTTGAAGTGCCTTTCCCCAGGTCTCCAGCATCTTCAGGCACGTGGTGAATGCACAGGGACATGCACAGCACACTCTGTGTATGTAAAGTGCATTGTCTGAACAAGTGTTTTGTTGCTTACAGGGCACTCATCCTTTCTGGCTGCACAGGTTTCTAGGTGAGGAGACCATACACTTCATCACAGCCTGAGGAGGGTCTGCTATAATATTTCTGACAGCTTTATTTTCTGTCTCCTCCAGCCTCTTTCTTTTCCTTTGAGCTGCAAGCATAGATTGAAACGCAGGTAATACATAAGAGGATCCTTTAATATTGGCTATTTTCAGAGGCACAAAGGACAATTACTTTCTCTTCCTACTAACCTCCTGCTGGCTTACTAGCTGCTTGGGAGGCTAGTGATTTTAAGAATACCACTTTACCCAGTGCATCAAATACGGAGCAAATCTTTGCTCACCAAGATCCCGGTTCCTACATCCCGTGGTAACACCAAAAATTGAACTTGAGTGGTCCAGAGCGCCAGCCCCTACTGTGAAGACTCATACAACCATCAGCACTTTTGAGAGTTAAATTTGATCCATTGGCCCTGAGCTGTGCTGACAATTGCCAGCTAAAAGACCTTTCAGTGAATTGTCCTTTAATAGAACTCTTCACCCCCCCATCCCCATTTCCTGTTGTTCTTTTAAATAAAAAGAAATCTTGATGACAAAGCTAAAGTGTATTCTGTCATTATTGTTTGAAGAATAAAGTATTTGTCTATATTTCAAGGAAATTAATTGCCTGGAGATCGCAGGTCAGAGTTGTTTTACAAGGATAGTATTCACTACTGCAAAATCTCAAGGAAAAATCCTTGCACTATTTAAATGATACATTTTTGTACTAGTATTTGATCCTTTGAATGATTATAGTTAAAATACATGGGAAAATCAGTACTGTATTAATGCTGCACTGATCTGAGAAGGGAAACTGAACACTTAGACCAATCTGTTTTGATTTGTGAGCATGTCCTGAGAAAAATTGAGCAGGCTCAATGGGCCAGTGCAATTTGATGACATTTTGTAGCTTCTGCAAGGAGCAGAGTTTTACAGAAGAGGAGCAAAATAGGACTGCATCTCATAGAGGAGTGATTATTATTGTTGTCTCCTGGTGCCTAGAAAGGTAATCCATGTTTTACTTGAAATGAGTATGAAGGGCTTTAGGAATGCTCGTGTCTAATTCAGCAGGATTAGATTTGTCCTACGTACACAGAACTTGGCTTTGCCAGTCCAAGCCTAGTGGGATGTGGAAAGTATAACTGGAGTATTACTAGAATTGTATGTAAGGTCTTACTTACTACTGCTCTTAGTGGCAGTGATGTTGTATTTAATTTGATTTAATTTAATTGAAACCCGGATTCTCAGCACTGGCTTTTGGGTTAAGCAGGTTAGAAGGGTGGCTAGGACAGCAAAGAGCTGATGGGATAGGGTGAAATTGCCAGCTCATAGCTGAGCTCCTCCTCCTTTAAGTTGCTTTGCCCCTGTTTTGGAGGAGAGGGGACAAAATTCAGTTAAGCTTGCTCTGCTCAGAAGCTTTGAAACAGATGTAAATATGGTTTGCAATGTCTTCAGTTTCTATAGGGAGTAAGTGAACAGAACAGGTTTAAATTAAACTGAGTGCCATATTGTGGTTTGTAGCAGTCAGTCTAAAGATACATTTAATTAAACTGGTTCAATTTGTAAACTAGGACTGTGGAGTCTACCTTTTACATTACTACAAAATCCTGGTGTATGAGTAAGCTTTCGGTGTAATGAAAAAGACTGAGGGGGACACTTGTGATCCTCAGCTAACCAATTAAATATTTACTTAATAAGGATCAAGAAGTTAATTTTACAGTCCATTTTTTTAAATGAAAGCAAAATAACTATTATATGGCTAAGTCAGTGCCTTTAGTCAGTGAATAGAGGAGTTGCTTTTCTTAGCTGGGAACACCATTTTAACGTCACAACCGACCTTCTAGCAGGAGATTAGTCCTGATAGACCAGGTTTATACTGAAAAAGATTCAGAAACTATTAGAGAAGAGAATTAGAAAATGGTAGAAAATGAATGGTTTTCCAGTGATTTCAGAGCAGTTTGAATTAAAGCCAGACACTGACTTCTGTGTTAAAGAATTGTTTACTGAAACGAAAATACGTATTCTGTGACAGTGATGATTCCACCAAATCACACGCTGGTGGAGTCTCCTCCACTGGCTCTGGAAGGAGCCTGGGGACATTGAGGTACCCAGGGAAAGGCAGCTGTTGTGGCATTCTGTGTGCTGTTCCTATGTGGCATCCATGAACATACAACTGTCTTTTCACTGAGATGAGCTTGCTCCTTATGCTATGGCATTAAAGATCGTGCTGCTCATGTTGATATATAGGCAAATGCATAAATAATATCAAGAAATGCAGTGTCAGTGTCAATTACACTTCTGTTTAATAACAAATTGAACACACCTGCCAGGAAGCTATGCAAAATATCTAAAAAGTGAATTAAGTCACAGGAAAGGGAACGTGTTAATGCAATACTCTGCTTTACAAATTCAAATCTGGAAGAGGAGTGTGTTCAGGAGGAGATACTGTGCTCTTTTCTGTGCTTCAGATTGATTTCATATCTGTAATTGTATGCAGGCAGCTGCCAGGAGCGGGACAGAACGATTCCGAGGAAAGGGAGCAATTTGTTCCGATTCCCGGGAACGCGGGTTTGTTTAGTGGCACCATGGTGCATTAAGCACGCTGTGGCTGAGATTTACAAATATAGGACAATTAATTAGTTCAGGTTTGGGAGTCACACACAGATTACTCAGTCACCGTGTGCACAAGTAGGGTGAGCATTGATGGAACTTGTTGGTGAGATCCGTTTTGCGCCTCCTGCAGACAGAAAAGACAGGGCTGGGATAGAAATAGTGAAGTGCTTGTCACTTCTGTGAAACAGTTTCCAATTGAAACCTGAAATTATATATAATGAGGCATTCCCATAAACAGGGTTGCCATAGGTAAGTAGCAGTTTGCACAGGATGATGGAAGTTTTGCCACTGTAGAGGAATAATATTAATTCTCATGAGAGGCTACAAATGAGTAAATGCTGATGAATATGTACAAATGTGTACGTGTGAGTTTAGTGCTCCTGAAAGGCAATTGACAGCTCTGGAAGCTGAGGGCCTCTCTTTGCCAGCAAAGTGCTGTGGAGGAAAGCAGCCCTGGAAAAGTGTGCAGTGATCCCTTGGGATGTGCTCTGTGGGCAGCCCCTGAAAGCAGGGGGGAGGATGGGGGTCAGGTCTGGACCCACCTGAGGCCCTGTCAGGTGGAGGGGATTCTCCAAGCATGTGTCTAGTGGATGCCCAACACATTTAAAAAGTGTGCTTGGGTACTTCACATGGGTGCTTGCCTCCTACCTCAGTCACAAGATGCCATTGGAGCAATATTTCACTCTGTGATCTTGGAATGAGAGCAGTGTGTGTGTTTTTATGAGGAGGGATGGAAGGGAGGGAAGCACCTTCTTGCACCTTCTTGCACCTTCTTGCACCTTCTTGCACCTTCTTGCACCTTCTACAGATGTCCCACTATTCATTTAATAACTCATGCACTGTGCTGGCACAGAAAGTGGCTCCTAGTGAGAAGTAACAATATGAAATGGGGCAGAAAATGGAGAAACCAACCAAGATTCTAATCCTTAAGGTATATTGGAGGTAAAGGCGTGGGTCCTGTGGTGTGAATAGCAGCAGTAGCTGCATACCCAAGCACCTCTGACATGCATGCAAACACAGCATAAAGAAGTAGCTGTAAGAGGCAAGATGGAACAAAAGTGCTGTTGCACAATAGTGGAAAGTTTTAAGAATGTGAGATTTTCCTTCTTGATTTGCTTAGTTTTAAATTCTGTGGTTTTATGTGTAAGAAAAAGGAAAATATGTACTTGTATAAATGCACGGTTTTCCGTAATTGTTTTTGTCTCAACACCTGAGTGCGAGTTGTAGAGGTGTGCTTTATGGCCCTGTTTAAGAACAATATTTAAGTATAGGCTTAGCTTTAGAAATGTGGCTTAGTTCATTTTAATTAAGCAAAATATGAGTTTACGTAAGTGTGGTGTTACTTAGATAGATGAGATTTCTATGCAGCTAAGGCCCATTTTTGAGGACCCTGCAGACAGTGCCCCACTAAACTTCAGGGTGATTTAGGTGCTTAAGTCATTCTAACAAAGGGGAAAAGAAAAAAGTTCATTTCCTAAGTTACCTGTATTGTTAAACACTGTTGTGAAAACCTGCAGGGACTGTGAGAAGTGAGTGTGAGATGTGTCTTCCAGGACCTCCAATGACTGCAGGATTTACATGGGTTCCAGTTTTAAGGAGTGATGCTGAGGACATAGTAGATTTCTCATAGTAGCAGCAGAGATTAGGTTCTCTAAGTCCTTCTACAGTTTTGTTTTCTTTTATATCAATGGGATGTTGGTCAGGTGGGACCACAGGAGGCCACCTGCATGGGCAAGGTCAGTGCCAGCAGCATATTGAGACAGTCATGATTTCATATAGTTGAGGCTTGAAAACCTTCAGGGTGGAGGTTCATTTGGAGTTATTTAGGGTTGTTGCAGGGTTTTTTAGGGTTGTTTTGGTAGGTTGCATTTCTCTGACTGTATTTCAGTTTGTGTCATGTTCTTGTTAAGAACATCTGTGTTCATTTTATAATGCTTTCTGGTTCTTTTTGTGGTGGTTTGATATACCAGATCATTAGGCTGGTGCTTCATGGCTCCCTCTGTTAATGAAGAGGAGTTTCCTGCAGAAAGTGTTGCAGAGAAAGAACTTTCACCTTCCCATTGACAGTGATGGAGACAAGTCCCCTTATGAGGCCAAAACTGTGCATGTGAGAGCAGACCCTCAGAGATGGGAGGGGAGCATTACAGGCCTGGATTTGTACCTGCTGCTGTCAAGGCAGAATTTGTTATTTGTTTTAGTCTATTGATGCTAAAACCTTGAGGTGGTGAGCCTGTGGTTAGCCACTTGAGTGTGCATCCTTGTGGGATTTTGAAAAGTGCAGAAGGAAGTTCAGCATTCAGTGTTCAGTGATGTTCTGCGGGCCTGGAACACAGCTGTTTCCAAATCCAGCTGTTTGAAGTAAAAAAGTAGCAAAAAACTTTACAAAAATTCTGGCTGAACCGTTGAGTGTTTTGCTATTGGTTTCCTTTATTTAGCAGGACAAGGTTTTGCTCTCTCTTAGGCTGTTCAGGAAGCGTGGAGTCTTTTCAGCGTCCTAATAGGCTTTGGTTCAGCCCCTTGTACAGTTTCCCATGTAGAGCTTTTGTTTGTTACAGCTCCAGCTCAGGAGAGCAATGAGTGGGGTGTTTCTGTGGAGCTGTGGACTTCTTTGTATTGACTCCAACACACAGTGTAAAGAAAATAGGGATGTGTGTCGGGAGGCAAATGAAAGCATATTGTTTTTTATAAAGTGTCACCTGCAACACGCTTCTAAATAAACCTCTGTATGGCCGTGTATGGTTTTGTTTTTTTTTTTTCACTTGAAAGACACTATCTTCTTCTTCTAAACATTTGCACAGCAAAGTAATGCATTATTGCATTTTCATAAATAATTGAAAAGCAACTTAAAAGAAAGTAGGCCAAGAGAAAAAAAAAAGAAAAAGTGTCGGTTTCAAATTTGAAAGAAGAAAAATATGTTTCCTTCTTGATAGCAAGTCAGTTAAATGTTATTAAATCCCATTTTCCCACCCTGACATGACCAAAGACAAATCTGAAATTTGAAAGAGAGAGAAATGGGGGAAAAGGTTTTGAAATGCTGAGTTTGGTTTGGATTGTTTCTCCCTTGTTTTCCCCCCTCTTTTTAGATCCCCCCCATAAGAAAGGAATTGTGACCCCTTATCAGTTTGCAAGTCACTGAGGAGCAAGTCTCTGGAGGTCTGCATGTTGGCTTCTCAGTGCCATTTGCCGTGCTGGGCTGTAATAATGCAAGTTATTTTAGAACTGTGCATACGTTAGTGTTCTGGCGCAGCATGATACAATAATGTGTGAAAAAGCATAAAATCACACCTTGGTGAAACTTGCAGATTTCCTGCATAATCCGACAGTGAGCTCTTGTCAGGTTTTGACTATATGTAAAGTGAGAATAAAGTTTTCAGAAGCAAAGCCCAAGCCTTGGATGCATTTTGAGTGGCTGTGCAGGGATTTTGGCCCTGACGTGGTTCCGAATGTGCCTGCCTTTAAGCACTTCAGCCCCACTGTAGCCAGCAGGCCTCCCTTGGTGCTTCAAATCTGGCAAATGCTCCAAGCCCTTTGCTGAACGGGAGCTTTAATTTGACTGGTGCTGAGGAAGATCAAAGAGTAAATAATTTCTGAAAAAACCATCAATGACTTGAACAGTTTTCAGGTAACATACAGTGGGATGGGCGTGGTGACACAACCAGGTGTTGGCTGTGGGGATGGTTTATGGCCATGGGTCTGTGCTGTGGGCACCCTGGTCCCAAGCTGGTGTGGCTGAGGGAAGATGGACAGACAGAACATGGGAATATTCCATTTTTAAGGCTCTCAATGCAAAATGAGGACCAGCAGGGTCTGTGCCTGGGCTCTGGTTTTTGCTGGACCCGAGGCTAGAGGGAATTTCAGGGGGAGGTCCTTCCATCAGGCAGGAGGCCTGACCAGTGAGTCCCAGCAGTCCTTTTCTGGCCTGGGGATCAACAGATCAGTGATTGCCTGCATTAATGTATTGTTTAATATGCTTTAAGATTAGAGCTGTTCAAAGAGTCTACCCCAGTGAAGATAAGCTTCATGCAACTGATCTGTCCTCCAGAGCAAAAAATGTGCATTCTCTCCTGCTTTCCTCCCAGCTTTACTCTGTCTCCTTTCATTTTTTATAACCAGCAAGGCTGTGTTTCAAGTCTCTGCCCACCGTTTCCAAAATGTGTGATATATTTGTTAAGGATTTGGAATTTGGGATGCTTCGATATAACTTTGTGTAGGTTTTGTAGAAACACCTGACATGTGTGTTTAGTTCCTAAACACCTTCTGTGCTTGATTTATCCTCACAGGTTGTCAAGGTATTCAGATGACCTGAAACTGAGGAAGTGAGAGGGAGCTCAGCTGGCAAAAGTCTGACATTGAGTCTGACTGCGGCTCAAATTTGTTTTGCAGAGTTGAGCCCAGGCTGCGTAGGCGGTGAAGAAAGCCTTCTTCACTTCACCATTGTATCCAAAAAGCTCTGAGCAGCATCAGAGTTTTTTTGCAGGTGATGAATAACCTAGTTAGCTCACATTGATTACATCCAGTGACAGCTCTCCTCAGAGAAGGCATGGTGGGAATTTGTGAGGCTGGGTTCATTGGTGGGGACGCTCTGGGGGTTCTTTGGGAGGTTCTCCCAGGCAGGGAAACCACGACTTGGCCATCTGACAGGCACCACCATGCACCAGTTACTTCTTTACATTTGACCCTGCTGTTTGCCATGGCTCAGCAGCTTGGCTTCTACTGGAGCAGCTTCAACTTTTACCCTCATTGGGTGCATTTTTAAGGTCCTGTGATCACCAACTGTGATTACCAGGGGCAGCCGGATCTTGAGGTTGGATGTGTGGAGGACAACAAACCAGAGTCTCTGTCTGTTGTCACAGAACTTCCCTTCCCTTTGGCTGTCCTGACAGTGTCTCCTGGGGTGTAAGGCCAGGCCTGTCTGTCCTGGGAGGTGTTTTGTCTCTTTTGGAAGAGGGCTTTCTGGGCAGAAGACAGTCATGCTGTTGATACAGCGCAGTGTGCATCACTGTTTGTGTTATTACTGTTTTACATTTGTATTTGTAAGAAGAGCATATTGATGACTGCGTGTTGAAACTCTGTCTTTTAGTGCCTCGCTTTCTTTCCGAAAAAGGAAGAAAGCTACATTCTTGCTTGGAAAAACACAGAATTACACTGGAGCAAGTACTAGTGCTGTGTTCATACATGATCAGATGCAGGCAGATTAGGGCATGGTGTATAAATTGCCTTCGTGTTCGTTGGGTTAGCACCTGTCAAATAAGTGATTACAGGCGTTGGCATAGCTTTCCTTCCCGTAATCACTGTGAAACAGGGATGGAAATGGAACAGATGCCATTTAATATGGACCAGCACCTAGGTTCTGTCTCTGGATCTGGCTCTTCTTGCCTCGTGGCCAAAGTTTCTTAGCATCTCTTTTGCTTGAGTTCTTCAGTACTTACAAAAGGAGATAATAGTGCTCACTCGCTTTACAGGAGATTTCTGAGGCTCTTTGGTAAATCATTTGGGATCCTTTGATGAAAGATAGGAAGTCTATGCTAGAGCATTATTGATAGGATTAAATTGAAAAATTCTGTTGAGATTGAGGAAAATTACTGCTCCTAGACGAGCTCTGCTTTGCTGGGTGGTGTTAAACTTCTGCAGGAAGTAATTTTTTCAGAGATTGTGTCGGGGTGTCATTTCCTGGGATTTTTTAATTTGTTAACTGACAAGGCTTTTTGATACCAGGCACTACACTTGAAGTCCTGTTGAAGAGCAAATGAAGTGTTGTGATGCTATTTTTTGCAGCATAGGAGTCTATGGTGACTCATTTAGTGTTTGTAATGCCTGTGACAGATTAAAAAAAATGAAATCAGTTATTCTCAGTGAGAGGGATACACTCAGCCAGACCCTATTTGAGAGTTATTTGCTGCACTGTTAAGACCAGAGTACACATCTTCCCCCTCCCCCCTGAAAGAATCCAGCTTATCATGAAATGTTTATCAGAGCCATATAAACATTTCTTGACTGCTGAATTTTGAAGGGAAATTCTTTTGGTCTAACATATGTATTGCAAGCAAAACTCTTCACAGATTTTTTAAAAAAAATATAATTAGCTTGGTTGCAGCTCTACTTATTACCAGGCATGCCAGCATCTGGCAAGGGTACGGCGATCTGGGAATTCACTGCTTGAAGCCTTGGAACAAAGTGTTCTGATCCGACCCCAGGCAGTGAGTCCAGGACTTGAACTGGAATCTTCAGGAGCAGAGAAGTCTTAAGTGTCTGGAAAATTGGCCTGTTGAGTCACCACACAGGCACTAAAACAAAACTAATTTTAAGCAGGTCAGAGTTCAGTGATTCCCTCTGGAATCTAATTTTTTTTCCCCTAAAAAAAAAAGAAGTCTCATGTTTTAAGCGAAAAGGGTCAAAGTTGATGCACTGCTACAATTTTTGAATGCTTTCCCTTAAGAACAGCCACCCAGGCTAGGATTAGCATGAAGGGCTGCTAGGCTGGCACTTCAGTGTCTGGGTTAAAAATATTTTAAAGCAGTAAATGCAGTCAGAACAGAGAGAGAGAGATCCCTGGGAGCCTTCCTATTCAAAAATGTGTAAGCTCAGGGCAGCAACTGCAATGTAATTTAGGGCAGTATATGCTTCATAGCTTTGGAGAATATTGCCTCTTGTTAATGTTGCATTGGAGGACAGTGGGATAGTAGTAATTTTAGAAAGGTGGTATTCCTGTTTGTTTTACATTGGAAACTTCAGAATAAATGAAAGGAAGCATCGATTGAGGAGGAAGCGTAACTGCCGAGACCCAGCAATGAATCCATCTCTGAGCAGGCTGTAGAAACGACAGGGGAAAGTGGGCATAGAAACATTTTCCTGGGAATGCAGCTGCACAAGGAGCGTAGCAGACAAAGGCAAAATCAGGTACGTACTTTAAACGGCATGTGGGCAAACTTCTGTCTGAGAGCCCAGTGAGGAGCCTGCTCCCATTAAATTACAGAATGTTTGGGGGGATCAAATGACAGGGTGATTGTATTGCTTTTCCATTGCTGAAGAAGTGGGACTGTCTATAAGCAGGCATGATTCAAATAGCTGTTCAAAAAAGCGTGGCTGGCGAGAGGGAGGGAGATTTTTCGTTCCCATTTCTTTATTAAGATAATTTCCTTCTTTTCCCCTTTGGGTCTTGCCAAGTTTGCTTTACATTTGCAAGTGAAAAGGATGGATCTGGGCTACCCAAGGAAGCTTGGATCTGAACTCTGTTTGCGTCAGGCATTGTGGGCTTGGTGATCTCTGTTTATCTCTGAGGAAATAGTCCTGCTTGCACAACAGGGCAAATGCAATGCGCAGATGTCAGAGCTGCTAGAGCAAAGAGGGCTGTCTAGGAAAAGCTATGCCAAACCTAATGGTGGACTGGAAAAGGAGCAGCTAGGACTCCTGGCTTCCTCCCTGTGCCATTCCATGGGATGTAGGAAAATCTCTAGGCCAGACAGAAAGCTCGTTGCTCTTCTTGGTGAGCTGTGGCTCATGCGAGCCGTTCTGTTGATGGGAGGATGTTTTTATGAATGTTTACCCTCACAGGGGTGCAAAGATTTGTGTGCTCTGGTCAGCAGTGCAACAGTCAGAATGGTCTGTGAAATAACACTGCTTCCACTGGACTTCCCCTTCCATGTGTAGGAATGGCTGAGGATGTGGCTTTTGGAGTGAAGGAGCTATAAAGCTGAAATTTATTAGGGGAACTGCAGCCTGCCTTGCTACTGCATGAAGTTATTGGAATGCTTCTCCTGTGTTATTCCTGAAGGTATACAAGGCATGGGGATTTAAATGGGAGGATGTGTGAGGCTCTGAGATCCAATTTCTCTTCCAGGTTACAGCAAGGCTCCATTTTTTTCCCAGGCTTAACAAGTAGCAACCATAGTTTACTAAAATATTTATTTATGTTTAGTGAAAACTTACTGACGCGCAGTTGGTTTGGCGTTTAGGATCGCAGTTTATAGCCCTTTGAAGCCTGCATGTCTGAAGGAAAGAGAAGTGCTTAGGATAAGCTGAACTTGAATTAATCGTGTAGGCAGATACAGATTGAATTTCCTGTGTGGCTCATTTTGCTAAGGGAGTAAGTCAGGCAGTGAGTAATGCTAGGCCAACTTGTATCACAACAGGAGGTGGTGTAGCTTTCGTGCAAAATAGCCTGGCTCACTGAATCTGAATTATTGACCAGTTCTCCGAACTTCAGGGATGATGGTGGTTCTGAAGGAAAAAAAGTTAATTTGTGATTTGTACAGCTTTATGATTTGCAATTCTAAAGGTGGGATACATCACACACACTTCCAGCCCTGAAACTTTAATCTGCAGTGATTTGAAACTTGAAAACTACAAAATATTTAAAGGTTCAGATTTATATTTTCCTTTTTGAATGCTGTGTTTCTTTTCACTAGATTGTGACCCAGTGGAAGCTTTGCCATAAGGAAAAATTTTAGGGAGCCAAGAGACAAAATGTATTTTGGCTGGCTCCCAAATATAGTATTTTTTTTGTTTGTTTGAACTCTGCATTTGTAATTCCACAGTTGTCCTTGTGTCCAGCCCTTTTTAAATTGTCTCTTATCACAGGAGAGTTGCAGCATGTGCATGCTGTGCTGATCCTTTTTGTTTAACTCACAATGCTTTGCTTTCAAACTGGCTATCAGAATATGATGGGTCAACAGGATCGTTCTCTTTAGCGTGAAGCACACCTGAAATATCTGCTTAGGCAGTGCTTGTGATTTCTCAGCAAATATTCAACCCAGTGGGGAGCTGCAGGACTCACCTCCATCTCCCAAGGGTTAACAGTAACCTGTAATAATAATCTCGTGGCACAAAAATGCTTCTTTTTATGCATTACCTATTTCCAGAGGCCTAATTTAGGTTTTGTATCAAAATGGATATCACAAACGCCTGAGCTTCCTGCTGGGAATGAAAGTGCTACCAAGACTCCGTTCTCTGTTATTCCCGTGGTGTCCAGGAGGGGTGAGGAGGCAAGGAAACAATTGCTGATGTCTGTAGCAGTCAGTATAAATAGGAGCAGGACGGGTTGCAAAGGTAAAATACTTTTTGACAGTATTGTTCCTGTGAAAGTCTGGCCCTTGCTGTTGGTTAGAATATATACATGCCATATTCTGCTGTAGGTCCAGTAGAACTGTTTCCATCACTTACTTTCCTCAAGGATCTTTCTGTGGAATGTTTTCACGCAAAAAAAAACCCAAAAAAACAAGTTTGGATATTTTGTTGTTGTTGTAAGAATTTGAACAAGGAAAACAAAAGCCGGATTAAACTTTTTTTTT
>VWYP01003277.1:233149-315519 GCA_013400435.1 Pycnonotus jocosus
TTTTTTTTTTTTTTTTTTTTTGAGGTCAAAAATGCTTGCTGAACCCCCCAGATAGTTTCTCTCAAATTGGTATTGATTTTCCATTGGAAGCACATGAGGGAGGAGAAGGGAGATTTTAACAAAACCGACAAAACACTCGTGTTTCTGAATTTCCTGGCAGTTGCTATTTTTGGTTGTCTTTTTTTTTTTTTTAAAAACTTGGTTATGTTAAATTTGTCCCAAACCTTTGCCTCCCTCTCCTCTCCCTGATCCCTGCTTTGGGCAGGAGGGCAATTCCTGTGGCAGAGGCCATTCTGCTCTCTCAGTCTCTGGAGGGAAGGGGTTCCCAGGGATTCTTGTTGCTCTGGTTTGGCGGGTTCAGGGGCTGAAATTCGGCTGGGGGGAAAAGTGCTGANTTCGGCTGGGGTGAAAAGTGCTGACCTGATCTGGCAGCTCCCATGAGTGTAGACCCCTGGGGTCTAACTGGGCATGAGGGAGAGGACAGGAATCCTGCCCAGTGCTGTGTGCAGGTCTGCCTTGGTGTGCCAGGCAGTCCCCAGGCTGTCCAGGCTGGATGCACAGTGAGTTCTTGGTGGGTGACATGAGCGTGTGTGTGCTGGCTTCAGTGCTGTGGGAATGGACAGGGCAGAGCCAGGCCAGGCTGGGTGGGATCTATTCCATTGCTCTCAGCCCTGCACAGGTGTTGTTGTGTTGGCCTTTCCCTGGCTGAGCACCCAAGTGGTCCTTAAGGAGAGCAGCACTGGCCCACCCGAGTGCAGGGGCGAGTGTGGGGCAGGGCACGGAGAGCAGGAGCCCCACTCTGCCTCTGCTGGGGAAGCCTCTTGACCTTTTGTTCCTCGGTTTTCTTGTGTTTTAAGGACGTGCAGACTTAACTGTCACTCACAGGTTTTGCAAGACTTAATTGATTACCATTTTGACCAGTTTGACGACTCGTAACCCTAAATAAAAAAGAACTTAATTGGTTGTTTTTCTTCGTATTTATGCTATAGGAAAAAATTCGCTCATGTATTTCCAAGCACATGACACACAAAGACTATCTTCACACTTCTGAGTGGAACTGGGGCCTGATGCCAAGGCTTTTTTTTTTTTTTTTTTCCCTAGAGGATATGGTATACTCGTACACTCAGATCGAATGGTACAACCTTACGGTTTCACTTGGGAGGTGGAAATTTTTTTCTTACTGTGTTTTTGTGCTTAGAAACTGTAAATGGCAGGCCCTTCTCTTTGGTCAAGTTCTTTGTCCTCATGGCTGCACCCATTGCCAGTGTCCTTCAGCATGTGAACTTGCTTCTTTGGAGTAGCTCTAACAAGTAAATGAGATGTCTTTTCCCCCCCATATTTCCTGCCATCTCCTTCTGCATTAATTATTTGGCTTAGAGAATCTGGGAATTAGAGAAGGAGAATGGAGAAAAAATATAATAGGGGTGCTTATCACCTTTTATCCTCTTTCTTTTGTGTGTGGAGAAGCCCTTGAGCGTATTAATTTGGGAATTAGGAGTAACTTCTGTCCCACACCTGATGCAGCCCTACAGAAAGGCCAAACATTGCCCTGGTTTAATGTGGAAAATCGAGGCACAACAGAGTGAAGGAAGTCAGAGTTTGTGACTCCACGTTTGCCATCATATGGGAGTTAAATCAGAGCTAAGGGCTTTTTCTTTTGTGTTTTAATTTCCTTTGTTTTAAGAAAGTATTTTTTAAATGAAGTGGGGGAGGAGAGTAATATGCCAGTGACATGCTTTGGGATCTAAGGCTCCTTTGGACCCCATAGGATGTCAATGGACTCATTAAGATTTAGCCAAGTTTTATGCATTATTCATAATATACATTCACAGCATGCACCCTAAAGACTGTCTCCTGTGAATGCTTAGTCAGAATCATTTGCATTCTGTATTATGGATCCATAATATAGAATACATTTAGCTACATTTTGTGTATTATCCTTTACACTTACTTCCAGCCTTTACTCTTCTGGCATATGCAGCAAATGTTTAAACAATAGCATGCAGTTATGTTTTGTTGCTCTATAAAAACTTAATGCATAATAAGGACCCTGATGAAAATTAATTATTGCATAAGACCAATGGACAGCTTTTTCCTCTTTGTAGCTTCCGTGACATTTTAAACTTTACTTTTCTAACGTGTTTAAGGAGTGTTTTAAATTGTGGGCTGATATTTTGTAAATTTTGTGTTTCAAATACACACAAAAATCATTTTTGATGTGCAAGGTTGGCAGGTGATAAAACATCAAATTGAGGCTGAGATGCTTAATAATCATAAGAGTCTTTTGCTGTGAGTTTACTCTAATCCTACGAACATTATTTCTGCTGTACATGACAAGACGAAAGAATCAACAAAACACCACATCAGAAAATTAATTCTCTTCCTGTCATCCAAAGCACTGAAGCTCCTCTATTTTCTTTTTCTCAGCTGCCAGTACATCATGGTGATGGGTCTGATCTCGGCTTTGCACTGATCCACAGAGTGGCCCAGACATGTTCCTTATACACCTCTGCCTTAGTTTCCCCATGGGAAATGGTGCTCCTTAAATTCCTCTGTAGGAGCTGTCTGTCTAGATTTACTCCTTCAGCACCCTGCCACTGCCAGTAGGGAATATTCCTGTTAGAAATGCTGCTCTTGCGAGAAAATGGGATTTCTTTTGGGGCCAAATTGCAGTAGAGGGAAGACAGGGAGGTATGAGGATTATCTTCCTTGTGCAGGATGGATTAAGGAATCGCTTTTGTGAAGCGTCTTCTGTTTTGGGGACCATGATAATATTTCTCATTGCTGGAGCTTGCACGTGCAAACACCAGATGGGCAAAATCCAGGATCCTGTGGCATCCTTTGCAGATCCATTTCACTTGGGGAGCTGCCCCTTTGTGTGTTCAGGGAGACACCAGTAATATCAGCACAGGGTAATATCAGCCCTTCATCCATTTCATTTTTCAGAGAAGTGCTACAAGGTTGTACAGGTTACAAAAAAGCAGTTTGGGATGGTGATATCCTTGTCTCAGGAGCCTGGCTCACGCTGGGCAGGAGTGGTGCCTTGAGGCTAAATATACACTGCATACACAAGGGATATAAGTGACTTACTACGTCAAGTTCTTTGCAAATGTTGTAATACTTGATTAAAAGCCAGTGCTTATCAAAACACTTCAAAAAGTCTTGATATCACATAAGATGGAAATGTTTTTTTTCCCATCATAGACTTAACACAGGAGAATGTTTTGGCGAAGTACAGTCAGGAGGAAAATAGTTGGTATAAAATGAATTTAAAATCCTAAGGATTATTTATATTTACTTTTTTTCCACTAGGTTTGCAAAGCTACCTTTAGGTAGCAGGCATACAGCATGGCCTGGGGATACAGTAGGGAGTTAGCAAGGATTTTGCTGTGGCCCAGGCAAAGTGGAAACATGCTATCCTTTGGTCCAGAACTGTCTCTTGAGCTCTCAGTAGAGTAACACCTAAAATACAAACATTTTGCTGCATTTCTGTTGAAGTTTTTCACGAGAATTTTTTTAATAAGTGAACTGAGAATTGTAAATTTTTAAATACATGTACTTTGCAGCATGCAATTGCTGTCACTTGTTTCTTTTGCTTACATATTGAGATTACCAGTTCATGATTTTTAAGTCTAATGCCTAGAAACAAAATATTATTTCTTGTAGGTAAGATGTGATGGAGTGGAGTACTCTTCTCTGTGCAGTGTAATAATAGTGTGTGTTGAGTGTAATAATGTGAAGTAAGAGTAATCATTGTAGAGGGAATATAATCTCTGAGAGCAAATGTTACTGGATGCATTGTCAGGTGATTTTATGTCCTATGGAGCAAAGCTACCTTTTCCATCTTGGCTGCTGCATACATGGGACAGGAAAGAAAGACAGAAGACCTGAGGCTAAGATCCAGGTTTTTCCTCAAGTCTGTGATGGAAGTTTTTCTTACTATCTTCCTTGAATCTTGAGCTTTCCTTCCTTGCTCTCCCAAATTCCCTCTCTTCCCCAGCTCGTTGCAGTTCTGGCACTTCTCTGCTGTACCCTTGCAGGAGAAGGGAATACAGGTGACCTGGCCCTTGATAAGTAACAGCTGTGTTAATTACCACTACAACCCTGATGAGTCACAGCTGTATCCAATAAAGGTAAGCGTGATAAAAGGGACTGGGTGAGCTGAGGAGGAGGATTATGAAGGAGGAAGACCCTGGAAGAAATGGGAGCCACGAAGAAGCAGCAGCCTGAGGTGAGAGAATCACTGCTGTGAGGTCAGTCTGGGTGTGCAGTTTTAGCCTGTTGTTGGAACCTGCAGTCCCAGTCTAGCTGGGTAAAAGCCTGCATTTGGAGTCTGCAAACCAATCCCTGCAGTCAGAGTTTAGCAGGAGATAACCAGCAGGCAGAGGCTGCAAAGGAAACCTCCAGCAGGAGCTGCTGCAGCCAGAGGCAGTGAATGGTTGGAGTCAGGATGGCTGAGCTGTAAAGAGGAATAAACCAGGACCCATTTCATGCTATTATTAACAAGAGGTCTATCTCTTGGTTCATTTCTACCCTCTAACAAGAGGGCTGCTGTAACAAAACTTTTCCTCCTTGCTGCTCCCTAAAAGCTCCAGCATAAACCCCAAATTAATCTTTGCATCAGGGTTTGTTAGCTTGGTCTCTGCCACATGGTTGTGATGCAGTGTTGGTCCATCTCACTGGTTGGACATCAACATTTCAGGACCAGTGAGAACATATTTTTGCCATTGCAAATCAACAGAACAGGAATATAAACAAAGCTCAAAAATCAAGACTCTAAATACCCCTTTCAGATTCATGAATATGCTATGTATAAGTCTAACTTCTGAGATTTCCTTTTATTCTCATGAATATCATTTACATTTGAGCAAATGCAAATTCATTTCCACTTTTGATGCTCTGGAAGCTGCTTCTGGAAATTGGGTAGAATGTGCCCTTTAGTCCATCCCAGTTCAGGCCCCAGTGCTGTGTGTACAACCATGGGATTTCCAGAGCATTTGGCAGTTCTGCTCCATCTGTTTTCCTTTTCAGCAATCTAAATTCATATTGTAAAATTTGCAGAAGTGCAAAGAGAAGGGGTTTTGTTAGTGTTATTTGGCTTATGATGTAGAAAATAAAGAACCTGCTTCCTACTGTTTAGCAAAATTCCTAGGCATTTTCAATAGTGTCATTTAATACTTGAAATAGGTATCTTTATCTTTTTAAATTATTTTAAACAGTTTTTGCTCAATGAGCAGCTGTATAAATAGGCACTAGGGTACATAGGAAATGAGTGCTGTTGATTAGCTGGACTCACAAGGGATGGTAGAACTAATTTCTGTTCCTCCATGGTAGTACCTGGCTAAAAGAGCCCCTCTACACCAGGTTTCAATTCAAGGCTTCTCAGGTACTGGGTTGCCATTATTAATAATTATACTGTAGAAGCAGTGGTTTGAATGGGTAGAGTTTAAAGCATTTCACTGGGTTACCTACTGTATTTTTATTCCATTTTACACTTGGAAAGATTGTGGGATTTTACTTCTGATTCAGCTCATCATAGGAAATCCAGACTTTGCAGTTAGCTGAGATTGTTGCACACTTTGTTCTCTTGGTGTTCTTTCTGTTCTTTGTCCAAAATCCTCTGCACAGTGTTTCTGTCCATTGCTTGTGTTGGACAGTCAGAACCAGTATGCATTGTGGGGCTTTAAAAGCAATAGGTTCTGATTTCCTTTTTATTAGCCCTAGCTCTCAGTCTTTATAGTTTAGGCTCTTCAACTCTCAACAGTAAAATTTGGCACTTTAAAAACAGAAACTGAGATTTTGCATATGATCACAAGCATTGAGGCTTTAAGGTATTCCAAGACAATAGAAAAAGTTCATGGATGTTTGCAACCCTGGAACTTCCTGGAACACACCATTGAAAGGAGCCACAAAGACTCTCAGGTTATATGTTCTTCCCACAAAGAAGACCTTTCACCTTGTGGTGCTTCATGGGGTGCACAATATCCAAAGGAAAAAAACTGAGACAGTGTCTCTCATATCCCTGTTCTCCATACAGTAGATTTGGGAACAGAGGGATACTGAGAATGAACTGCATTTAATGAACGTGACACTTCTGTTAATTTTTCTTGGATAACTTTACCTGAAAAATAACTTTTGCAACATTTAGTTTGAATTCCCTGAAATGTAATTGAAGAAGAGGTAGAAATTTGCACATATTTCTGTACAAAATTGCTCAGGCATTTTGACAGACTCTGAAGAGCTGTGCCTTTGAAAGGAGTGTTCCTCTCTAAATCTTCTCCTTTCAGTGGTCTTTGCTTCTTTGATCAGGAGGGCAGGGCAGAGAAGCTTCTCTCCTGCTTCCCTGTTTCCTTCCTCACAAGACCTGCAGAAATCAGCCATGCTCAGCAGCAGGACTCTTCACTTCCCAGTGGAGGTCAATATTCTGTTTTATTGCTTAAAATCTTCAGGTCTCTGCTGTGAGTCTATTCTGAAACAGTTTGCTCTGCTGTTTTTCTGTAACACTTTCTGTTTGCATACAAATTTCTCCTAGGAAATGCACCAAAATTCCTCCACCCCTTTTCCGGTGTTTGCTAGTAAAGCTTAAAGTCGTGTTGGGGCTTGCAGTCCTTGCCAGGCTGTTCTTTCACCTCTCTTGCATCTCATTCTCAGACAATTAGCAAGATGTACAGTAGCCTGCCTATTATTTATTCCTGGGTTTAAAAATCTAAACTTGCTATTCACCATCTTCTCACTTTTGCCAGTTTTGCAGCAGTGGCACTGCTCTGATCTTACTGATTTGTTTCAGCTCTTGGACCATTTTGCAGTGATGGATGAAAAAGCAAAGACAAGTTTAAAGCTACATTCATTCATCTCTTTGTTATTTTAATGCTAAGTCCCAAGGATAAATATTATTGTTATATTACTGCTGATTAAAATGTACAAGAGAAAAGTTCTGTTTTGAAGATCAGACTTCTTTGCTGAGGAGAGGGGATGACAGCCCTGTTGAAAAGGGTAAAAGCTGAAGAGCCTGGTAGGTATGTCCATTTTAAATGTGTGCTGAGGGTGACTTGGTTCACACGGAATATTTGCAGTCAGTCAAAAATAGAACTCATAACTTGCATGCTTGTGCTTCCTCAGCCCAATCTCTTCAGAAACAGATCTCCAAGTTTACTTAAAAAGAGCAGAACTGAGATGTGACTGTTGGAGTTTGCATCAATTGCCTGTTGATGTGGGGTGAAAGGCAAGGGACAGAAACAGGGACAATGTATGGGGAGGCTTGAGCAGATGTTGTGAGTGCTGCACTTGCCCTGCCTTGCAGTACTTTGTAGTACTTCACTGATGTCAGTCCAGCATCTCCTTTAAGTACTGTTAATTACAAAATAAGATTAATACAGCTATTTCAAAACTAGTGCCACTACAGTACAATGTATTACTCTATTCCACTTAGGACTGGGCATTATTTATAGTAAATAAACTGCAGACAGTGGCAGCCTTGGTTGGAGCTCTCTTGTTTCCTAAACATTAATACTAATGCTAAACTGAAAAAGTAAAACAATTTAAAAGAGCTGATTGCGGAATCTGTACAGGTGTAAAAGTTAAGCATATGGCAGAGAGGAGATTGCCAATGAAAATGACAGATGATTAACATTCATTAAAACTTTCAATTAACACCTTGAAAATCTCCATAAAATAATATGGCACGTAAATAATGTGTGAGTTCTTCAAGCATTCTTCTACCTGTTTTTAAGGGAAAGGAAGAGTGAGAAAGAGAAGGGAAGTCTATTCCAAAAATACTTACAATTAAGATTTTTTTTCAGCCCTTGGAGTTTGTTTTGGAGTTCAGTGGTCTAGAGAGGAGTAAAACAGGTTTGAGCTGTCAGTATGGGAAGAGATTTGGTCTGGGTAAAAGTGACTCTTGGGTTTTCCTACTCATGTCTTTATGGTGGGCATGAAAGAGAAGCCCTGACAAACTTGAGGGCAATGTGATGGATGCTCTGCTCAGTTGGCTAATTACAGAGATTAGAACATGACAGTAGTGGCAGTCCTGCCTGTGTGATTTCACACTGCTGTCAGCTTCAGCAGCATCTCTCCATGTTATGGAGAATTCTAAGTCTGTGGGTTTTCCTGTTGGTGCATACACATGAACTAAGGAAGAAACCTTTGTATTGTCTGAGGGAGCTTTATGGAAGTAAATTAAAAATCATCATTAAGAGCTGACTTAGGTGCTAGTTCTTAATGTCTGCTGTTAATTATACTCAAAAAGCTTCCAAAATCAGGCATGCCCTTGGCTGCTTGTGTTACTGGAGGGAAAGAAGCATCTTTCTCTTGCAAAAGCAGGTGTGTGCTTTAACCAGTGCAAGTAAATTCATGTGAGCATTACCTATGGATTTCCTGACCCCTGGCATTTGACTTCTTTTATTTAAGAAAGCATCCATTGACACTAGCACGTGCAATCTTTTTTCTCTCTCATTACTGAGCTCTTCTGTGCCCCTGGCTGGACTCAAGTGCTGCGGAACTCTGGGATTTTGGAGATCCAGATTTCAGGCTTAATTTTCTCTACTCCGTTCCTCTTTGGAGTCCTTGCATTTGTTTCTTTGTCACCTGCATCTCCTCTTTGTAATTGGATACAGTCAGGGTATGAGTGTGGCATTTTAAAATATAACTTCCTTCTCACCCACCAGTTCCTTCCTTTTTGAACTGCTATTCCATAGGTTAAGAGTGTGTATGTCATTACATTTGCACACTGTTGGTGTCTTAGGGCTGCCATTTGTTTGATGTAGCTGAGGACCCATGAAGGGGATGTTATGGCTGATAAAAATACTATGAAACAGCTTCATTTGTAAACCTTTCTGCCTTCCTGGCTTAGCTTAGGTCCATGATGCTTTGGGCTGTGTCCCTATTGCAAAGCCTGGGTCTGTATTTTCCTTGGTTCTTGTGGTATCTCTGTGATGGTTTTGTGACACATTTTGAATTTTGGCAATTCAAAAATGCCTGAGCTACATGGCAGAGTGGTGTTGGGGGGGGGTGATTTTTCTACAAAATGCCATTGGGTTGTGTGTTTCATGTCCTGAGCTGTTGGTTTGTGGATGTTAGAGGATGACTGGTCTGCCAGAAAGGTTGAATGAGCCAAATTTAGCATTCCAGGTATTATTTATGCAGGATGAATGCTGGGATAACTCTTCTGTCACACTGCTTCTGCTTGGAGTATCCTCACAGTTTGTTCCAGAAAGGAGCAGGGAGAAAACTAGATTTTTTTTTTTGTGTGGATGATCAGGGCACCTCAATGCAGGAGTAAAATATGAAATGAACAAAATAAATTGTGTGCACGCATTCACTCTTCCATGAGAAATGAGAAAGCTGGGTTGGAGAGACAGCATCAATTTTAGCAGACTTGCAAAGGGCCTTGACCTCTCCATTTGGTCCTGGGGACCCCCTCCCTGAAGCAGAATGTAGATGATGGGGTACAGTTAAATAAAGCTATAATTAGAAGCAACAGGAGGGAAGAGGAAAATCCATCAGTCTGCTATCTTTTTGAATTTGACTGCTCCTGCATTGGTGTTTTCAAAAGTGATCTACAGTGGCATCTCTTGGCTTCCTGGAAGGCAAAGGGAATTTTGTAACTGACGTCAATGGGAGCAGAATGAGGCTGATGCTAAATGCTTTTTTTGTAAGCCTGTCCCTAGTGAGTGGTCATTTTCATTGTTTTCCCCTGATATTTTTGTGGGTGTTACACAGATCAAGAAGGAGAAAATAGTACTTAAGGAAGACAAGTTGTGATTATGAAATCCCAAAAACTGTGAGAGGCTCTGGGGAGCAGCTGTGGGGCTCATGAGTGCTGTCACTTCATGTTACAGGTTTGAGTAGCTCTCAGTGTCACACTTTGAGCACCTTTTGTTCCCAGAGGACATCATCAATAGAGTCCTCCCAGTCTCATACAAGAAAACCCTGAGCAGTCCTACAGATGGGTTCGTGATTTGCTGAAGTCTGACACCACTCCTACATTCATGCATTTAGCTCAGGATGTAGAGAGAATACATATTTCCTTGCAGCAAGCAGTCTGACAGGCTGATCCATGGTGAGACCTTTGCAGTGTGATGTCTACTCTCCCTTGATCCGTGTCTGACGTCCACTAACGTGGATGGCCAGTGTGTGTGTGTAGAGGGGCTGCTCAGACCCAGGGCTTGCTTATCATAACTCTGTAGCTAATCTCTTCACTCTGCTAAGGTCAAGGTTGAGAAATGACTCCAAAAGAGCAAAGAAAGGGAAGACAGGTTTGAAAATGGGATACAGGTAGAACAGACAGAATATGCTGCTGTAAATGCTGATTTGTAGTCTCTCCCTTCCTCTCTTGCCATCCCTTTTTCTTTCACTGTTGCAGGTTATTCATTAAGTATTTATTGAAATACGTGGTAAAGAGAATTTGTTTAACAGCGGAATTGCTGATTTTGGATTGGGCAATTAGGCGGTGGGTTTAAATTTGGAGAATTTGTATTCGCCAAGTGTTTGGGGGTGAGGTCAGAAGTTCCTCCCTTATATTCTCATTTGCTGCAATACAGTGGTGTTCTCATGGTACATGGGACAAAAAAAGTGATTAGGCTGATCAGCCTTTGCTGCATCTCTAGGGAGATTGCTTTTTAGGGCAATCAGGAGAAATCTGTGTGGAATGTAATGGCATTTGTTAAGCAACCCAAGTTACCCTTGATCCTACAAACTGTTCTTTTGGTATTAAACAAGAATGGAAAAAAAAAGGTAACCAATGTTGCTTTTTTGCCTCTCTTTAGGGAATGAGTAGTAGATATTTGACTCTGGCAGGAGTGTGTCATGCTGTAGTTACATTTCTGTTTTTAATCAAGTGGTTTAAAAATTGTGTGAGGGATAGTCTTAGTGTTGCCAGGTTAGAGGATGCAATAAGCCTGTTTTTCAGGAGTCATATACCATTGTAGATAATACAGTATTTTTTGAACTTAAGCTGTGTGACCTACAGAAAGAAGTCAAGTCTTGCACTGAAAATGTTGATTTCATGAATCTGTGTTTTGTATATTTCTTTGTGGTACAGTCTTTTAACATCACTAGCCAAGAAAAGACCCCCTTCTCTCTTTGCCTCAGTATTGTTTTTTAGTATAAAGAAATAATATTTCTGTGTGTAGGTGTATCATCTTTATATCTACTCTGAAAACCTTGCATGAAAAGAGCACTAAAATCATGATTAAGTGCTGTAGATTTGTAAAAATGGACTCTTTAAGACAGCATTTAAGTGTGCAAGATGAGAACTTCCTGCTCCAGAGCTCATTTCAAATTATACCTATGAACTCCTGACACAAGGGGAGTGTCTGCTGTACTGCAAAGACAGCAGGCATTCAAACCCCAGCAGCCCCTCAGGTGAGTGCTTCTGTCTGCCTGTGGTGGGTTTCTCTGCAAAGTGAGGCGTGTTTGTTCAATGCCCAGTTGTGCAAATTGTTTTGCAAGAGGGAAACCTTTATGGACACTTCTGCAGCAGCATGGAAATTGAGGGGGCTTTGCATGCAGCTGTCTGCCAGTGCTGAAGTCTGGCAGGACTTCACCCAACTCCTCTGGCTTGTGATCTGAGAAGAAAAAGTTCCCCCCTCATTCACGAGGAGGCTGTTGGTTTTTTTTCTTTTTTTTTTTTTTCCTCCTGCTGTTGCATTTATAAAGCCTGAGATTGTCTTTGTTCAAAAAAAAATTTTGGTATTTCTTGTGCTTGGAGCATACCACGTCCTAGTGTCTTCCAAGTTTAGCACAGCGTTTGCTTTCTTTCGATGTTGGAAAGCCAAAGCTCTTGTAAGGGTTTTAAATTATCTGGTAATGTTTAATCAGTTCATAGACTCTGTGTGCTTGAATAGTAAGCACTCCTGAAGAGCTTGCACCTTTAAACAAAAAAAGTGAACTACACTGATAATATTGCAGAGTGTGGAGAGGCTTTAAAATTATTGGAGCACTTAATTTTTTTTCTATAATTGCTTCAATTTGAAGGGAACTAGGCAAAATACCAAGCTGAAAATGAGTTGCATTAATCGAAAAATTCATCAGTCAGAAAGCAGGATTTCAACCAAAATGCCCAATTAGAATGGGGGGGGAAAAAAAAGACTCTAAACATCTTGGCATTAAAGCCTTAAAGGGATGAGCCCCACATTCCTCTGTGTTGGCTGTTGACTTCAGAGATGATTAGAAGAGTTCCACACATCCATTCCACTGGAAGCAGTGGAGGAGCTCAGGTGGAGTCAGAATCCCCTTGCCTGGAAAGTAAAGCAGTGCACAGTCAAACCCTGGCCCCTTGTGATGTACCACAGGGGACAGCAAGTAAATGTGGGCATAGATCAGCTAAAGGTTAATATCCTTTTATAGTAAGCTGACAAAGATAAAAAAACTCAACACCACTGCAGATACTTTATGGCAGGTAAAGAGCTTTTGGGTACTATGTAATTATATTTCATGGTGGTTTAATGAGCTTTATTTAAAAAAAAGGGAAAAGTTGTATCACTTGAAAGGTACCAGAAAAACCAAAGAAAAAATGAGGCACGTTGCTGCAGCTCAGGCTTTTTTTTGAGATTTTCAAGTCAGTAAGTTTACCATTCAAAGTCAAATTTGGCAAATAGTCTGTTTTTCTGGTCTGACATATCTGGCATAAGCAGTGATTGTTACTAAACAAGGGAGAGCAAAAAAAGGATTTATTTTTGAAAGAGGATGAAATACTTAGAGTGCATATTATATTTCACTGAGTTTAGTAGTTCCAAATGATTCTTGACCACATATGGTTTCAGTACAGCCCAGGGTAGGCTTCCATAGACCAGGTTTCACTGGGTTTTTGACACTGACAAGAGGCACCCAACTTTCAGCATGTGACTTTCAGAGTCATCTTTGAAACCATGGGACAGTTCATGGAGTTATGGGCTTACATATCTTTCTGAACCTTGTTCACCTTTCTTTGCATCATGCAGAGTATTTCATGATATGGTACTTTGGAAGGACGTGGGCAGCTGAAGTTATTTTTTAGTAAATCATGAGTGGAGAAGAGCAACACACTTTCTTTTTATTTGAAGTCTAGCAATCTAATGACTCCTTTCAGAGGCTCATAATCCTTTTGTTCATACAGGAAAATGCTTTGTTTGGTGTGTGGCCCTGTTAGTGGGATTGGGCTGGATCCAAAATGGCCAAAAGGTTTGAGGGGTGGAAACCTGTACCCAAGTCCTTGGGTTTCTTTGCTGGGTAACAATAATCTGACCTGCACTAAAAAGAGCTTGAATGTGAAGTGATGTCTGCCTCAGAATTAAATATTGGGGTAATCTGTAGCCTTGTCCTTCACACCTGTGTCTCTGGGAGGTGCCAGGGCTGGCTGTGGTGGTCAGAAGAGCAGAGAGGCTGGGCACAAGCAGCACTTGTGGGACTTGTGTCAGAGCAGCAAATGAAGGGAATATCTCTTGGTTGATAAAACCAAGGGGCCTGCAGGAGTTGTAGTCTTCTCCTCAGAGCTGCTTTGTCTCTCATCTTGATAGTCCTGGGAGGACTTGAGCTGTGTGGAGCTCCGTGGAGGTGGAATAAGGCAAGGTGGGCAGTGGAGGAGCCTGTCCAGAAGAAGGGTGCTCAGTTTTTTTTAGCCAGATTTTTGTACTTCTGCTCTTCCCAAACCACCCCTTCTTTCACAGGGGATACCACTGTGTCATGTGAGCTCAATATGGGCTCTCAGATCAAGGGCCCAGTTTGTGAGGCAAATTAAAGGAAAGTTCTTGTAGCTGTAAAAACAGCCTGAGATCAGGTGTGTTTTCTAAATATCCTACCTTATTTACTTAGAGGTGATGACAGATAATTTAAATGTTGTAGCACCTCTCCAAAGAAAGGAATGAAGGATGAGATTTTTAAAGAAACTTGAGTGTTACTTTGGTCAGGGCTGGAAAAAACTTGCCTGGGCCACTGCTGACATTGTGTATGAATTTCTGTCACACTGATTTTGTTTTATCAACCTTCTCACCTCACCAGTCTACGTCCCTCTTGTGGTGTCCCCTTCTTGTGCCTCATACACCTTAAGTTTTTCTCATTCTGATCTTTCAGCTGCACTCTAGCCTGCTAGTATGCAACTATCGAGCTAATACTGTGAGAAATGATTTTTACTATTTTTATGTGCTTTTTCCACCCCTTCAGAAATGTGAGAAATAAATATTAATAATATCAAATTCCAGAGTATTTGATTACCAATAGAGATGCGTGCCAGATTTTGACATCTGATACTCTGCTTCCATTTGTTTCTTCCCCCTTATTTTTTATCCTCCCTCTTGCTGGTGATGATACAAATCATCTTCAGGAGTACATATATACTCTGGAAGTTGCTGTGCTAGAAATTAAGATTTTAAATAGTCAGGGATTTTGGTTTTCTCCTCTTTTCTTATCTGTACCTAATCCTCTCTTTGGTGCTGAGTGAGAGAAGTGAGAGGAACTCCAGTGATGCTTGTCTGTATTGCAGTTCCACTGCATTTTGATTAACCTTAGGCTCAGTTTGCTTGGGTTTGTAATCCACTCATCAAGGTGGATACAAACTCAGAAAAACGAAACCCCAAATGTGCTTTTTGATGGAAATTTGCTCTCCTCTTTTTGTACTGGAAATGCATACTTAAATAATAAAAATTGGATTTTACTTTTCAGTGAATGTCACTTGCTTTTTAAGAGTTAAAAAGCTGGCTCATATGATCTGTTACTGTCTCTCCTGTGTTATGAGTATGTAAGATACCTGTGAATACCTATGAACATTTCCTAAGATTTTCCCTCTTCTGGAAATAAGTATTTTGGTGGAAATACCAAACATTTTGGTCAATCCTTTATTATCCTGCTTTAACAGCGCTGTAAATGGTGCAAGGGCTCAAGTACCAAGGGCTTTGTGCACCTATTCTCACAGTGCTCTGTGGCTGCTGGGGAGCAGCACTGGGCTCAAATGCTGTGTCTTTGTGGTGTCCACAGCTGAAATGGGTGAATCTGACTTCCTCTGTTTTGAAGGCAGATATGGATTATTTTCATCCACACATTCATTAATCTCTCCGAGCCCTGCCAAACTCTTTGAGCTACTTTCTCAATTTAATTACATGTTACAGAGTTTCTGGGCCTTTTTTTTTATCATTCTTGAAAAAGTGTTTTAATTTTAAATGCATTGTATGACATTTAACTGTGTGTCTGGTGTTAAGAAGAGAAATAAATATGAGCAAATGATCTCTGCAATTTTGCATTAATGGCCTCTGTGAACTGCATTTTTTTTTTTCAGGATGCCATGTAAACTTACCCACGCTGCCAAGTATGGGAATGAGAGGAAAGAGTTTCTTTCCAATTTGTCCATTTTAAGATAGAATAATCAGAATTAGCACCACTGGCTAACATTGTTTTTAAAACGCAGGGCTCAGTCCACACAGGATTTGATGGGAAGTCCTGCCAATTCTTTTATTTCAGCAAGGTACAATCATGGTACAGGAGCCCTTTTTCCAGCCTTTTAACAAATGGGGAATGATTGTGGACTCCTTCAAAGTGCCTGTGAATAGTAGCTGGGAAAAGCAAGGACTTCTGAATAGGCTTAAACTTGCCCAGGGGGCTGAGATTTTACTGGGAAGCTTCAAGATTTCTACAGAGTAATGAAAGTCATAACATATTTAGCTAACTACCAGTCTGTTTTAGACTGGCTGGCCTGAAAGGGAAAGATGCAGACTGGACCTGAGTATTCACTTTAGAGAGGTTCCAGGGTGGGATGTCACAGTACAGAGCAGTCACACATCTTTCCTAGGGCTTGGCAGTAGTGTGAGGAGCCAGAGCAAGGGACTGATCTGCCTGCAAACTAATCTTTAGTGAGGTTTTTAATGGCACAGCCTGTCACATAAGCATCAGCTGAGGTTGCTCACAACCTGTTTTTCTGTTACTCTACTGAAGCAATTGCAGACCTGCAGCATTTTTTAAACACTCATCTCACTTTAGGGGTTTTGTTTGTTTTGATTGTTTTCTCCGGCTGCAATGTTTCAAGTAGCTGAAGGAGGGAATTTAACAGTCAGATGAATGAGAAACATGGGTTCTGCCTATAAAATTTCCTTCTCAGGGAAGAAAGCCATCCTGCATAATGAACTGACTTTGAGAGTGCTGCATCTCTGCCCTTGTTGCAGCTTGGTGGGACACTGGGAATTTACCAAGTCCACAGGTGGTGGTGGTGTCTGGAGCTGCCCAGCAGGAGCTGTGAATGCCTGCTTTGCATTAATAGATGAGAAAACACTTTGGGGGAACCTCATTGTGGTTGGATCCACTTTGGGGCCAAGAACAGACTGGTATTTTTTATACCCTGTGAAACAGTCACAAGAGGTTACAGATGGTCTAAAGATAAACTGTGTTAGAAAGCAAACAGGCAAGTGGATGAACAGAAAGTCCAACAGAGATGGTGAATATAAAGATGTAGACAAAGCCTTGAGGCTCTGTGTTGGAGTACCTAGGAAGTCTGTGAACTGTAGGTTGCAAGAAGAATCACTCTGACTCCCTTCCATGGTCTTTCCCTGGGTATATGTTCCCAATTATTGCCAGAGAAGGGAATGCATGGGATTTTTTTTTTTTTTCTGACTGTGTATGACTTTTTGTACAACCCCTTGAAGTTCTTCTGAACTCTGCTTTATATGGTTGTGAGAATTGAGTGTAGCTGAACTGCTGATACTCTTCATGGTGAGAATTTCCTACTTGAAGTTGAAATAGCTTTGAACTACTTGATGACGTGTGCTGCCATTTAAAAAAAAAAAGAACCCAGTATACTAAATGCCATTGTTATCTTTTATTAGACTTATGTTTGCAGAACCAGCTGTCATTATAAAGCAAACTGAGAACTTGAACTTGAGTCAGTCCATTAAAATGGGCTAAAGACTGAATATCCTACATCAGGCTGCTTGCTGTTGTACTCAAATGTGCTCAGGTATGAGAACTGTTCCTCTGAAACCTTAATAAAATCAAGGTGAAACTCTTAAAGATTCTCCTGCTGTGAAAAACTGATCTGGAGCTGACTGTGCAGCAGAGAAATACTGGTAAGGGGTTAATGATGGTCAGGAAAAAAAAGGACAAAAAAAGCCTAAACTATTTTTTTTTAAATTTATCTTTATGTTCTCCATTTTAAATGAGCTCTTACAGTATTTGCTAGGAATTGAGGGTCTAGATTTTGCAGTTGTCTCTGGTTTTGTAGGGCTCCAGAGCAGCACAGGGGTTTGTCCCCTAGGATCCAGCTGCAGGCCTGGAAGCAGGCTTTGTGTGTTAGTCTCAGTTGCTCTTGACTGGAGCTGGAGTTTTGCTGCTGCTTAAGGACAGAATTGTCCTATCAGGCGTTCTGGTGATGCAAAAAAATTGCTGGGTTGTGTGCTCTTCAAGCAGGATTGATATAGTACAAATTAAGTTAGTGTCTCTAACCTAGCGTCAGCACTTCAACTCTTCTTCCTGGAGCCTGGTCTTACTCATTTTAGTTCATACACAGAAGTTAAGTGACAAAGCCCTTCTCATCTGTAAGCAGGACCTGGTTTTAAGTGGCTTCATTAGGATGGTGTGTGCTCCTTTATGGGCTGTGGGATTTGCACAGCCCCATTTGTTTAATCTTGTAGACTAGTTATGGGCTTACATTCTTTTTCAATGTCTGTCTGGTTTGTTTTCTCCAAGTGATGGGCAGGCCTTTCCCGAACAACTCTGATCCTCTAATTGATCTGGTTTTGGAGCTCACTCTGAATTCAATAGATGTTCTGAGCATGGAACAATCACAGGATCAGGACAATGTCTATTTAAGTTCAGTCAAGTCATAGAAAAGTGTCTTTTTCTCTCCTTACCAGCAGGAAATTGATTTCATGCTTTTCAGTCTCCCAGTATATTTGTTAAACTATTATTTGTTCATTTAGTTACTTTATTATTTAATTTTGTAACAAAATTTGGCTTTGGTCTTCAGAAGAAAGAGTGGAAAACACTTGAATCTTTTTTCCCCTCAGAGCATGTATATTCTTGCCTCTTTTTTTAAGGTACAGTGCTGCTGTGCACCCTGGAACAAAAGTGACTAACAGCTCTCAACAATAGGAGTGGAAATAATGGCAGGGGTAGCAAAGACATGAAGAGTTTTGAAAAGCAATATTCTTCAGTGTTGGGAAAGTAATAAAAGGTCAGAACAAAGTGCAATAGAAAAGCCATTATGAAGGGAATGGGTAGAATTCTGGTTTTATGTTGATGTCAAGGCTTTGGATTTGTTTTCTTTCATTCTGACAAGTTTTATTTAGTTTAATTCAGGTTATTATTATTATTTGCCTTAATGCATGTGGCTTTACTAGGTGTGATTTTAATGCTGCACAACTGTAAATGGCTAGGTTTGAGACACTTATTTCTCTTTCCTATTTTTATTCGGAACCTTCTGTATAATGAATTCTTAACCAAGAATTATTGTTTAGTATTATTTACTCAGAGCTGGGCTGTGCTACAGAAATACAGACAGAGCAGCACCAGACTTTGCTGTTAGCCCTGCAGGGCTGCTTATGGAGGAGAGTGGATGCTCTTAAAGATATTTCATGTGCCATTCCAAACTCCTTGCCAGTACTTGACTTCCCTGTGTCTGCAGTCAGTGTTGAAATCTCCTCTGACCTCCGTGCCAGCAAAGCTAAATTGGCTGTGAGTGTTCTGTATCAATCACCCTAGAATTTGCTTTCTTACCCCTAATTAAGTAAAAGACATTCAGCCCTCATCAATTATGGTAAAAGTATTTTTTGAAAGTAGAAATGATTGAAAAAATTAGATTCATGCTGGGTGTCAATGCTGAAACCCATCCTCATTTCATTTTGGTTTTGACTTAAGAATACCATTTTGTGTGATGGGTTGCTGATGTAAAGCACTGTCCTCCTCTTCCCTTTTCCCTTCCCTATATGTAAAGGCAGCAAAGTTGGCCAATACAATTTTAAACCAGCATCCTTCAGGTAAATCTTTTTTCCAGGATTATCATTGGTTGCTCAGCAGCAGCTCAGTCCATATGTCCATGTAGCAGTAATCTGGCCTGTTTCAAATCTAATATGTAGTGGCTATATGTGGGGAGGGCCTGCATAGCTTAAGTTTATTTCCTTTCTATTGCATTTCATTTTTTGGTCATTTTCATTTCTCCCAGCCATGTCTGATCCCACTGTAGATAATGCTGGAAGTCTGAAAGGTCTGCAGAAATGTCCTTCCAGAGCTGTTAAAGACAGATTAGGCATCCATTTCAGCAAACAAATTGTCAGAACCCTGGACCAGTCCCCTGGGTGGTTTTATCCAGATAGGTTTTTTCTGAAGTTTTTTTAGAGCAGTTATCAGAAGCTGTTTCTGGTCTTGTTTTGTAGCAGGGGCTGGTGATCTAAAAGCACTCAGACTTTCTCTCTGCTGTTATGGAGTGAAATGCTAAAGCTCTTGTTTACCTCAGAGGCAGATGGACGTTGCTGAATGCCTGGAAATGCCCAGCCCAGCAGTGCAGTGATGAGCCCCATATGCAGTGCACCACTGCCGTGTAGAGGTTAGTCTCAAATACAAGCAGGGAGTGCAACAGCTGCTCCCAAGCTGCAGGTCCCCAAATAAACAACTTATTCCTTTACCTTTTCTTGGTCCTTTATGCACAGGGAGGAGTTTTCTGTTCTCTTTAATGTGTCTTCATTTGTTTTTGCCAAGCGCACTTAGCAGATGAGAGAGTACCTTTCCTTGCCTTCACTGGAGATCAGTGTTCTGAAAAAGGGTCACAAAATGCATTTGGACCCTCTTTCAGGTCCAGAGGTTGGAGTTACACATATTTGTAATTGAAAGTCTTGCTTACATTTTGAATTAAGTTTACCTTTATTGTCTTGCCTTTTTTTTAAAATTTGAAATTGTTAGACAAACATGTTTCTTGAAAATTGTTTTGCCACTGCGGAAAGGAAATGTTTTCAATATTTATATCTAATTGAAGGCTGGCTTATCCTTTTTCTTTCCTTTTTTAACCTCTCCAAACATGTACATTTCAGATTCTTTCTTAGCTGTCTCAATTTCCCCTATGCCCTTTCTGGTTGACTTTGTTAGCGTGGTACACTCCTTTTATGGAGTTGTACATTTTTCAGTTTTTATCCTTCAGTGGATTATTCAGATGGGATTCTTGGCTGCTGACATCTGCTTCACTCTGGGTACCAGTGTGCGCTGTCATCTCTTTCATGGGAAACTGGACTTGTGTCCTTCTTCCCTCAGGGAGTCAGCATGAGGGATCAAGGTATGAAGTTGTCCCTTGCCATAACCTCTGCTACAAGAAGGTCATTTTGTATGTGTTGTGGTGCATCATAGTGCTGGGCATTTGTTTGAATTCCTCAGCTCAGGGAGTGTTGAACTTTGTGCCTGGGAATTCTTCACTTGCTGTGTACTCCAGGCTTCCAAAAGTTTTGTATGTGCTGTTGCTTCTCTGTGCATGTAATACATTTAAGGATGGGTGAAGGTATCTAAATCCAGCACTTCAAACACTGAATGAGCTTAAGAGGAAGAACATCTCCTTTTAGTCTAATAGAGCAATGGATAATGTTCCTGATTATGAAACTGGAGACCAGGCTGCCAGAAAAAGGATAGAAGAAAAAAATAAACCTCCTGATCATTTGCAGCCTTCCTAAAAGGAGCCTATAGGAAAGATGGAGAGAGACTATTTGCAAGGACCTGGAGTGACAGGACAAGGGAGAATGACTTCAAACTGACAGAGAGTAGGTTTAGTTGGATATTTGGAAGAAATTCTTCCATGTGAGGGTGGTGAGGCACTGGCAAGAGGTTGCCCAGAGAAGCTGTGGCTGCCTCATCCCTGGAATAGCCCAAGGCCAGGCTGGATGGAGCTCTGAGCAACCTGGGATAGTGGAAAATGTCTGTGCCTGTTGAGGATGGGTTGGAAAGAGATAGTCTTCAGGGTGCCTTCCAAGCCAGGGCTTTCTATGTTTCTACATTTTTGTGATTGAATTCACAGCCTCCTCTGCTGTTGCAACATGCCAGGGGAAGTTCAGGCTGGACATTAGGAAAAGCTCTTCTCTTAGAGGGTGGTCAGCCTGTGGAACAGGTTCCGCAAAGAAGTGGCCATGGTGCTAAGTGTGTCAGAGTCCAAGGACTGTCTGCATGATGCTTTCAGTCCATGGTTTAGTGTAAGGTAGCCCTGCAAGGACCTGGAGTCAGCAATCCTTCCAGCTTGAGATGTTCTGTGATCCCATGAATAGTTCCCAGGCTGGTGTGACAAATGACAGACCAATGCTCACCTGTACCACAGCCCTGAAAAACTCTTGTACTTCATCTCTGTTCTGCCTTCACGTCAGCTGGGATCACCTCTCAGTGCTCCATCTGCAGAGTGCTCTGTGTGGATTATCTGCTATTCCATGCAGACACAGCGAGTGGGATCTCTGCTTTTCCCATCCTGCAGGCTGCTTTGAGTTTATGGTCCCTCTGTGGCCTTTAACTGGCACACTGATCCCAGCTGGAGGAGTTTACTTGCTGTTTACAGCATGTTCCAGAAGAAGCATTCTTTGCACATACACGATAGATTTTCATAGGGATCATGTTATTTCCTACTAAGATACAAATTATAGGGTTGGTGCTTAGTGTTTTTGCCCCTCTGCCTTTTTTCAATCCATCCTCTTTCCACATGTCTGTTTTCCTCTCTTTTCCTTGCTGTCATGTGTCAACTGCATACTGTAGTCATTGCTGTCCATAATGCATTGTTCCAAAGCAATAAAGTTGTTACAGAGAGTAGGATAAAGAGGATTAAAAGAGTTCCAAGTATATGGCCACTTGCTTGGGCAGGTTTCAGTGCAGTCCTACCAGCATCATGAGACATAAAATAGCATAGCAGCAGAGTCTGCTTTGCCACAGGGAAGCCCTTGCAAGCAAAGCCACTCATTGTGAAATACTCTTGAGTGCTGTTTCCATCTTTTAGATTAAATAAATAGACCAAGGTTGGAAACTCAGTCCTGCATTGTGGACATTCTTCATGGCAGTGTCAATTAGGAATTTTTTTTCCTTAATCCAGACATGAGCATTTTTCACCTTTAAATAGTGCTTGATTCACTACAATGGACATAGAAGCCAAAAACATAGTTGAAATTGTAGAGCCATCACTGGAGGCTAGAGTTACTGCTTTAATTTATGGTTTTATTCCCCACCCCTCTCTGAGATTATTCTGTTTTCTGTCTCTGCCTCTGTCTCTTACAGGTTTACTTTTACGTTTAAGTAAATTGTTATTCTGCACTGCCTGCTTCAAGTATTACAGGAAAATTTACCTTGGGTTTTTTAATACATTGAAATGACCGATTCTTAATCTAATTGCAATTTGTTTAACTTTATGTCCAGTTTAGAGCTTTGAACTTGTTGTAAAATGCTGTATAAAGTACTGGGTGTTCTTGTACTTCCTAATTCTGTCTGGCATTTACAACAATTCCTTCACTATCTCTGAGGGTACAGCTCCTAACTGTGCCAAGACAGAGTCTGATCCACTCCATTGCTATGAATAGGAGTCTGTCCATAGGCTTCAGCGAGACTTGATTCAGACTCTTTATTGCTTCACCTTTACAAACTGAATTCCAGGCCATTCTCCATGGTAAAAATCTTGGCAGTATTAAAGTGAATGGGATATTTGCTATGGTATTCAATGGAGCCAGGATTTCAGCTAGAATATTTAATATCTTGCAATTAAAAATAACCCATTTTCTGTCCTTGGGTTTGACTTGGACATTTTGCTTTACAGCAGACATGGGAGATTAAGGTGAAATAAATTTTCCATATTGAAGCTTGATTAAGGTCAAAGTTACTATTGGATAATTGGTGTTCACTGTGGCTGTGGAGGAGAGAATTTACTCAAGTTTATAATTTGCCCATTAAAGGAAATCCTGAGATGTGTCTGAGTCAAGAGGATACCATCCAAGTGATAACTCTGACTTTGAATCTTGATATGTGTCAATACTTGATTTTTACTATGAAAAGTGCACATAGTTGGTACAAAAAGGACACAAATAGTATGGTCAAATCTAACTGTAGGTTTATTTATTTCTATGTATTTCATGGAGCAATATTTCATACTCTGGTGAGCCAGCCAATGAACCCTAAGAAGTCTGATGGTGACTGCTCTTGTAGAGCTATTGTGGAGAGATTTTTCCATCTGTGAGCTGAGCATTTCTCTTGTAACATTAATGGCCACAATCAAGTGCAAAATTGAAATAAGAATCTCAGTATTTAGGGACTAGATGCAGATATAATATCCTGCTTATATCTCCCACACTTGAAATTGCTCCATATATATTTTTAAGTGTATGTCTGGTATTAAATATACCTCAAATAAATATAATATTGTATTAAATATACTTTGAAGTAAATATACTTCAAAGAGAACCTTTTAGGTAGCTAGGTAAGTGGTTTGGTCTTGGATTCTTAAAGTAGTGAAAATGTTGGATTTGGTGGGAATCATAAAAAGGAATGAAAGTCTTGTCTGAATTATTCCTGTATTTCTCTCTACATGTCTTTCCAACCAACTGAAAAAAAGAGGAAACTCATATACTCTAATTTTTATAGAGAAGTCTTATGAGTGAATTTCTGTATTAGATGCATGAACTAAATTTATGCTTGTGCATGTTTTTATTTATTACATTAGCCTACACATACAAAAGTCTCCACTTACAATTTCAGAAAGTCCAATGCTGCTCTATATTTCATAATGTTTGAATTTTTAATTTTTCAAAAATCCTTTTCACAATATATGAGTAACTAAACTCTTAAACTGTTTCTGTCTGCCCCAAGGGTTTTTTCTCTTCCTCTATGTGTTGAAGGGAAATCTGAGCCTAAGAACACTAAAGAGGAAAAACATGTCTCATCTACTTGTCACGGCATCTATACTTTGCCATTTTTTTGCCACCCAAATGTGACAGGGCAGCACATAAATGTGTGAAGTCTGTCACAAATGGCAGCCAGAGCTGGGAATTCAGGAAAATGAGCTTTGCCTTTTTGAGGCTTTTGCATTTAAATCCTGCAAAAGTGCTGAGTGCCTTCTGAAAGGTTACGCTAAGCCTGCTCAGCGTTGGTTCACGGGAGGTGTTCACCTTGCGGGATCCAGCCTGGAAAAGACGCGTCTCCTAGATGGAGCCCTGCGGGATCTGCGTGGGGTAGGAGAACGTGACGTGTTGCCTGTACTCTCACATGTCTCACGTATGTGAGATGTGTCATACGTCACAAGTCCCAGGTGTGGCTCAGAAGCGTGGGAATGATGGCTATGCAGACGGAAAATCTCTCTTCACCCTCATGAGAGAGAGGGAGCAGGGGTGCAGCCTACCCAGTGCCCTTCTCCTTGGGAGTGAAAAGGTGGTCACAGTTCCATGATGTGTTTTATGGCAGTTCCTTCTTCTAAAGTGCTGCTTAGTGTCTCTTTGTGCCCCACCTCTGCAGGTGCTCACAATATGCTCAGATTGGAGTTGAGGATAATGTGACTGCAGGGAGCAGGAGGACAAGGCCACCACGTTGATCTTATGCTAGCACTTGAGGGACAGCATCTGTGCAGTAGTAAAGCTGGGCTGTTTTTAAATGAATCACGTGAGGCTCCAGGTGTTTTGCTTGTCTGCAACCATTCAGAGCCTTTATATTCAAATCCCTCTTTAAATGTGTCTGCTTTGTCTGTGTATATCCTACATGCATGCATTTTGTTATTTCACCATCAGCAACCCTGCTCCTCCCTCTTTTACAGCCAGGCTCTTTCGAGACAACCAGCTAGAGGCTCTGTTTAGGCAGGAAGACAGCATTGTCACAGGGTTTTGCAAGAAGAACTGCCTGTGTCACCATATTCTACCTTCTAGAGCACATGGCAGTGTGCACTCCTTCCCTTCCAGCAGGCAGGGGTAGGTCTGGCCCCTTTTCTTCCACTCTCTTGGTTGGAGGGCAGGCTGGGAACCAGGCACATCAGCAAACAGCTTGTCTTGGGTGTCTGGCAGGATGGGCAGAGCAAGGGATGAGCAGCACGAGGTGTGGAGTGGGCATGTTAACTTTGCAGTCTGTGCTGTCTTCTGTGGTGAGGTATCTCATGTGAAAGCGGGGGGAGGTTACAGGGAGAAGGGAGGGGGAAGAGAGTGAAATGCAAACATCACCGCTATCCTCAGTAAGAGATTTAGATCTCTGTGTTGGCATAAAAAGGTCATTTTGGGCCTGAGGGTTTTGACATTGTTCCTTTAAGTTAGACCCACAACATAAACTATTTTCAACACTTGCTATGAAGAACAAATGACCTTTAGTAACTTGCCCAGAAGACAAATGGTACGTTAACACAATAAATGTACTTTGCTACTATCGTGCTTCTTGCTTTAATTTTCAATTAGAAATGTTACTTTTCCCTCTCCCTTTACACAAAGGGCTGCACTTTCCTACTTTGATTTTGTAACGGAGGTTTCCTTGTCCTCTGTGAGATTGGTAATATTCACTGATAATTACTGGCTATACAGTAAATTTCCTTCTGTTCAGGGACAGCATTTTGTGCTGTCTATTCCAAAGGGTCTGGATGGAGGGGATCTGGGAGGGAAGGAGGGGATAGTTAACAAGCATCACCAGCCACATCTGCTGCAAGGGCAGAGGAAAGGGAGTCAAGGGGACAAACAGTTCAGAGGCGGTGCTGGTGAGTATTTTTTTTGTTATTTGGCAGAGCTTTTTTAGCATGTGATGATGGAAATAAGACTGAAAATTAAAGGTGAAATTATTCCCATTTACATCAGTGAAGGCAGGAGGTGTGGACGTTGGCATGTTGACTTCTGTTTGGGGGAAGTGAAGGGCTGTCACTCTTCTCCGTGCTCATTTTTACTTTTATTTCAGTGAAGGTTTCCAGGCTTTGTTATGTAGCTTGCTGCCAAGAACTCTTTGGAGGGCTTGAAAGTCCCTGGTTGTGTGAGTGTGGAAACACCATCATTTCTGCTGGGCATGCTTTGCTGATGGCTTGGTCAGCTGCTCATCTCAGCTCAGACTGTGGTGGAGGAGAGGGAAGTCTACAGTGTCCTAGTGCAGATCACCTGGGGGAGAAAAGGAGGAAAACAAGGATTAGGGAAGCACCCCAGCCCTCCTCCACACAGTGCTGTCTTTCCTAAAAAAGTGGAAGAAGAAGGTGTGGACATTGAGATGCTTCCAGAGCTCTGGGTAAACTTTTGTTGAGGGGATGACAGAAAAAACGTCACAGTCACGCGAGCAATAAATGCCTGGAAGAAGGGAGAGAGTGTTGGTGGTGGAAAGAGAGTAGATCAAGGGATGGCACAGAAACAAGAAAATATTTAGAGAAAGGAAAGTGATTTGTCATGCCTTGGAGTCACAGATACACTTTCCTTAACATTAATAGTGTTTGGGAGGTAGGAAGATCTAGTGCATAATCCAGAGGCTCATTTGACATTCCATAAATGTTAGTTAATTCTTTCTAGGGCTGATACAGTGCTCTTCATCCCAAAGGGATCCAGAACACTTTATACACAAGTAGATTTTTCAATTTGCTGATTGTTTTGAGGATTACAGCTATTTCACATCAAATAAAAACATTTTGGAGAAGGTGTTTTTTTACTCGTTGATGTGGGCATGATCTTTTGTTTCAGCTGAACAGAAATTATTTTACAGAACCAAAAATGAAAGCTGTCTTTTGACTTCAGGATCATAAATACTTTGGAACCTCACTGACAGTGTGCTTATAAAGAATATTTAAGCAAAGCCTCTGGAAATGAAAAATTTAAATACTTGAAGTTTAAATAGCCCTTCTACATCTCCAGAAATGTTTGTTTCTTGTTTTTCATTAGGCTGACAACTGAGTCTGAGCTTACTTTATACATAAATTCATCATCTGATTTCTTTCTAATCAGCTGTAACAGTGTTTGTTGGTGTGGTTTTTTTTTCTTTTCCCTAGCCTATATGTTTATGCCCTTTTATGATCATTGAAGGAGAGCTTAAAGAAAGCTGGAGGAGTGTGCTGCTCCAAGGCGGCTTTACTAGGGAAAAGCTGAGCTGGGGAGAAGGAGCTTGAAATGGAAGGAAGCAAGGGAGAATGAACTGAAAATGGGGGGAAAACGGGAAAACAGATGGACAATGTGAGTAACGGGGATAGTTACTCCGCAGAGTAAAAATGGGAGCAAGGAAATAAGGATTAGGGATAGGAAAATGAAAAGGGGGAGTTGAAAGGGAAAAACCAGCTGACTACATAGCCAAAAATATGACACTCCACCTTTAGTGGATGCTTTATATCTCTATTTTCATAGAAATGCCATATCTTTCTAAATTTGGAAGGGAGGATAGGATGGCTATTTTTAGGAATTACTGAATCTCCTGACTGCTTATGATTTTGTACCCAGAGGAAAAAGGAAAACACAACAATATAGAAGTTAAAGGAACTTAAGAAAGTGCTTTTGTAAAACAAAAACTTAGTGATAGCTAAACTTTCAGGTTGTGTAGGTCTAAAAGGACAGCATAACACCCATATGCCTCAAATATCATGTGAAATTTCATAATCCTGCAAACACTTACACCTCATTGGCAGATATATTTTTTCTTTTAATGATATTCCTGTGCAATCAGGTGGCTTCAGAATCCAAGGATTTGAGAAAAAGACTCAGTCTTGCTACACTTGTGATAGGAAGGAACAAAGGTTGGGTGGCCTTTTTCATGCTCTTTTCATGGTCTTTAGCCCCAGGAGAGAATTCACCCTTAAAAGGTTTTTGGAGTGATTTTTTTTCTTCAGACATTGCAACTGTGTGTGCCTGGTTCCCAGCTTAGGGAGCCTGGCTTGCATTTATGTAACAAAAAATGTTACTAAAAACTGAAAAATTCCTTCTGTCAATTCCTCAATCTCACTTAAAAAAACCTTTTTACTCAAAACTAATCAGTTAAAATGATGTACTCCTCTTAGTGGCCCTCCCAGAACCCCTGAGGCAGGTTTTGCTGATCTGTCTTTCGATTATGCATCCTTTTATAGAACAACACTGGGAGCTTTGAGGATATATTTGACTAGCAGCCTCACTGAGGCACTCATGGGGTGAGAAGGGGCAAGGAGAGGAAAAACAAAAAGACCTGGGTCAGCAATGCAAACAGAGAAATGACACCAGCATGGTGGTGAGACTGAGGATTTCTGCTTCACTGGTGATTTTTAACTTTCTTTTTTGAGGGGTGTTAGATGTGGGTTTTTCAAATGAGCTCTCAGAAGTAGACACAAGGCTATGTGTTGTTGTTGTTTTTTTTTAAAAAAGAAAAACTATGAGGGAAAATTGAAATTATTCTTACTCTCAATCCCCTCCACAATCATTCTCTCTTCCCTTACCATGGTGTATCCAGAGAAAGATGTGGTTTTTGATCAATATTTCCATGGTCCAACTGCACCCAAGCTAGAGGGAAGCCACACTGAAGTTCCCAGTGAAGGAAACACCATTAGGGTGCTCTTACTAAACCACATTAGGGCAGTGTTACTATGCTGGTGTGTTTTTTTTTATGACATTTTGTGTCACAGTCCTTATCAGTGTTGGTGATGTCATGGGGCATTTTGTTACTTAGTGACATTGGACGTTGTATCAGATATTTCCCAGGTTGTCCTGTGGTTCTCTTCTTGCTTAGCACAAAGCACTTAAATGGACTTTTCTAAGCCTGTTGATGGTCTCCATGTCATGAGTTCTTGCTCTTAGGAATTGGGTTTTTTTATATTGTGCATATTATTTATGCATTTGAATATCTTAATTTTAGCTTTCCATCTCTGGTATTTTACTTCAAAATTTGACATTCCTGCTTTTCTTATAGGTCATTGCTGAGTTATTTTTAGACATCAATGCTAGATGGCAATTATGATAAATGAAGTAAAAAGAGTATTAATTCTAGTTTATGAAAAGTTTGTGGAAGTTTTAAGTGGAGTTTAAGTTTGCATATTAAAAATAATTTTCCTTCAGGAGCAAGAAATTAAGAAACCTTGGACGCAAATATGATAGAAGTACTTATAAATTTGATCCATAGACAAAAATTCAGAATAAATGAGATGTCTGCTTGGTTATGGGAAGAAGCTGAAAGTTGGTGATACATGTTTAAGAGAAATACTGGATATGTGTTAAAATTTCATGGAGAAATTTTAGGATGAGGATGCCAATGACAGGAAAGAATATCCAGTGTGAATGCTCAGGAGAAGCTGAAGCTTTGTTCTCCAGCATGCAGTGACCTTCTGAGGAGAATAGGACAAAGCCAGTCCCCACAGACCCAGTTTGGCTGTGCAAGCAGAGAAGGATGAAACAGAATGAGGGTAGAAAATGGGGCTGCCACCTTGAAGGTGAGACTGCTCTTCTGAGAGCAAGTCAATCAAAATAATAATCAGCCTAATATGTTTCCCAAATCCTGATTTTTTTTGTCATAACTTCAGGAGAAAACTTGTTTATTTTTTTTTTCAAAATAAGTGGCAAAATTGTGAATAACTAACATGACAGTAGTAAATAGTAATGACTTCAGTGTTGTTGTCTGGAGTGCAAGCCTGGTGTCAAACCAGTCAACACTAACATGGTGAGCACTGAGGACTGCAGAAAGACAGAAGTGTATGGCAGGAACTGCACAGCCTTCCAAGTGACCTTGCAGTCAGTGTAGGAGAGTGTCATCACAGGGAGTGTGCATCAGTTTAAGTAGGGACACAGTAGAAAATCCATCCTGTCAAAATTAACTATTGCTCTGCTGTAGAATCTTAATACCTTTTGGGTTTAAGCAGTCGTTGCCCAAACAATTAATGTACTAGTTCAGAAAACATTTCAAATTCCTCTGAAATAGAAACAACTTCCTTTTTCCCGAGATTTCATTGCAAACTCATTCTCCTGTTCATCTGATTCTCTTTAGCCTGTTAATAATTAAGTTGGGCAGTCTCTTTTCATTGATGGCTCCTTAAGCTTTTATTCTTTCTTTTTGCCTGATCTTCCACACAGAAGTTGTCTGGTGTGGCTCTTCAGTGCTGTGAGGCAAAAAGTCATCACTGTCAATCCTGCAAGAAGTTTAAACACACACAGAGAAATGGGGCTGCTCTCATCCAGGTAAAATGGAGTGTTGAACATGAGCTGGTGCTGTGAGCTAAACAGCTGCTTTGCATGCAAAAACATCTTCTCCCTCTCAAACTTTATTAACAGTTGTGTGGCTTCATCAGGGGGGAGTAATGGTAGGAGGAGGCCAAGTGTAAATAAGGCACAGGTGGCTGTGTGTGGGGACTTGGTTGCAAGGGCATCTGGACTTGTTCTGAACAAAATTTAGATATATATAGATGATTTTTTTATATATATGGTGGGATTTTATCCATCACTAATCCCATCACTTCTACCACTGAGGGAACAGAGCACCTTTTAATAATAGTGGGAGATTACATGGAAAATGTTAGTGCTGTGTGAGGGAACAGTGACCTCCCAAATTCTCCATGTGTTTCTGTAGACCAAACTTTACCTCAATTTTCCAGCTGATAAGATCAGAATATTCCTGACAGAGTAACAGGATGAGGCTCACAGGTAGTTAATATTTTTGAGCTTGAAGTGTCCAATAATGATAAAACTAATGAAGATTATAACAATTTTCCCTATTAAGCACAAAGTTGAAATATTGAAAGAGGCTGAAGCTCACTCAACCAACCAGTCCCTAGCCCCAGTTTGGAGAGGAAATCTATTACTCATTTCCTGCCTTTACTTAAAATAAAGAACACCCTCTGCCCAGCACTGTGTCTAAGCAGACACATCATCACTACTCTTTTTCTGTGATAATAATAAAAGTGTCAGAAGGGGGATTCCCCTGAATGTTTGATCCTTTTCTGCTGCGTGGCTGCAGCAGTCCCAGAGCAGCTGTGCAGGGCCTGTCCCGAAATGCTGGGGGCTCACACGTCCCTCTTGCTTCACCCTTACTGGAAATGTGTGTCCTTGTTTTGAGAAATTACTGGAGGGGCAGAGCAGGAGGAGGCTGCTGTCTGAAATCCAGAAATGGATGTCATTAAGGAACAGAAGAGAAACTGCCTCTTCTCAAACAAAAACTAGAGGGGAAGGCACTGGGATGGCCCAGGTACAAATATGGGTGTGGAGCACTGAAAGCCCTGGGCCCGGTGTCAGGTTTTGCAGTTTCCTAAACTTGGTTGTTGAGCTACCAGAAGTTTTCAGTGGGGATTGCACCTCAGAGAAGTGCATTACTGATGCTGGAGATCAGGAACAGGCCTTCTAATGGTTGTCTGTTTAACATGGGGCCCTTCTAAGAAGCTGCAGACACAAATAAATATGTCGATTATTTGTGTAAGTGGAAAACCTTTAGAATGCATCCAAAACTTGCAGTGTGCTCCAAAAGGGTGTTATTTCTATGTTGTCATGTTAATATCCAGACAACAGGCCACCACTTACTTCTAAGAGGCAAGGTGTATTAGCATTAGTTATCATCATGCTGACAACTCCAACATCATTTTCTAATGATTGAAATTGAAAAAAACCAGACCCATAGCCAGCATAAATCATATTAATTCTGGAGATATGACTGAAGATCTAGTGCCATTCAGTAACTGCACCTCCATATGTGCTATGGTGATCTATGGTTTGTGTTTGAGGAGATGTGATGTGGTGACTCTAGACTTGCCAGTGATGCCTTAAGTTTGAGCTTTCATGTTTTTCAGATTCTGTGCTGCCCAGGGGTGCAGTTCTGAGCCTCACATTCAGTGTCAGTCAGCTCTTCACAGAGCAGGGACACAAATCCTTTTCCTGCTGGAGACCAAGAACAACTTTCAGGCCCAAAATCGCAAGCAACCCTTCATCCCTCAGATGTTGGTAACGTGGTTGAATTCTGCCCTCAGCTGTACAGACGGGGCTGCCATTGGAGCTGTGTGTTCATGTCCAACAGCAGAAGGTGGACCCAGGGCTTTTATGTTCATGTAAATGCTCCTGGGGGCTGAACAGAGGTCACATAGAGTTGTTGGCATAGAGCCACATGTGGTAAAGTAGGCCAAGTTTGCTCTTCAGGATCCTTGCTTTTAAAGGATTGTGTGTTTTTTTTGATATGAGGACCTAAAGTCTCTTCAGTCAATTGATAATTTTTTAAATTGCATCTAATGTGTTAATTTCTTGCTGTGAACTGTGCTGCAATAGTGTTGTGTACTGTTGATCAGCTCCTGGATTCCTCTCTAGAAGTGGTTGCATTTCCAGGGGTGACATACTGTGAAATTTGGGCAACGTGGAACATGAAGCTGCCGTTTTAATCTGTGTTTTCATTTGGCTAAATCTTAAATCTTTCAAACCTAAGAACCTTAGGATAAGATGAAGAGAAAGAGAAGTATATAAAATCTCACTGTTTTGAGCGAGAAATGCTTCTGTGTAACCAGAATTGCATTAAAGAGACAGTGCTTATGACACAGCTTGTCATTAAAATTTTTGCACTTTTTTATTACACTGGAAGTATGGGAACAAAATTAATATTCTCACTAATGCTCAGCTTTACATGCTCCAAAATCCTCTTGTATTGCATACACAGGTTCTTTTGAAAGAGTTTGAGATCTGTAGAATCTTTCCTGGGACCTTTGAGGTGGTGCTGAAGTGCTTTAAGGATGACTTTTCAGTTTGCCTATTTAAGTGCTGTTCAGGTGAGCTCTGGATCACTGTGATTAAGCCCATTTTAATAAATCTTTCAAATGCAAGTCAGCTTCTGAAGTTTGTGAATGTCTCATGGAAGAAAGTGCAAGAAACCTGTGTGTATACAGTATATACATATGAGTGCATATAAATATTTGTGTGTATATATTTATATACACAGAGTGACAGAGACATTATTTTGGTATTTGCTGTATTTTTGATGTTATTCTGTGAGAGGCAGAGATTCTGCAACTCTATTGAAACTAATTTTGTTGCATGAAGGTGTGGTCTAAGGCTATGAATCGTCTCACATTTTTGTGTTTAAGTTGTTTTAAACCATATGAAAAATATCTCAAGTGCCAAAATGTTTAGGCATTCTAATCCAAATGATATGAGTAAGAGGGATAAGCATTTTTCATTTCAGAAAAGATTAAAGAAGAAAAAAAAAAACCCCAGAATTAAATCTGTTATACTTCACAATAAATAGTTTTGCTTCCAAAGTATCTGCTGAAGCCACCTGTGACGCATGCCCAGCCACCTAGAAGGGACTCCAAAGATGTATTCATGACAAAAAGCATTTTCTTGACTATTTGTTCAATTTTTATTTTTTTCCCCCCTGCGTGTTTTCCTTTAGAAAAGAATTGCTTACTGGAGAAAATCTGTTTTTAGATTTTTTTTTTTTTTTTCACTTAGAGCTGAGTGATGAGAGCAAAAATTCCATACTGGATTGGACTTACTAGGAGCTGTATCTCCAGAAAAAACAGGAGGCCAATTAGGATATATGTTTGAGTAATTCAGACTGCTGGAGAGAGAACTGTAAAGTGGAAAGAACTCTGTGAGCAAAAGTGGCTGCAGTGCTGCATTTTACAGCAATCTCAATAGAGAGGAGCTGCTGCAGGGGAATCTGGTTGGTGTTGTACTAGAGAGTATGAGCACCAAAGGTAAAGCTGAATTGCTAGTGATTAAACTTATTTTAAGCTGTGGAGTTTGGGTTTGATTCAGCTCTACACTTTCTGAATCCAGCTGTCAGGGATGGCCTGTGTTTTTCCTTTTTCCTGACGTAGTGTATGAAAGCTTTCGTGAGGTTTTGGTAGGACACTGCTCCCCAGTGCAAGACAGCATCTTCGTCTTCAAAAACTCACTTTTGAAATAGTCCTCCCCCCAAAAAAACCCCAAAAAACAAACACAAACTGCTCCTGAAGCAATAGTTTTGAGCTGAAATATAATGCCAGTAAGTGATTTACAGTAAAATTCATTTTTCCATGACTTGCTTATCTGACTGTCTTGGTTTGCAAATGAAACCTGCTGCTTCTGTTGCTGATCCTGCCACTGTTGTCATGAGAGAGTTTGGTATGTGCACTTGAAGCTCACTGCTGCTTTCCTTTTGTCCTATGCCAAAAACTCATGTTATGTGGGAAATACAGCCTGAATGGTGTAACTGAAGAAAACATGTTTATGACAGCAAATATCTCCAGTAGGATAATGTAAACTTCCCCCAACACAAGTGGCAATGCAGAGCTGCAGAATGTGTATTAAGGAGATAATAAGGATTGTGGAAAAGGTCCCTTTTGGCTGGATGCATGTGTGATAGAACTTTGTGGAACTTAGTCCAGCAGTGATGACTTGGCTTTTTTAAAAAAATCTGTGCAGTGTTAAACTTTTCTGTAAAGCCCCAACTATTGACAGTGCATGGCTTGGCTTGGTGCCATAGGTATTTTCTTATTCTTGCTGAGTTCAGAACACAGGATATATGAGCTGCATAGCTGGGAGATGTCCTTCCTTCACTTGTCTCTCCACACCAACAATTTACATATTATCGATGGGCATGGCTCAGTAAGTATCCAGCCACAGTGCTCAGATGAAAATAGGCCTTTCTCATGACAGAAATTGAGATGAAAATAGGGTTTCCTCATGACAGAAATAACTGCACTAACTTGGTTTTATTCCACTTTCTGAAACTGTACCGTGATTGGTGTATCACCCAGATGGATTTATTCAAGCACAGTATGAAAATGGCCATTACAGAAATAGGCACAGTCTCTCCAGTGTTGATGTAAAACCTGACAGAGATGACACTGTAGTGGATGTAACTTCATAAAATCGCATTTACTGTTCTGCATTCAGTAAAATCCTCTTATTTCTTTAGGTATTGGAATGAAAACATGGTTTACTGCTTTTAAGGTTTGAATGAACACTAAACCCAAAGGTTTTTCCAGTGGAAAACATTAAATATGAAAAATTCAGTGATACTCTATAGAACTTTCAAATTCCAGAATTTCTGCAAAGTTCCAAACATATGTTATGTCTTTTTTTTTTTAAAGTAACCATGGAGTGTTTCTCTTGCTATGGGAAGAATTCTTTGAAAAGCTTTTATCTACCAAAAAAATTCCTGCATTACAGTATGCATTATCATTTATTGACTGCCTGTAGTTTGTTTTACTCTTATCCTACTTGTTTTATATTCCCAGTTATTGCCATACTACTTGGTAAGGTAAATTATGCATTTGCTTTTTAACTTGAAATTATAACACAGAATTGCAGTAAAGTGTACTACTTTACTTGAGTCAGAGTTGACTTGAGACTTCTATTCTAAATTCTTCAAATAAAGTTTTTATTTCCAATTTTGTAATGCCCAGATTTGCCACACTTTGTTTTCCTCAGAACCTAATTTTTAGGAATTTGCTTGTTATGATGGGTTATTTTTATGTTTTACTTTGAAGAAGTGTGATAGTTAAGAAGGGCAGTCAGATCTTTGGAGGCAAATTGTTTATTTTTTGTTATGCTGCATAAAACTGCTGCTGAAAGCCTTCTTACAAGTACAGCTGATACTAGCAGTTAGAGTTTAACATCTGATTTTAAAACATAATTGCCTCTCAAAATATCTCCTGGAAGAGAGAAGAGTGGACACAGACACACACAGAGAGGAGAATGTGAAGGGTTGTTTATTATGTGCTTATTCTGTATTTATTTTATGGACTTCAGTTCTATTTGATAAAATTGCCCTTTTAGGTAAGTAATTTTTCTTTTCATCATGGGACTTAAGCAGGAGGAGCTGAAGTCAAATTGGGAAGTAGGTTCTAGATTCAGAAGTCAAATAGATGATTTGAAAATAAAGAACCATAGAGTACCCTAAGATGGAAGGGACCCACAAGGATCATCAAAGAGCTGTGGCTGTAATTTTAGCCAATTTTTTTTTTTCCTTGTTAGGTCAGTCCTTTGGTACAAAAGATTGTGACAGATTTTTCCAATAATGGCACTGTGGTAATTACTGCCTTTAACATTGTGTGTCCAACCTGCTGATACGTGGATATCTGGTCTGTATTTGAAAGTATCCCTTTGGCCATAGTGAGATGATAAACCTGCTGCAGGGATATGCCACTCGTGGCTCTCCAATATGATTTCTGACCTGATGCTAGTGGTAGGTTCATGCCAGAATCCACCCTGTTTTCCAACTCACTCCCCTTTTAATGTCTCATTCCCCACGGTGTGTTTCTTGAAGGAATATTTTGGCAATCTTGGTTTCTGCTTGGAAAGCTGCTGCATCTTTCTGCCTGCCCTTTCTTGGGCAACACCACCATTGGTCTTTTGTGGCTCTGTGGGGTTTTAATGTTTGAAAAGCAACAACATGGCCTTGTCTAAATCAAATTAGCCCAGCTGCAGTCAGTTCTGGCTGCTGATCTGAAAGCTGAAGTCATTTAGTCTGAGATTCCCAGCCAGCAGTACAATACGTTGTACTGTTTCAGTAGTAATGAAATTCCCCTACAGTATATACTGATGCTTGTTTTTGATAGGGAATATGTCTGATGTTCAGAGTTACATTAACAAAATATTTGAAAGCCAGGGAGATTGCTCTTGTGATGAAATTCTTCTCTGATGTAGTTGTCATTAAAGCTGGCTGGAAGTGTTTGGTTTAAAGCTAGGATTAGAAAGCTGAGTTCTGAAAACTGTGTGTAGGATAATTTTTACTTCACAGTTTCAGCTGAAAACAGAAAAATCTTTGTATGTGAATGGTGTTGTGGTGTCTCATGGGAATTTTAGGTCAGCTGCACCCTGCAGATCTGTGTGTTCAGTGCCTTGGCTCTTCTGTACATGCCAGATTTACTTACTCCTGTAGTCCCAGCAAGAAGAGGGACTAGCAATGTTTCAGGATGTGTAATCTGTGCTGTCAGATTCTCATTGTTGTGTCCAAATTTCTTACAGCAACATGTTCATTAATGTGGCCAACGTGTGACAGTCTTCTCCCTGTTTCATCCGAGGGAAAAACCTTTGTTACATCAAATCACATCCTCGAATGGAGCTTTGTTTGTTGTTTTAAATGTACAAATTGTGGTGTGAGGCATTAGGAAATCACCAGATGCAATGGGAAATGCTGAGCTTTTTCACAGACCCTTATTCCAGTGGGACCTGCTGCCAAGTCTTTGACCAGGTCCTGCAAAAACTCGGTCTCCTGCTGTACCATTAGCACAATGGCATAAAAGCCTGCTGTGCCTGAGCAGAGCAATCGACTGTGATTTTGGAACTTTCAGTGATATTTTGAATATGCTGAAAACATGCAGTCCATGTGGTGTCCTCAAAATAAGGAGCTTGCTCTCATCTGTGAAATACTGTGGGAAAGAGTCAGAATGTGCTGTTTCACACAGGAATCTGTCCTGCTGAGCAAAGATGCTGCAGGTTGCTGTAACAGAGGGTTTGTGATTAAGGTGAGCATGGGGATGTCACACCCTTAAAGTACAGGGAGGCATTTTTGAACGGTGTCGTTCTTTGCTTGCATCCTAAAACCTACCAGAGTGGGGTTTTTTGGCACAGGGAGTGTGAATTTTATTAGTAGGGAGAAAGGTGAGGGAACTTTTTTACATAAATAGTTTTTAATGATTTCGCTTCGTTGCCTTACTCTGCAAAGTTACGACACACTTAAAAAGCATCTTTGAATTTAGGTTTGAATATAATTCATCTAGCAGAAGTAACCAACACTGAGTCAGAAAAGGAAAAAAACCCCAATATCTTCACTGCAACTCCAGGCTGCAGTGCAAGCTCACTGAAGTTAGCTAGAACACTGGATTGTGTCCCTGCACTTGCCCTACATGTTACTTATCAGGACTTTTCAGGGATCTGAATGCCGGTTCTGTGTCTCCCTGAAGCTGGCACAGGGAGTAATACAGAGCTGCTGGCCCCTCTTCTGCTGCCAGGGTTAGGTGCAAGCTCAGAGATTGGTGTGCCTTTTCCATGTTTCTTTCCTTCCTTTCCTACAGCACTTTCTTGTCCTGCCAGAGACTGCACAGACATCCTGACCAGGTTTCTTGTGTCATCTGGGATTTCATGGGATCAGGTAGCGCTGGTGCAGACCCAGCCCTGTGAAAGGGAAAACTCCTTGCTGGCAGGTGCTCAGAAGACAGGGACACTGGGGAAAATAAGGATCTGAAACAGAGCATTTCCTTGAGGAAGGCACGGTGGCCATGCACTTCCAGCTTTGGAAGCCATTCCTCCTCTTGCTTTGCTGTCTCCCTGCTGTCAATCCAGAGTGTCTCAAACTTCATTTGCGCTCATTTCACACAGAGTTTGCTTATCAGCCTGAAAGGCGACTGTCTGATCTTTTCCTTTTGCATGCTTTCACTTTTAAGATCTTCCCTTTCTTATGTAAAAAAGGCAATTAGAGTCGTATCTGTTTATTTTAAACAAAATGGCTGTTAATTAGCGTGATCAAAAACCCTGCCATTGTAGACTATGGGCTTCACTTTGTAGTTGCACTAAATTGCGTACAGTTTGGTGCCAGCTGACATGATAGCAACACAAAGTCTGCCTTTTTTTAACTTAATGAACAAACAGATTTATGAGACTTTGTTATCTTCCGGTTTAGATCTATAGGTTTGGAATGCATTATTTAGAGTTCTTGTTTCTTAATGACTAATGTCATGTTGTTACTTATTAGGAGTGCTTTAACTTGCTGAAGAAGTTTCCCTCTCTTTTGTATCCCCTTGTTTCCATTTTCCTTCTTCTTTTTTTTCTTTTTTTGATGGCTTAATTAAACAGTACATCTGTGGTACACAAAACAGTTGAGATGCACTTCTCTAGTTGCATTCAGATGTTTCAGCACTAACTCCATAGTGCTGTGGGAGCACTGGGTATTCTGTTGTCCCTTCAAAGCAGAATAAGGGCAGTTTCTCAGTTTTTTCCTTGCCTCCATCACTGCCTGATGTTTATCATAATGTCTGGGCAAAGGATGCCCACAACAATCCATTGGTGTGCTCTTGCTTTGTTTCGGACAGGAGAAAGTTAAGAATATTGGTGATAAAGCTGTGATAGCGTGATTCCCATCTGCAGGCTTGTTGTCTTGAGTGAATGACAGTGTGTCCTTCCAAATGAAAAAACATGAAAAAACCAAAAGACATTGCAATTAATAAGTGAAAATTCTGTGTGCTTTCTCTTTTGTTACTGTTGCAGGGAAGGTGCTAATTTCAGAAAGTCAGAAATGTCTGGTTTTTGTATTTGGTTTGGCAACATCTGATGGCTAGCGAAACAGCTACTGGAACCAGAATGTAGAAAATGTAGAGTTGGAATTACTCAGAACCTCCTCTATTCTTGTCACCCCTGGGGAGCTGGGAACTGCAGTGTAATTTCCAGAATTTACTTTCCTAGGAGTGAACATACCCCCATCACTGAATTTTCCCTGCATCCTCAGCCATTTTTATGTTAAATTCTTGTGTATGCCGATACAAGGCCTAATTGACCCAATATTTCCAGGAGTAGCTGATTATTCAGGTATGTCATTATTTCTCTGCCTTTTTATCTGTTGGTCATTATTGAAGGATTCAAGAGAAATCCTTATTTGCATAGAGAAAATCAAAATTGAAGTCAAGTCATAAGCAAAGGCAGTGAGCTGGCATAAATTTGATTAAAAGAAGGTGTGATCAGGCCATTTAATGGGTTTTACTGTCATTTAAAACTTTGCATTGAGTGTAATTCTTGGCTATAATTCTCCAAGTACATGTTTAATTTAAAGACAGAAGAAATTAATACATTTTCCTGTGGTCATATTTCAGTATTAAACCATACACAATTTCATGTTAAAATATTGAAGGAAATGTTACTTGCTACTGTGGAAGATTAAGGTTGTAATAATATTATATATGCTCCAAGGAAAAAAAAAACAACCCAGAAAGACCAGAAAAAGTGAATATGAAAACAAATTGAAAGTACTTAAAGTTTAGTGTTACACTGATTGAGTCACATTTTTTTTAACTGTTGTTCTTGTAATTTCCAAATTAAAGAGAGATGAAATACATTTGGGGTTTCCAGTGGAGAACCATTTTTAGAAAGTTTTTGGTTTAATCTGTCACAACATTGTATTGAAATGAAATAAAGGCCTTTTCTATTTTAACACCATAAAATTAAGAAGAAACATCAGGTGAAAGTAATTTTCAGATGGTAATTTGTCTTTGTATATCAAATAGTCTATTTAAGGCTGATGTTTAAAATGGAAAATTTTAAGCTTTATCAAGAGACCTTTTCTAAGTTTTTCAAAAATCGAAATATAAAAATTGCTTTATTTGTTTAAAATGGTCAATAAAAGACATAGTAATTTACAATGGAAATAATTATTTGAAAGTTTTTTTAGTCAGGATGGGTTTTCATTAGTGAACAAAATATTAAAAAAGGGTATATACAATAAAGCAAATAATTCTAGAGAGAACGAAAATCAATCACTGTTGTCCATTTCATCCTTAATTCATAAACAAGGAATTGTTCCATTAAAAAAACAAGGAAGATAATTTTGATAAAATAGGATTATTAGGCACTACCTGCAAATAACTTGTGGATCTTCCTAATAAAACTACTGTGATTAAAAATAATTAACAAATCAAACTCTTACATGAATTACTGAAGTTTGAAGGTAAATGAGATGTGCTTCTGTCTTTTATTTTCTCCTTTTTGCCTCAGAACATGAAGAACTTACTCAGGAGATGGTTTATGAGGAGAAGTCTCTCATGGCAAGTTATTTTGCAGTTGTTCAGTTCCAGGAATTTGTCTCTCTGATAAAATGGTTGATATTAGCAGTTATTTTTCATCTTGACTAAGTGAAATATTCTATGATTACAAATTATATAGGGTTAAAAACATTTATGCAAGTGCTATTTTTCATGTGCTGGCTAATTTACATATATTTTACGTTTAATTAACATATATAATATTTTGTCTGTAGATGTAATAGAAATGGGGCTTTGATCCATCCGAGTCCTTCAGCAAATGCTTAACCTTAAGCACATAAATAATCCCATTGTTTTCAGTGTCTTTAATCTGTGTTTTTAAGTGCTTTGTTGGATTGTGGCCTAGTATAATTATATGTTTGCAATAACAGTTGCTTATTAAAAGCAGTTGTTAGATCTCAAAAATAATATAAAAGAAATGACATGAGAAAATATGTATCAAACAGTACTGAAAAAATACATAAAAATTGTTTCAGAATCCTTATTCACTTGTCATTGTCCATCACATTGCAGATTCTGCTTTTTGTGACACTCCTTTTTTTTTTTAAGAGGGCAAGACCAAGGCATATTAAGGAAGATCCCACAGATGTTTATATTAAAATTCAGGATTTTTAAAAAAAAGTTATATTTGTTATTAACACTGAATTCTGTCACAAAGGTGAGATTTTATTAAATAGTTTGCTTTCATATAAATCTAAAGCTCTGAGTAGATCATTCATTAGCTGTTAGTTCCCACAGGCTTTTTTGCATCTTTTTCAGTAAGAACAACTGGGAGCAAGGAGTGTTGATATGAAAGGAGTAGGGGTCTCTCCCCAGCATTTCATCTCTTCTTGTATTCAGTGCCTTTCCCTTTTCCTTGCTCTTTTTTTTTCCCTTGGCTCTGTTCTGTAATGTTCCATTCTGTGTCAAACCCTCTCCATTTCCTTTAACCCAAAGCAAAGATTAAGGACCCAAGGGTTAAACACTGTATTTTACTCTGGTAAAATATCCTGATGGCACCTGAGTGATGGCGTTCACCAGCTGCATTTCACAGAGACTTGCTATCATGAGGGTGAGTAGGTTTCTAGATTATGAACCCTCTAAAATTTAGTGTTGGTGTTAACAATTTCTATTGATGAGGAACCACTTGTGTGGGTAAAACACTTGTGGGTGAAACACAAATGCTTGTGCCTGCAGCTTTGTACTTGTATCTCCTCTCTCTGTGCATTCATTTACTGTTTTCCTGATCTACCTGGACCTCTGAAGTACTTTTTCAGTTTATTTTTCCACGGAAGCTCAAGAAAAAACCACAATAATGGTAATATAAAGGCAATTTTCCTTGGTCTTTTGTGCCTCTGAGTCAGAGCTTATGTATGTTTTACAGCAAATTGTCACTTCTATTCTTCCAGCATAACCATTTTGCCTGATCTGCCAGCCAAATTTTTTGAGTGCATTTACAACTCATGTGAGCACAAATAAATGACCACAAGCATCCAGCAGCACTTAAAGGGTAAAAGAAATGTGAAATGATCTGTAAATATCACTGTTATGTGTGATAAAAAAGAGGACTTGGCTAGTCTAAATTAGAATATCCAGCAATACTGGGTGAATATAATACCAGAATGAATTCAGAGTAAATTTATTTCATTGTGTATAGTTGAGAATCTCCTGTGAGCATGGTGGGGCATGTGGATACTCTGTGCTGTTCCTTTGCAGAGGAGTGTGTGTGAGTTCATGCACACAGTGTGGGATGCATCATACAGAGATCCCAAGCTGGCCTGGGCTGGAGATGCTCTGTTATAGCCACAGTGAAGTAGCACTATCTGTAAAAGCTGAAAAAAACAGCAGAAGACTGCAAGAAAACCAGAATCCTTTTCTGGTTGAAGTGTCAGGGGAGTCTCCTCCCCCCACGCACTCAGGAAGTAACGATTTCTCCCCAGAAATTAGTTCATTAGTGTGTATTGCTGTTCATGCAGGAAGGTGTGTGATGTCCTGGGGCTGTCTGTATTTGAGCAGGAGATGTCACCTCGGATCAGATTTGCAATCCTCCCAGCCCGTGCTGGCCCAGGGCACGGAATCTCCCGAGATCTCCCGTAATGCACAGTGACTGCATCACTGCAGCAGCATCAAAACTTCACTCCGTTCAAGGAGATGATAATGGTTGCCACCTTATGCAGCTCAGATGAATGACAAGTTTGGGGAAGGTCACAGCTCGGTGTGAAAAGTCTTCCACGTCTTGCAAGGAAAAAGAAAAAAAAAAATCCCATATCCTGTGTAGTGCCTTTCCTGCTCCTCATCTCTTTGCTTACACAGGTGGAAATGCTGGAATTAAATAGCAGAGCGAGTGTGAGCGTGCCACTGTTGTATTTTGATGTGGTTCTTAAATTGCCCTTCATTGTCAGAAGCTGTTAGGCTGAGGAGTGAAATATAGGCCTTGAGTGGCAGTAGGAATTGGTAATTACCTCTAATTCTCCACAGGGGCACGGAGAGGTGTGGAGTTTGCCCATGTGTCAGTCAGAGCTGATGCAGAGAGAATAGGGGTGAGGGCTGCCCGTGATGCTGGAGTGTGGAGGGGGTGAAAGGAGTTCATGTCCCCTTTTCCAGCAGCCTTTGTGTCCAGAGAGTGCCGTGGGAAGGTCAGGGGGCAGCTGATTGCCTTGGAGTTGGACAGAGAAAGGGCTGCAAGTAAAAAGGTGGGAGCATCCCTGATTTTTTTCCTAGCAGCTGCTGATGTTCTCTAATCGCCCTTTTGCCATCCCAAGCCCTCTGAGAAAGCAGCCTTCTCACATCAGGCAGGGGCAGGAGGGTGAGGGAGATTTGTGCTGAAGCTGGGTGGGATGATGGAAGCCGTGGGCACTCCATGGCAGGAGTTGCTCTCAGCCGTGATGAAATGCGTTTGCAGTGACACAGGGAAGTTTTCACAGTCATCAGCTCTCCAGTTGAAGCAAGACTGAAAAATGTAACACATCATGCCCTAATCCACTTAATATGGTCTCTGTCCATAGCTCCCCACTTGCTGTCTTAGGGTAAAGCTGCTCAGTTTCTCCCTGTCCAAGCATGAGAGGAAGATTAAGCGTGCTGCTGCGCCCTGAACTTGCTGGCAGAACTTCTTTTTCTGCTACGTGGGCTCTAAGATGTGCTTTGTTTTATTGTCTCCCTTTCTTTTGAAAGGTACAAAGTACAGTGACAGAAACTATCATATTCAATTGGACATGCTTTCTACAGATTTGTTAAGGATTTACTCTACACATTTGTAGCATTTAGTTGCCATGGCAATGACCTCGGTGCAAGAGGGAACAGCCTTTAGGTTGGACCTCAGATTTTCCTTTCATTTCCATTTAATTTGATTTGACTGTGAAATGTCACTTCCATTGCATTGATTAAGCTTCATTGCGGCCACCAGCTCTGTTAGAAAGGTTAAAGGGCAGGCCAGTGGCTGTCATTTTTCTCCCCCCACCCTTTTCTCATATCACTATAGGTTTGTTTTGGTGGTTTTTTTTGGTTTTTTTTTTTTTTTTTGGTTTTGTTTTGTTTTGTTTTTTTCCAGAGGAAGACTAAAGTTTTACCCCATGGTGTTCCACAGTAAAAGCAAAACTAATGCAGCCACAGTTTGATGTGGTGTTAGCCTACAGCTTCCTCAGACAATTTTACAGCACTTTAAAAAAAATAGGAATTTTTCTCTTTTTCTTCCTGACATATGCTCACCCTGCAGATAAATAAATTGAATGTGCCCTCCAACACTAGCAACCATATTGGAAGGAGGGCAGCCACCTCTTTTTCCAAAATCTGTTGTCCCTAGGGTGTATAAGTGCCTCTCAACTTCCACGAGGCAGGGAATCCCTGGGAGCTGTGTGTAGAGTATCCTTTAGCCCAGGCTCTTTCTAATTAGTTTGGTATTTGCAGATTATGCAACAGGTGTAAAATGGAGAATGGCAGCATTTTGGGATGGGAGGCTCCAAAGAAGAACCAGGCAAAAGCAAGGATTGCTTTAGGCAGTTTTACTAATGGCCAACAAATTAAAATCACTGCTCTGGTGTTCTTCATTCCTAGTCAGAGGCATTCAGCCTTTGTAAGCAATATGGCCCATCTGCAGAATACAAAGGTGCAAAAAATTATGCTGTATTTGTAAAGGCTTCCACCTCTTGCTGCCCTAAGACCTCTGCTTTGTACTGTGTGGGCTGTCAAGGACTTAGATAAATTAGGTCTGTTCATTTAGGTTTTGCAGAACCTCTTTTGTCTGCATCTCTGTATTAGCAGGCACGGAAGCCTTCCTGGCAAGCTGGCTTTTTGCTGTGAGCCAGGTTTTCTGCCACATGCTTCAGCTAAACATCAGCTAAAATATCATCTTGAAATTTGCATATTGCATGATAACTGAAGTTCAGATTTCTCCTGCATAGTTTGGTCAAAACTTAAGGTAGGTCTTATGCGTTGTTTTCTGTTAAATAGATCAGATGCTAATTTTGAAAACATCGAGAAACTTGGTTTCTTCTTACCAGTCCTGCAAATAATTGCTTTCAAAGTTTGTTTAGTTGCTTAGAATTTAAAAAATAAACGAATAAACCAGAAATATTAAAACAGCTTGGTCTGAAGAGAGAGGGATGTAAGGAAGGCTCATTAAAACAAGCATGTGAGTACAAACTGGTGGGCTGGTGAGGAAGAGGCCTGGAAAAGTCAAGGGAGGAAAAATGTTTGACCAGGCAGAGGGTAAACGATGCAAGAAAAAACTCAGACCCCAAAGTACTACATATGGCTTGAAAATCTTTGCAGCTGAAGGACTGTTTTTCCTTCCTGGCTGAACTGAGCTTCAATTTAAGCTTTCTTTTTGGAAAGGAGGGCTGAATTAGTGTGAAGAAAGCTGCAGTTCTGGAGCCTGTGCATTGGCTGCAGAATGGAGAGAGAACTTGCACATGTATGAGAAGGAGGGAATGTATTAAACTTGGGGGTTTTTTCTTGTTTCTGTGATGTGCAGCAGCTGGTATCAGGGCCACTCTGTCACAGACACATCACCCATCGTGGATAGTCAGGGCCAGGCGTGGCAGGGTGCAAATCCCTGGGGATAGACACCTTTGCTCCCACTGCATGGCTCACAGCAGAGAGGGCTTGGACTGGGAAAGGCCCTCAGAGGGAAAATCCTTTCTCCTGTGTCCCTGTGTGTCACACGGGAGGGGTGTGACTTCAGCTGCCAGCCTTGAAGCTCAGAGCTCCCTGGCAATCCAGGTGAAAGAGCCTGGCTGTGAGCTGTGGCTCTGTGACCTGAGCTTCAGGCTGCTGCTGCTGGGATGACTGTCAGAGGGAGGACAAAATCTCCATGGTAGGTGCCCTTCCTGCAAGTGCTTGGCTCCCTTTTCTGTTTGCTTCCAAAAAAGTTAAATGAATAACTGGCAGGAAAAAGAAGGAAAGGAGAGAGAGGAGGAGGATGTAACTTCCTACATAAACAGTAAGATGCAAAACCCCTCTGAAAGCTGGAATAACTCTTGAGCAGTCCAGCTGGTGGCCTGTGGGATGCTGCTGTCTGACTTGCTTGCTTTGCTGCTGTGGCCTTGCCTTGGGACTGGGGGGGGAAGTGGAAAAGTTGGATGTGAAATCCAGCAGCTGCTGAATACTTTTGCTTATCCATGCAAATTGTCACCATGCCTGTGGAGGGGGAGGAGGAGTTTGGCATTGCTGGAGCCTGGACACTGGCCCATGGAGGTGCCCCAAAAATTAGGATGCTGCTCATGGCTTTAGATGTACTCTATTGTCTTAGCCTGGATTTGTAAAAGAAAATGTTAGTTCTGAGCTCTGTGTGTGTGTGTCTGTTTCTGACTGGGCATCACAATCACTTTTCCTGCTTTTCACTGCTTGGAAAGGACCCAATTTTAGAGCAAGGTAATCAGTTCTCCTTTGGGACAGAATAATGGTAATATCAGAATGTAAATGCAGATGCTGTGGACTTCCACAGAAGACAAGTTCTTTTGCAGTAGTGTTTCAAAATCTCCCAAATTTGTGATTACTTACATTCTGAGTTTTTGGAGATGAAGAAATTGTGGGACCATGGAAAAGACATCAGATTAGGAGAAAATACTTGACTTCTCTGTGCACTCTAGGATTTTTTTTTTAATATAGATCATTTTGTTTGGTTTCCTATGTAAAAATAATTTGAGGCTTTCAGAGTACATGATTGATGCCAGCATTGCTAACTTTTGTTGTAATTTATGAAGAGGTTCTTTTTAGATAAGTTGTGTTTAAGACTAAATGCTGAATTTGGTGCCTATTCTTCGTGGCAGTTGTGCCATGTGGTAGAAATTCCAGTTTTCCAAACTCCCAGCCACACCCTGTGATGGAGACAGAAGTACAGCAAATAGCTTTGTTCAGATGTCTCCTGTGTCAGCCTCTGAGTTAAAAACGCTGTATTAAAAAACTAAAGCAGGTGCAGAAAGTTAAAAGCCAAATTCTGAAAATTCCATTTTATACAGTATCACGAATCTTAGCTCAAAAACGAGACAAAATGGGTTTTTTTTGTTTGTTCTGTTTTTTGTCCATACCCAGTTGTTCCTTCTGTCATCAGAGGTGTCTGTGGCTCATGGTCTGAGCACTCCAGCTGTCCCACCATGGGGGAGCTGCTGCATCTCCCTGTGCAGGCAGGTGTGGAGGGACACAGCACCCAGAGCAGAGCAATTCCCACCTCCCTTGGGTGCTGCTTGAGGCAGCGACAGAGTTAAACTGACACATCCTTTTTCTACCTCAAACACACGTCATTTTACTTCACACCCTCTGTGAAAGACATCCTCTCCGCCAGGTAAACCAAATTTGCCCTATTTAGGCAGGGAAGGGAGAAGCTGTTTAATTCCTCTGCACAAAGTGAGCAGGATTCAGCAGCTCCAGCTCAGACACATCTTTTTTTTTTTTTCCTCCACTTCTCAGCAGGAGCTGAGTATTGGCATCTCTCCCACAGCATCATGCCTTGTTGTTTTCTCTCAAGCAAAAACAACAGAAAAGGGAGATTAAAAGGAAGAAGCAGACAGATTTGAGAGAGGATCGTTAGCTCCAAGGTCTGGTGGGACCTCCTTGAAAACATTTGGAACTCTGTGTCACCCATGCCAAAGTCACACTGCAGTTTTCAGAACCTTTTATAGTCTCTAACATACAGACTCTATCTTTTCCTTCTTCTGTTTGCTGCTTAACAGGAGCAGTTCATAGTAGATTTTTTTCTATTTACCTCTGGTTTTTAGAATGTAATAATCACGTTGGGACATTCATAGGTCATGTCATGGTCTGCTATTAATACCTTTTTTGTTTATTAACCTTCTCAAAGCAATTGTATGGAGGCATAAAAGGAGAGGAGCCTTCCCTAGTTTTAAGCTGAATTACCAATTTGAATGTCAGGCCAGGTTCACAAAAATTTCCAAAATAGGTGAGAGTTATAAATAAGACTGAATGTGTTACTGTTTGGGGGGAAAGCTGTGGAACTCGGTTTTTTCCTTCTAGCTCAGCCCCAGAATAGACACAGGCTGTTTTTCACTTTGAGCTTTTAGATTCCAGCAGACCTCAAACTTAACAAAAAGATAAGAAGAATTTTATGAACCGAAGAGTGAGTTTCATGCAGATATGAATCAGCACTGATATCTTGGCTGCTGTCATCATGTGAGTATGCTGTCATTGCAGCAGATATGATAAATTTGGGAATCTTAAACTGAACACACTTGTCCACTGTGCCTGTGAGGCAAAGCAGGGAAAAGAGAATTTTTCAAATGCCAGCAATAGTATTTTTAGAGGAAAAAAATATTTTACCTGTAGTCTTTAAATTTTGTCTATAAACTCCATTCAGATTTTGAGATGCAGGAGGTCTTAATGGGTTTTTTTGGGGCACCAAGCCAATATAAATATTAGAAATAGGAGGAAATCGTCGAGCTGTTTTCTTATTGTTAATAACATAATGCATCTTTTGTTGGATTTCCTCTCTGCAGGACTCTCCCTGCTGCAGTAGTGCCATTTACCCCAATCTTCTTTTATAGTTTCAGAGGGCCTGTTCTGCAGAGCTGCTTACAAACAGTACTGAGGGCTGAAAATTCTTGCAGAGAATCAGACAGTTTTGATTGACCAAGTAAACTTAATTCCCAGTGACAAGAGAAAAATTAATTCAAGCATTTAGAGAGATGAGGTTTGGGGGAGTTTATAGCATTGGTCTATAATGTGAGTCTTTAATGTCTGAAGGCTTCAAGTCAGTGTTTATAAAGAACCCTCTTCACTTTGCCCCCATTTTGAAGCACTTATTTTCCTCTCTGCTTGCAAAGATCTTAAAAAGATCTCAAGTCTTTGTACTTGAGATTGCTTTTGTTCAGAGTTGTCCAGCGTTTTCTCCCCTTTCATGTTTTTTTGCACTGTTTGCTTTGCTGTGTGCACGTTGTGGGGTTTAATGTGAAAATCTGGTGGGTGAAATTGTGCATATCTCCTCCTGTTTTGCCCTTTCTTTTTAGTTCGTGAAGGAACCAGCAAAAAGGAAAATGCTGTTACTGAACATATAAATAAATCATAGATTTGTAGGTTCATAATCAGTTTAGCAGATTTTACTCCAGTTGATATATAATATTGCATGTTTATATGTGAAAATGAAGAGAAAGTAAAAATAAAATTATATTTATCACCAATTTTGTTAATTACGAGGAACTAGTTCACAAATACACAGGAGTACTATCTTCAGCTAATCCTCTGTCTTCTTGTTTGTTTAATAGATTAGATGGATGTACCAAATAGCATGCTGCTGGGGCAACATTAATTTTATTATAGAATAAAAAGAAGACCTATTAGTCTCTGTTTCTGGCATGTTTGTAAGCTATCTGACCTATTTTCTCCTCCTGCCCTCCTCTCCGTGCTTACCAAATTCCCCCTCTGCCTGTGCCTAATGTAAAACTGTATTACAATTAAACCAGCTGATAGCCAGCCCTGGAGATATTGCCCAGTATGCTGGCAAATAGATGAGATATATTGTTTTATGTATTTGAGCAAAAGGAAGAGACAACTTCATCACTTTAAGCAAGGGGATAATCTGTTTACACCAAAGGAATAGGCTCACTTGGCTTTCTTCCCCTCAGATGTGAAGATAATTTCAGGCAGCAGCATTTGCCTTGTGTTTACCAACAAAAACACCTGGATGGTTTGTCTGAAATTTATTACATTTTAGGAGAAAACTAAGCCAGGAGACTACACTTCCCAGAATCCTCAGGAAGTGTGATACGGGCTTCTAAAATTAAATCGTCGTGGTTTTGCAGCTGCTTATCTTGAGGAGTTGGAAGTGTCTGCTTCTAAATGATGTTCCTTGCAAAAAAAGCCAAACTAACTTCAGTACTGTGTTGCCACTGAAGATGAAAACCAGGCCTTGAGGTTCAAAAATTTAACATTAGCAGTATAGTCATTCCACATTTCCAAAAATCACGACTGATGTAAAAAAAAAATATCTGTTTTGAGTCAAAAATTTTAGACATGTCAAAAATCAAGAGTCTTCTTACCCCTGAACAACTTTGTCCTGCTTTTTGTTCTGGGCAGTTGGTGATGACTTTTAGATTTTGGTATGCTGAAAGATAATGCATTATTTAGGATTTTATGTGTGAAAATAAAAACAACCAATCAATATAGCACTTGATATAACACCACTTGAAGCTTCTCTTTTGACCTTGACCAGTTATTTTTCAGTAAGGGGCATGTCTGCAGTGAAGGGCCTGCTCAGACTAGTCTGGAAGTAAAACAACTGCATTACTGTGTCCCAGCACTGTAGGTGGACAGAGCATCCTGCTAATGTGGCTGTACAGACCAGGATGGATTCCAACCAGACAGGTCAGAGGGCAAATAAATGTCTCTGTCCACACCTTGAACTGCACAGGCTTTTTGGCTAGTTGAGTTTGGCACTTGGTCTGAGAGAAAGAAGTGTCTCAGATAGAAATGCAGCCCCAAGTGGGATGACACCCAGTGCAGTGCCTGTGCTGTTTCCTCATTTCGGTCACCATCAACCCTTATTTCTCTATTTTGTCCAGGGTTCTGAGCTTTTTGTCACACATTAGCAAGAACAGTGTGAAATACTTTGATATTGAGGGATGCAAACTCTCAAGGATGATTATGCTTTGTTGTTGGACACAATTCTAACAATGTTTTTCCATGTCTCTGTGATTTTCTCCAATGAAAGTACATTGTCACCTTTGTCTTATTAATAGTCAAATATGCATACATAGTGGATTTTTAATGGTAATGGAGGAACTGCCATTTGAGAAATCTCAAAATGTGTTGAAATCTAAAAATACAACATTGTCTTCTTCTTCACCATCCCTCTGGTTCATACGTTCTTTCAAGATGTGCCAAAACAAGTCTTAATCTCTGTCTTCAAGATTCTGTATTGTAGTTTGTGTTTCTGCCTGGATAAGCTGTCTGGGATGCATTTTTATTACACTGCAAGGTACTATTATTGTTCATGTACAATAATAGTGCAAATAGTGATTTTTCGTTTGTATTTTTTGAGCTTTGTCTATACCCCAGAGGTAGATAAAGAGTTTATGAAGAAAGGTTATATTTAAGAGAAATGGGTATCAGTGCTATGAGATTATACCCATGACAGATGGTTGTAACTAAAGCTTCATCTTGGTGCTGAAAAGCTGAATGAAACAGTATTCAGATTTTGAAGTAATATTGGCTTCATTTCAATGAGACTTTTGCCTGAGTAAAAACAGACTAAAAAACTCACTAATGATTCTGATTTTTTGTGTCAGCTTTGAGTAGATTTTCAAAAATTGAATTTTATTTTTTGCCTATTTTGGATTGATAAAATTCCAACAAAAACGTGGGGGGGGTTGTTTGTTTGTTTACAGCAATGTGTGCAACATTATGCCTTTGTTCACTGGGATGACAGGATATAAAACAACATTGTTTTATTCACACTGTAAAGCAAAAACATTACACTGGGAATCATGAAAGAGTTGTAAAAGCAAATTTTTTTTTTTTGCTTTTAGTTCCAGAGTGGGTTGTGAACCTCGAAATTTTGTGAGGTTCAGTCAGAATAGTTATGTAAAAGTTCAGATGCTAACCTTAAGCAAATCCAAATATCTTGAGGCTGGAAATCTCTACAAGAACATATTTCCCCTTGACTTGTCTAATACAATGAGTTCAGCGAGGCTACACCCTGGGGAGTTTTGGCCCACCATGCAGTGTGTGCTTTAAGTGCTTACACTCAGCCATGAGGGTATTTTTAATTTCATCTTGAGAAACTAAACTGAGGGACTTCACAAATGAATCCATCAGGAAGACAAGGTTAATTCTGGCCGCTGTTTGTGGGAGTATGGTGCCTTCAAATACCAACACATTTTTTTTTTTTTCAGTGGTGGCATTTGGAAGAATAAATGAAGTGTGACTCCCGGCATCTCTTTAGTTGCCCTGAAAATGGAATGTCAAACAGCATATAATCATCTTCCTTGTTTAAAGAAAGAGGAGCAAGTGAGAGACCTAGTTTTCTATTTGTGTCAGTTTTTGGATGTCTTAATATTCTATCTTGTCTAATTTTCCAGAGAGTGATAATAGAGTTCCTGTCAAATTAGAGGTTACAGACTCTTTAACCTATGTCACAAAACCCCCCCTACTTTCCTTATTATTACCATGAATATAATCCAAATAAAAATTTAGCTTTTAATGCTGAATGCTGCATTCCAAGCATATAATTTTATTCATTATAAATATTAAAAATATTCAGCCTGACATTAGCCTGCTTGCTCCCCGATCTCTTAAAAAAAAAAGGCTGAATTGGATGTGTCACCACTTGGTCTGGGGAGCAGCAATTGGGGCTCAGCCCCTGCTCTGTCAGGGCTGAGCAAGCATTGCTGCTGCCCTGCCAAGTGCAGTTCTCAGGTTTAATTGATGTGGCAGAAGAGGGTGTTTTCAGATGGACCAGCCTGATGTCTCCATCTTCCAGGAGTGGGAATGAGCCAGGAGGATAAACTCAATGAGCTGTGTTTGCCCCGTTCTGGGGATTTGCTGTCAGAAGAGCCTGATGTGGCATTGCTGGGATTTCGGCTCATGTCCTGCTAAGGGGGCTCTTTTCTCTTGCAGAGAGCGGTGCAAAGGCCTAAGTTCCTTTAAAATTAAAAATCTGCAGCCCTCTTTAGTGTAAGCAGAGCTGTGGCAAGTATGACCTACTGTTTGGTCAAGTTTTGTTCTCTTTTACATGAATTACAACAAATTTAGACCTGCTGCGAAAGGGCCTTACTTTCAAGCTTATGGCAAATGAGTAATGAATAAATGTATCTCATTCTTGCATCATTTTAATTCAAAATCCAAAATGCCTAGGACTTCTGTACCCAAGTTTCAGTGCCCAGTGTTCCTAGAGATGCAAATCCAAGGCTGGTTTTCTTTGTTTTGTTTTGTTTTATTTTCTTTTAAATCAGGTGAGTGTCACACGCTTCAGTTTTGTAATGAGAGTTTCTGCACTGTCCTAATTAATACAGTGTGCCTGTCCTGGACCTTTGAAGTAAGTGGGAGTTCTGCCACCAATTTAAATAGGAGAAGGATTTGAGCCAATTTGAACAGAAGTTTTCACTTATCTTAGTGCCTAATCTTCTTTTTAAAGGGATGTGGGAGTATCGGCACCTCCTACGTAACGCTCATCAGCGTGCAGAAGTAAACTAGTCTGGTCACTTATGGAGGCCCATTTAAAACCAGGAGGATTACTCAGGTGAGTGACAAGGCTTGGAGGAACAGATTTTAGGGAAGTTAATTCAGAGTGCAAAATGACATTTAACCCATCTGTGTGAATATTACCAGTTGAGGCAGGCCACAAAATCGTTTAGAAATTCTAAGATGGAAAAAAAAAAAACCAACCCATCCCCGTCTATATTTTTCTTGCATTGGAGTTGTCAGGGTTCACACTTCCAAGGGTGGGTTTTTTTAAGCATCACAGCTTGTAGCTCCATTTCTTTGTTAAATTGGAGCTGATATTCTCCAATAAGCAGAGCAGAACTGTAAGAGAAATGCCTGCTATGGATCTCATGGCAAAATCACAATATTTGACAACACTAGGTCTGTGTAAATATGTATGTTCTTCGCAGTGCTTTGTCCCTGGAGAAGCAGGGTTGTCTAGACCTCCTCTACTGTCTCCCTGAATGGCAATGTATAGCTCCAGAGTGGCTGACCACGTATGGCTGATTTATCAGGAAACTGGCAGACTCTGACTGTTGTCTTAGGAGGGTGTTGCAAAAACTGAGGCAAATTTACTGTGAGGTTTCTGCACTTCACGGGAATGCTTCAAGTAAATCTGTAAATTGAAGAAGGTAGAAAACTGATGTCGTCTTCATACTATGTCTCTTTTTCTTCACTGAGTGCAGAGGAGCCAATAAATACTGACTTCTTCTAGTCTGCCCTGTGGTCTTTATAGCTTAACCCTGATTTTTCACAAACTGCCAGTGAAATGATGTATTGGAGCTGGTGGCACCGATGCAATATTCAGTGTCTGTGCAGTATTCACCTGACTTAAGCCTTGCAGACAGCAGCGTTAACAACTTGGTGTATTGTATTGGGAAGGCTTTTTGTCCTTCATTCCAGATGATGTTATATGCCAGAACTGACAAAGTTTTACTCATTTTTAGTTTAAAGGGATTCTCTTTCCCTTAGATATGTTTTCGGAGGCAATAAATTAGCTGTGACTGTGGATACTGCTGTGTAAAGACAAAACAGGGAAAACCCCCATTTTCTCTGGTGCATCTGTGGCTACCATTTAAAATAGGCCTGCACTTTCAGACATGACCATACAGTTTTATTTATGTGTTTTAAAGTAAAATTTCAAAGATTTATTTTATATGTTGTTTGAAGTAAGTCCAGGGAGACTTTTTCCCCTGAAGATTTTTGTTGTACTCTGTTGTGTGGAGGCCAGCTGGTTTGCTAGCTTGAGTGACCTCACATTCCTTAAATATACTCATAAATCAAGCTAAGGCCATGCATTAAAAGCTCAGCTCTGACATTAACTCAAAGGAGGGGAAAGCTTGATACATTGTGGGAGAAGTACAGAGGTGGACACTTAGGGCCAGATTTTTCAATCCTCATATTTACCAAACCAGTGTTGTACTGAGTCTCTCAGAAGACTTGGAAGTCAACTGGACTCTGTATTATCTATGGAAAATATAAAGTAATGATCATAAATAAAATAAATAGGAAAAAACAATGCCTTGCAGATCCAATAACTATTTTAAGTAGTGCAAACAATCTGATTAGACCATGAGATGATTGGGTTAATAGTTAATTGAAGGTTTTGTTCTTGTGAATGTCTCTAATAAAGGAAGTTGGGCAACTTGTTCAATGAGATTGCCACAATGGACCATTTTGGTGTGATTTAGTAAAAAGTAGGTAAAGCAGCAGGTTTGCATTAATAGGTTAGCATGTCATTATGTTTTTGGAAAGTACTGATGTTTCTGGGTGTCACAAGGATTTTGGTCTGCAAATACTTTGTTCTGAGTTCTCAAGAAACAATGAGGAAAACTGGTTTGATTTTAAAAGCAAGAAAGACAATAATTACAAATATGAAAGTAAAAGACTTTTTACAATTCCTCTGCTTTTTAAGGCTTCTTAGGTCCCTAGAAAATTAAAAGTGGTTAATTTAATACCTACTTTAAATATGATAATTTATTCATATTTACAAAAAATAACTTGATCCAAAAATCAAAGCAAACTAAAAAATAGTATTTCCAAGACTTAAAGGTACAGTATTGCTGCCTGCTTATCCCTGAGTTTGCTGGGTGATCCCTGATAACATGGAGACACTCATCTTTTGCACAGTGCTCCCACCAGAAGCATCTCCAGGTTTTTGCTGTTCCTTGTATCTACCTTTAAGGTATAACATAGTAAAACAGTGTTTGTCTAGGTCATTAGAATATTTTTAAGGCATTAAGACACTATTTAACCATAAACTTATTATAGGAATGCTGATCTACAGGGACTGACTACAAGGTAATAACAAAATATCTCTGAAATCTGTTTGTAATCACGTCAATTCTGATTTACCTTAAGCTGAAACAGTTTATATGAGGGCCTTAGCTGAATATCAGTAGCAGGAGTCCACAAGAACATAAGTAAAGTAAATCATATTATTCTGCAAATTGATACAAATTAATACCTCTCAAAGCCAAAATACTTCTACTTTAGAGAGTTATTGAAGCATTTTTAATGGCTAGGCCAACTGAAGTGTTAAAATTTGAGAATATTTCAGTGGGATTTGACTGACAAAATTGAAGCACTTGCAGTTGAAAATAAAACAATGTGTTTTAAACCCTCTGATTAAAGAGATGAAGAATATGGAAATGCTGTGCACAAACAGGGGTTATTCCGAAGGACTAACTTAAGGCTGGCTTTCATCTGTTCCTCTCTCAGTGGGGAAGGATGTGGGTGGAAGGTGGTTCAGAGACAGTGTTTAGCTTAGGTGCTCTGAATTATTCTGTGAATAAGCTTTTATCTCTTTAGTAGTTATGAATAACCAAAGAAGATTAGCTTCCTGGTGCTTGAAGTAACCTTTTTGAATATACTCCTCATTATTGTCGATTCCTGACTGATTTCGCCACAAGAATAGAAGTCGACACCTCCTGCAATTAAAAGCACAGTGACAAAAAAATGGAAGTCTTGCTACTTAAAATGTTGGTTGGCTTGTGTAAAGGAGTTGTCCTTTTTCTGTATTTGCTAAATACTCTCTACTCTTTCATTATCAAATGTCTTTTATACAGTCACTCTCCAAGTAATCGTTTCATATATGAAATAGAACATAGCTAACATAGCTGTTATGTATTCCTTCAACAGATGGGAAAAACCCTGCAAAAAAAGGTTTGTATCCATAGGTAAAATGTCCTTTCAGAAAGAAAATAAGTTGGAAGGTAAAACATACCAGCAAAATAAGAAGACAAATTAATAACACTAATATTTAAATGCAGTATTGTTTGGAAACAATCATTTTATAGTACAGATAATAAGCCCAATTAATTCTTCAATACAGTATCCGTGTTCCCAAACACTGCATCCCAAAAGTTTGCTGTCTTAAACTGCTTCACAGTGCAGTGGGGAAACTAGTTTATAAACCCAGGTTTCTTTCTGCCTTTGCACATCAGTTATTTGCACTTCACCTTGTGCCATTGCAGCTTGCTTGTGAGTCCTTGTGAACTGCAGCCAGGAGCAATTTTCATAGAGTGGCTTCAACACCATTTTTCACATGGTGTAAAACCTTGATGTATCTTGAAGACTAACAAAAAAAGCAACCAGGATATGGATAAGGAGATAGAGGGAATGCATAAAGAAAAATTACAGTAGCCAGCATCAGTTACTAGCATTTTTGTTTTAGCATTTGGGTTGGGACCACTCCTGTGGTTTTGAAGAGAATCTCCCTGGCCTTTTTTACTTAGCATATGTCAGCTTGGTTTGAAGAATGGTTTTGGTTTGTGTTGAACTAGATTCCTCTGAGGAAAACAAAGCAGAACTTACTGTGCTGAAACACAACCACAGATACTCTGAGCACTGAGAGAAATACAAGGATCTAAACCAGTGGCTGGTCCCTCGAAACAAAAATGAGCTGCACACGAGATTCAGGACAGCACATAAGGCTGAATCTAGTCAGTAGTCCAGATAATATAGATGGAGGTGCCCTGGTAACAGCTGCAATGATCTTGTCCTCTGTTGCATCAAATTGTCCTGTAATGTAGATACAGATATAATAGGCTGGTCTCTTAATACACCAGCTGCCCAGCAGTCAAGATAGCCCTTGTAGACATCAAGGCAAGTAAGGAGCCTTGACTGAAGATTTGCAGGAGGCCAGCGAGGAAGCCTTAGTTAATACAATTGAGTTAATTCATTTTGATAGCATGCTGGAGAGGAAAATGCTGTCACCCCATTATTCAGGGAAGGAACTAGTCTAGGAGGTGGCACAGCTTAGCCAGTTCCATACAGGGAGCCTGGAATTAGAGCTGGGAGTTCTAAGTGCCTGTCTCTCCATTTATTCTTCTGTTTCTAACTTCTTTCCTTAAATGTTGGGTGCAGACATTGTTTATTTGCAACTGAGTTCTTAAGTGGAACTTTAAATAACTGTAAATAGATTAGCCCATGACCATGTAAGACATCACTTCTCTTACTTCTTTTAACTGCTTACTTCAGGTTTTGTTTCTGCCTCTGCCCCGATTTTTCACACCTTGTTTAGACTTGTGTTTACTGTGACTGTTTCAAGTTTCCTACCTCCTTAAGACCACAAAGCACTTCAAGAAAGGATTTCCATGTATTATATTTTGTTCTGAAAGCCTTATCTCATACAGACATATTTGCCATTTCCTTTTTTTCTCCATATATATAAAAATATGTTTCAAACACATTATATATGCAGCATTCTGCTTCCATAGCCTGGGTTAAGATCTCTTTCAGAAACTGCAGACAATAAAGCACTTTCCATAAGAAAAGTTAATGTGATAAATACTGATGCAGTGTTTCCTCACACTTAATTGTTTTTTTTTATTGTTTATCATAATTTTGTCAACTTTTCATATCATTCCCCACAATGCTTTGTGCTAGATTTTCTTTGAAAATTCCTTTCCTCTGAACTTACCGTGAACTTGTTTCTAAAACATGGCCATAAAATGCCACCAACAAAACAAAATCTGCTATTCACTAATAAAAACCACCCTGTCTCCTTCTCATCCCTCACAAAAGAAACTACAGAGAAGAAGAAAAAGCCAGGAACAGAATTTATATAGAAAAATAATTTTAAGTTGCAAGTATGAAGCAGAACACGAAGGCTGAGTGGAAAACAGAGAATCAGTTGTGAGGCTGTGGTTTAAACCATGGGCAGAGTTGGTGCTTCATTCCATTTGCTCTCCCTGTACTGATGGCTATTTAGCTGGGAATGTCAGAAGTGTTGGGATTAGGCTTGGTGTGATTGAGGGGGAGGCGGAGGATTGTGTTTCTTGAGATGCTCCGTGGGAGGGGAAGGATTATGCATGTGCCTTATGTAATGAGGAAGAGTCTGGAGAACTTGCCTGTCTAGGAGGAGGAGGTGGGAGGATTAGCTTTTGATGTAGAGTCAAGGGAACAGCCCTGGTCCTGATCCCCTGAGAAGGAAATCAGAAACGCTTTATTTTCCTGTACATCCTGTTTTGTCTAAGAGAGGTGGGAGTTCTTGTTTGGATTTGTTTTTCAAGGTGGAAAACAGCTGGATTAGGGGCAGGCAGAAGATGGAGAGGGGCAATGAAGGAATGAGCAGAGGGGATTCAGGAAGGATGAGTCATAGGGGTGATCCTTTCTGTGATCCCAGGTTGCTGTCTGTATCTTCACAACAAGGCATGGTGATGCAGTTTGGGCCCAGAGGGAGTTCAGGTGTCCCTGCACATTGAAAATATCTCCTTCAGGAAGTCTGTTCCTGTGGGGTTTGTCTATCCCCCTTAGGGCTCCTGCTGGTTGGGGAGTCCCTTGAGCAAGCCTCAAATTCCCTGCATGGTGGCAGTGAATGTCCTTCCCTCTGCTGATGGTGCCTTTTCTTGTCCTGGGAAATCTGATCCCAAAGAGTAATGGGAATCATCATGAGGAAATTGGATAGAGTTTTTTGTTTCTAGCTCTGCTCCAGCTTCACCAACCAACACTGAGTCTGTTGTTTGGCATTCCAAGTAAGAGCAGATGAGTTATGAATTAAAACTCCCCCACCAGTGAGGATTCTGGCTTTGAAAACTTCATGCAGGAGCTACTTTTCCAGTGATTGAGTGATCATAGTTTAAAAGATTTCCAGCAGGCTGGGAACATCCAGACAGGATCATCCTTGCAGCTCAGCTGACACCCATTCCTCTGTGGTGTCACCCTCATGTCTGCAGAGGTTTCACAGGTGCATTTATCTGAACCTATTAACATTAATTCTCTGTCATGTTGGTTTGTGCTTTGTACTGCTGGGTGAAGAAGGCGAAGGCAGTCCAAAGGAATACCCCCAGGAGCTAAGGTACAATAAATCAGAGCATGGATGCTTTTGTACTCTCTTTATTTTTGCCAAATGCCACTTAGGCTATAATAGTACTTAGTATTGGAATTCAGCACCTCCATGGTGATTTTTAAGCACCAAAAATACTTTATCAAAGAGGTAAGTTATTATTATTCCTGTTTTGTGGGTGGAGAAATTACCACAGAGGTGGTTAAGATCACCCACCCAAATAAGGATAAAGTTGGAATAATATGTTTCTCTTTTTCCTCTGGGTCCATGACACTGTCCATTGAATCCTGATAGTGTTTTCATAAGCATGATATTTTGAAGAGTTCTGAGGAAAGGACTGAATCCAGGATTTACTGGTTGTTTGGGGGATCAGAGCTGAATGTAAAGATTCCCTGAATTCAAGGTGAACTTGGAGACTGATGGAGCATCTGCAATATGTGATTGAACACTTTTTCCCTTTCTCATGCTTTTGGCATGAGTGGGAGAAAAGGGAGTTCAGGTTTGGTTTAGGTTAGGCTCACTCCCACTGCATCGTTTTGTCTAGATTATTTAGAGAATCTCCACAAGACTCTGTACTGGTGTTTGTGGAAGCCAGACAAAGGCTTTAGAGAGACAGTACCTTGTAAAAGGAAGTGTTTTCAGTGCTTTCAAGTCCCTGGTTTTTGTGTTTGCACCCAGGTTTGAGATTATTTTTATTATCTGTATAAACCCAGCAATACTTATGGCTTAGGTTGAGAAGTTGTGGAATATACCTTTTTAGAGTCTGGGAGAATTTACCCCATTGATTTTTGGGAAGCAGGGATATTTCCTTAAAAGAAGGGAAATTATTTACAGAGAACTATCAAAAATAAATTAGACTTAACTGCATCATTTTGATAGCTCAGAGAAGGTGTCATAAGTAGTTGGGTGCAGGGTGAGGTCAGTGATGGAATAAAGAGATGACAAAGCCCACCACACACCTTTTAATGCCTGTGGATTTACAGTAGCTTCTATTTTCCTGTGCTGTTGGTTTGGTTTTTTTTCATCATGATATATTCTTTCTTCACCCACTATTGAAAAAAAAAATTTAAAAAATTACAAAAGGTTTCAATATACAGTAGTTAATTACTATATTACAGCTCCAATTAAATTCTTGGAGGCTCTGCACAGTATGATGTCCATGCCAAGAGGGACACAGCCCATTCTTAAGTGAATACATGTTCTTGTCAAGTTAACTTATCTGCATTTTACTCACATGAAATATTCCTCATCCCTTGCTTCTTGACACACGTGACTGATAAATGTTTTAAAGGCACATTTAACATTGATATTTTTGTCATATGAAATGACAATGGCTTCATAATAATTCCCAGATTTTATTTCATAGGAAATGACACGTTGTGTGGTACCAAACTCCCCAGATCATAATGTCAGCCACGTACAAGTAAGGATATATATATATATATCATCAAAACTTGTTCTCTGTATGATTAAAACCTAAATGTTTCAGCCACATGTGAGTAGTTAGAGTGTTAATATTACAACACATTGTACAAATACCGTGGATATTCAGGACAGTCAGAGCTCAGCTTTCTCTATCAGCTCTTCAGTTTGCTTTGAGACATTCAGTGATGAGGGATTTTGTCTTGCTTTTTGTAATCAAATCATTTAAGAAGGGAGATACAGAAAGATAGATTTTTATCAAGTCATTTGCAGATGTAAATGAAGTGTCATGTAGGATTTTATTAATTCTTCTACATTTTTTATCACTGTATCTGTCAGGGTCATAGGCAAATTCTTTTTTTTTTTTTGCAGATTTTTAGATAAACATTTAAGTCCTCATACATGTGGACAAGTCTGTCTCAAACAGTTTTACTCTTGAGAGAACTTCAGTGGTCACAAAGCAGTAATGTTGTTTTCACATGGAAATAGATGGGAACAGTCTGCTTGACCTTAGGGTTCCATTAGATCAGATGTCTCCAGAAATTATGTGTATATATGTAGCTTAATGACAGGGAAATTCAGCTGGATGTGCTTTCTGCTGCTATCATTATTCCTTTGATATTAAGCTTTTACATCATACCACGTCAACATTTTGACTTTGGCCCTGATTCAGCAGAGTATTTAAACACCTGGCTGACTTGAAGGACTTCAGTAAGCATTCACTCAAATGTTCAAAACCTGAAACTTGCTGAATGGGGGCCTGTTTATGTCACAGCCAAACACTAATGCAATGTTTAACAAGTGTGTTATGTTGGCAGTGAGCAGATGGACTCATGTGTGGTAGCTACATCTATATCATCATGTGCATCTTCATCTGGACACACAGAGCAGAGCACCTAAATACTGATGGTGGCCCTGATAAGTGGGAAGAAACAATTTGTGCATCCCAGGCTTGGTTAAAAGTGTAGTCATGTGCTTCGATGCTTCAGTTTGGCTTTTTACATGGATATTAAGTAAGCCTTGGACTTTAAATAGTTGTTCAAAGCTCCCAGAAATTCCTTTTTCAGTTTGATGGTACTTACCAAAGCATCAATTAAGAAAATGTGTACAGTGTTTTGAGGGTCGAATCATTCATTTTCCTAAGTCTGTCTGTCTTTTCCCATACTCGTAGCTGTGTGTATTTTGCTTTGTTTCATACATTCCTAAGTGGGTCAGTTTGAGAGACAATTCCTGTCTCTGAAGTTAATGTGGATGAGGATGTCAGTGTATAAAATGTATTGCTTCCAGGTGGTGAGGCCAGGTACCCTTTCCTTACTACTGCAGTGGCAATTCTGTCATGAGCATTTTCTGTGTGCAGTGATAATGCAGTGAAACGTCCTTGAAGGGGGGCAAAAGCTACCACAGACATCTCTCAGGAGCCTGTGAGAATTCAGCTCAGGACATGGGACTTGAGTCAATAGCTTTACATGGACAAATATTTTAAAGAGTTGAACGTGGGGGCTTTTGGGGGATTTTGTCTTCTTATCTCAGGTGAATTTTTGAAGAATTAATTGCTCTCTTTTGCTGGTTGGCTTCACTTCTCGATATTCACTGAACATAAGCCTAAATAGCTTCTGTTTCTGTTGGGTTAAGCTGAAAAAAATGTTTAAATCAAAGGGGTTTTACTGGTTTAAATGCTGCTGTGTTTATTTGTGAAAGTTGAAAGTATTGGCCTGTTGTACTTTTCAATAACCTCTAAAAATCCCCTATGTTCTTGTCTTTTTCTGAATCAGAATGAAAAGAAAGCTTTCAGGAATCTTCACTTAAAAAAAACCCCAAAAAGGTCATCCTCCCAGAAGTCAAATCTAACCTTGAGAGAAAGACACTGCTTTGGAGCAGTTCATAGCCCAGGGGTTAACATTCTCCCACAAAACATGTGGAATTGTGGTCTCTCATCTGAAGCAGGGGTTTGAACTCACAGCTTGGGTGAGCATTCATCCTGGCTTGTGGCATGTTTTGGGTTTGGGGTTCTGAGTTTTTTTTGGTTTCATTGTTTTGGTTTGGTTTTTTATTTTTTTTTTCCCCAACTCAGTTATTCTGGGCTTGAGAACTTTGCTATTGAAACTAGCAAGCTTCCATTAATTTTTGTTTTTCAATTAAAATGCATTTTAATTGAAAAATTCAGAGTAAGTGGTATTGCTACCTAAATTTTGGTTACTGCACCCAGTACACCACTGAGATGGGAGACAGAAGAGTTGCAGCAATGGAATGAGTAAATTGTTTTAGCCTGTGAGCAACAGGCTCTTACCATTCCCTCAAGGGAATCCCTTTAGCTCCAGAAGAAGGGGAAGGGAGCTGCACTAGCACACTGCCTTTTGGGGCTGTCATCTGCAAATTGAATTCTTGCTGTAGGGGTGAATCAGCACTAGGAACATATGTAACTGGCAACCTTTGATTTTATTATTTTTTTACTGTACGTCCATTGGTCTTTTATTTTGCTACTGATTTTATGTAGGAGACAGTACTTGCAATTCAAATCATGTGTAACTTCACTACAAATGTGGTCTTGCTTCCTTGTCATGAACAGTTTTTTCCTTCCTTACCATGGAAGTTATTTGCCCTGGTGGAATGAAATGCCACTTTGAGAACTGGAGGTCTGCAGCCTGCATTTTGTTGTACCAGAGCATGAAAGAGATCAATTCTCTTTGCTCAGTGTTCTGCACTGAGGAACTGTCCCACAGAGCAGGGTGAGGTGGCTCAGAGGTTTCAGCTTTACTTTTTCGGGAGCAATCTGTTGCTTTGCTTCTTCTTTGTGTCAAAGCACACTGAAAGAGGGGAATGATCTTCAATGATTTCTGTACTCCCTGTATCAAATGCTGCATCCTCAGCTGCTGTTCATAAGAGCTCATGGAAATCCTGACTTGCACCTGTCTGTTGGGAATGAGCTATGGGTAGTAAAGGTGTTTCTGTACTGTTTGTTTGTGCAGGGTCTCACATGCTGAGGGCCTGGGTTTGGTTGAGGACTCTTAAGAAGTAATAAAATACAAATGATGTCCAGGAGTAGCGATTTACCCTCCTGTTATAATACCTGTGAAATTGCTGGACCCAACTGGGAGCTTTGGCATAGCTGCCTTAAGTTATGACAGACTAAATCAGAAGCTTTTCCTTCCCTTGTTCATTTATCCTTTCCTTCTTGNATAAATTATTGCCAAACTCAACCATTTTTAGTATTGGTTTTGAATCCATTGTTCCTTGTTTCAGGAGGAGCATTTCACATGAGGTCCCTATTCAAAGTGAATATATATGATAAGACAAATTGTTTCAACACTTGCTTGCAAGGCCAATAAAAAGAAATGCTGTAGTGCAAATTACCCTTGCAAATGCTCTCTAAAAAGCTAATAACATTTTTCCCCCCAAAGGATAGTTCCCAGCCATAAGGAGAGTTTCTCTTTCATGTTCATTTGCCACACAGATTTATAAAATGATCCCAAATCCTTGCATAGGCTGTGAGGGATTGCGGCTTTGAACTGCTGAATTGGAAAAGCTATTAATGGAAGAGGAAAAGTTTTCAATTTCAGTCAGATTGGGTCAGGATGGTATAAACTCAGCCCTCCAAGTTTTGGTGTAAGATGGAAGGCTGTTTAGTCTTTGTTGATAATTTTCATAGTAAGATTCACAAGGTTTTCTGTTTAAAGGCATGAAATGAGATAAGAATGTAAGAAAAAATCATTAGCATATTCACTGCTTTATTTTATTTTCAAGTAAAGACAGTCATTTTAATTTGCTTTCTGTGGAGTATGGTATAATTGGAAACTTTTCATAACCAGAACCATTAGGGAAGTGGTCAAAAAATCTTCAGAGCAGAAGTCCAACTGTTCTGCCCTGGATCTTTGTCCTCCCTGCAGGGCTGTGAGCAGTGCCAGGGATGGTCATTTCCCTGCTGGCTTGGCATGTGGTGTTTTCCCCTTCTGTGAAACCCAGGGCAGCATCAAGAGGTTCTCAATCGTGGAGCCCCACAGGGACTGGAGGCAGGAGGTGGGCTGCCTCACCTCCAAGATCAGCAAGCTGTGTTCCCAACGCTGAAAAACCCTGGAATTCTTCCACCCAGGGATGGTTTCCAGCAATGCACGCTTTTCTCTTTTTAATCGGACCTGCAGTGTCTCGGTGATTGTAAAGGACTTTGAGAATCGGAACTTAGCCAAATTACTTCTCCTTCATGCCATTTTGACAGAAGGCTTTCACAAAAATTAAACAGTAAATAACTCCTGTGAAATTGCATCTTGTATTTACTGCTTTTAGTGATGGTGGGATAAGCGATGGAGCGAGCGCCAAGCGAGCTGGATTTGTGTGTTTTTACGAAGAATGTCTCCCACCAACTTTCCCTGGAGAGCTGCTCTGGGTGTGTTGGGAGGGGGACTGTCTGTAAAAGAGGGGCTGTTTACAATCCTTTCCTTCCCAGCCCCTGGAAGTGACTGGGGAAGGCACAGAACTTGGAGCAGTGTCTGAATTTGTACAGGCTCCCAACAGACACCCAAGTGCTTCCAGCCCTCGGTTGTCTCCAGCCTGTCTAGGATTTGAAGGAGAGGGGTGAGAGATTTGCCTGTGAAAGGCTCCCCAGCCTTACCTCGAGCTGGATGGGACTGGCGAGGTGGTGGCTGCTATTTCTCCTCTCCTAACTGCTCATGACATGTTTTTGAAGCAGACCATGTGTGGGGCTGTGTCCTCTTGATGGAGCCAGCCCTATCTCCTTCCCCCATTTCCTTTCTGTTGCTAATCTGGTAACTGACCACTTATCCCATTTATTATCTCAGTAATTGGAACTGAGGATGCCTGCAGCAGGTGAGCCCCCTCTGCCTCTGATCCCTCCTCCCACAGCCCTGGACCCACAACCCTTCCCCCTCTCCCCCATAGCAGCAATCCCTGAACACAAATAACTCTCAGAAGCCTGGTGCTGCTGTGTATTTGATTTTGTTTGCAAGCTTGTCTCATGACCAGCTCTCAGCGTGGGAAGAAGCAGGGAGTGGGGAGATGGAGAGAGAGAGAGAGTTGTTGCAACATATTTTAACATATGTGCTTTAGGCCTCTTGGTGGACTCCCTCTTGGGAAGAGGGGAGGGAGCGTGCCCCTAAGCAGTTGGTTGGCTTTGCTTGTTTCTATAGCAGCCTGAAGGAGGAAAATCATGTTTTAACAATAATATATTCAACCAAGAAGAAAAAAAAAAAAAACCCCACCAACCCTAACAATTACAGAAGAGTCTTTTTTTTTATTATTATTAAAGAAATTGCATTAAAGATGAATGAGCATATATTGGAATAATTATGTTTTAAGGTGTGTAACATTAAAAGGTACTGAATGGAATATCGACTGTTTTGTAGGAACGGTAATAATGAGATTTCTGTCACTTAATCTTACAATAATTGGGTTATTACTATGCAAATTAAGGTATTACTTAAAAAAAAAAGAGGAGGTAAGACAGATCCTTGAGGCAGCCATTTATCTGTCCTTAAAGCTATGCTGTCGATTCTCTTTAGGCTGAAGATCCTTTTTTAAACAATTTGGAGATGCTAATTTCATTATTTTTCTCACCTGTGTTTCCTTCTAGGATGTTTTTTATTCTCCCCAGGTGGCAGATCAGGACTGGTGGTTTTTAAACATTTTCTAGTCTCTTATGGATTCCTTTAGGAATAATTAGATCAAATAACTATGATTATTACCTTTTTGTTCCCTCTTTCTTTTAAATGAAATAATGATTTGTGTATTTTGCCTGGGATTTTTTACAGCGGGATCGCAGAGAATACACATAAATTATTTTATTTCTTCTTTCCCTTTAGCAAAGAATTATTGAGCAGCTCATTACAGATTTCCTGATTTCCATTAGTTATTCAAGTTTACTTACTGGCCAATTACTGGCCTTGAAGAGGAATAAGGACAGCTCAGAATTTGGTTTCTTTTTTTTTTTTGTTTGAGACCTTGGTAGCTTTTATGGGATCCACCTGAGGCCTACTGGCATTTTATTCTGTCCTTGATTTTTTAGAGGTAATATTTAAGACTGGGCTGCCAATGGGAATTTCCTCATTTTGGGGTGAGTCCTTTGTAACACATGTATTTGTAGAAGTTTTGTTTGTGGGGCAGAAGGTGCTTCTCCTTTGGTCTTTTTTTCTGGTTATTACAGGATGACTCTCACTTTCTCCCTTTTTGGTTCACTGCTCTCCCACTCTGTATTGAAGGCTGGTTCTGATTACACTTGGCTTTTATGTTTTCAGACTTTTTTCCCCCCTTTTATTTTTTTTTAAATGTGCAACTCTCAAGACAAGTGGAGAACTACAAGAGAGAGCCAGAGTGGGCACAGAATTATCACTTGAGGTCTTATCCCATCACAGGCAGCAGCTTTCTCTGTGTTGCTTTCTGCAAGCAGCTTAACCTCTACTCATTTTCTTTAATGCCAGTGGGATGTAAGTATATGGAATTCACCAAACCTATGTGTACTTAAAGGAAAATATGTTCTCTCACTGTTTACCTGCTTATAGAATGGAGTGAATACCAGCATACTGAGAACATATTTATTGGTTAAAATCCATAAATTCACTAGGACTTTTAAGGTGATTTGTTTCATGAATTAATAACAAGTTAATAATGATGCTGAGGAATTTTGCAAAACGTACTTTGATAATGCCCTGGGTTTTTCAACACTGTGAATTATTTTGTATTTCTTGTGGCAGCAGTTGTGAGGTGCTGCCTGTGGCAGGGGAGGGAATTTATATTACATACAAGTTATTCCCAATTCATTCCTCGTGCCCCCATCTCTCCCTGGAAGTGGATGGTGTTGTGTCATTTTTAAGGAGAATTCTTGGTGAAAGCTGTGAACTTCCACACTGTCCTTGAACATAACAACAACAAACTACACATTACCAGTGATGTGGGGTCACTTTTTTTTCATGTTACCTACTATCCATCCAAGAGAAAGCTGTTAACCTTTTAAGGATTCACAAAGAGGTGAAGTCCTTTTGTTGACTCTTAACTGACAATTTCCCCTATGCTTTGTGTATTAATTCTTGCTTGATTTACAGCTCTGGAACAAACTGAGCTGTTGACCTTGTGGGGGACCCCAGGTTGTTTGATTTAATAATCAGGAAGAGTCTTTCTGTTTAGGTGGGTGTGCCTAAAAAAAACCAAGTTGTAATTTTCATTTAGATCTGAACCACAACAGCATAGAGACAAAGAAATATCAGCACAATAGAAATAAGATGTCCAGAAAAAAAGACCAGTGCAATTTCTTGCTAGAAGGGCCATATAAAACACCATTGGTGACCCCTAAGCCTTTGTAGCCCTCTTGTTTCTGTGGTGGGGGGGATGGCTGAACTAGCTACAGTGAAATGAAATAATAATCAGTCATTTTCCAGAACTCATAGTTAAAAAAAATAAAAAAATGTTTGAAGCTCAAAAAGATGATTTTGTTTAAGATTTCAGTTTAACACATATGCATCCTGCCCTGGTGATTGCTTGTGGTTGCCAGGAAGTTCTCCAAGAAATCTGCAAAATGTCTAGTCTGTGTAACAGACGGGAGAGCTGGAAAAATTGTGTGCAAGTCCAGAGCTTTAGATTTCTTTCTCTCCTTTTGGACCGCTTAGATAGGATGTGTGAAGCTTGGATTCTCTCTCTCTACACCCATTTGAACAAAACCTCTGAGCCTTTACTGAGTCTGTTCTTCCCTCACAGTTCCAGGTTGAGAACAGGGTGAACTCCCTTAGCAAGCTGTGCATGGTGGAATTGATGAGGGAAAAACATAAGCATTCATTTAGGTAGGAACTGAAATTTGAGCAGCTAACTTATCCTTTTTTGGTTAGTACTGCTGCTGTATCCCACAGTGTGGAAAACCTGTGGGGTTACTGGCTAGGCAAGAACATCTCCTGTCTCTGCTGTGGCCTGTGTGATACATCCTTGGAGCATCAGCACACCTGATAGAATGATGGGGATCCCATAGTGGCATTAATTAATTGATGAACTGCTGCACTAAGGTTGCATTTCCATGTTATTGAGTGACAAGGGCTGTGACTTTCCATGCTGGGGGCTGATCAGAGCAGTAGGAGAAATGAAACCCACCCATTTTGATTCCCAGGTCCCTCAGGCTTCACATGCCTCAACAGCTGGCTGTACCTTCACCTCTTTTAACTCCACCTCTTCCAAGGGTCCTTTGCCAAAACACCACCCTTCCCTGCTTGGCTGCCTCTCAAGTCTGGGGGAAATCAGAGCAGCAAGGGCTGCAGTTGCTAATTACTGATTTAGCTAAAGGCCTGACAACTGAGCTGAAGGGAGCACTTAAAATCTGGCTCTGGCACAGGTGGGCTCCCTCCATGGGTGTGCACTGAGGGCACGGAGGGGAGTGTGGATGGCAGCAGGACCTGTGTAGATACTTACATTTATTGCTGTTTCTCCGGGTTTATTTTACTGTTGGTCTCTTAAAGCTGTTACAGAGGCTTTGATAGGCACTGCTAGGTAGGAGGTGTAAATGTGGTCATGATCTCTAATGAGATGAACTTGTTGGTACATTGTTTTACCAGCCAGATGGAAGGAGAGGTGGTTCATTGTTTCTGTCTGTTAAAACCCATTATGATGATTTTTTTACAAATCACTTATTGAGTAGTTTATATACCGAGCCTAGAAGCACTCTGATCTTTTCTAATGCTTTTGACTTTAACTGTAGATATCCATTAGACATTTTTCAGTCTTTTTCTTTTTAAAGGCAAATATACAAAAAAGTTCTGTCCCATCAGCATGTCTGAAGTCACTGCTGTTGAGTCTTCAGTAACAGACAGAGAAAAAGATCATAAGAGTTGTATGTTGAAGCAAAACTGGCTGAAATGTGTGTTTAGAAAGAACAAGATTGGTTGGGAGCGAGATGTGGGAGTCATCAGCACAGAGGTGGTGAATTGAAGCCATCATTCCTCAATGATGTGAAAATACAGAACTATAATGCATATAATTGCTCAGATACTAGAGGGACATTAAAAATACACAGTGTTTTATGTAACATAGCAATTTATAAAAATGCAGTAGCAGTTAGTGTGAGGGTGGTGGGAAACCCTATAATTATTTGGGATATGATGTTAATAGATCCAATAGCAAGCTCAGATGCTAAGCTCTAAATAATTAATTTTTGTTTTACTTTTTGCTGGTTTTGCTGGCGTTCGTCTTTCCTCTCCCTTTATATTTCTCATGTGAAACTCTGCCATCTCTTTCCATTCTCACTTGCTGGTAGGAGATTTCACCCTCCTGTGTGATGGCAGGCAGATGGCTCTCTCTGCAAATAATATTTAATGCTGTTCTGTCACTTGGCCACTGAGCAGCATTGTGGCAGTAGGGTAGTTGAATTCTATGTGTGATAAGTAGTAAAGTGCCTTGCCTTTCCTGGGATAAGGTTTGTGATTCCAGGCTTTCTCATGAATGTGCTTTTTCCCAGGAGACTGTGCAAAACACTTGCTGAGGCACCAGGTCAGCTGTTAAAAGCTAATTCTCAAATGGGTTCAGCTCTCAGTCCATATGTGGATAACCTGTAAGTGGGAGTAATTGAGACATTTAACGAGACAAAAATCCATGTTGCAAATCAAATGAAGAGGTTATTATGGATTCATGATGCATTGTTTTCACTTGTAGTCAAGGATCATGATGCTGGGTATATCTCGAAAGACAGATGTGAGGTATAAATGTTTGTAAGTTTAAATGTGAATAAATAAAATGCTGTTGTCTTAATCTTGACTCTTGACTGGAAATGGATAACATGGAGCTGTGTCCTCCCAATTGAAAATATGGAAACCTTCATGAATGCAAGTAATGTCTCTTGACACTGAATTTCTCAGTTGGGTGTGAAGTATGAGGAATGACTTCTCAGAGATAATAGTAGTGAAGACTGGAATTAGCACTATATATACAGTGAATTTGAAGTCCCAGGCCTGTTTATTGGTTGGGGCTTTTGCCCTTTTCCCCACTTCATGAAATTGTCTTTTCAGTGTTCATGCAAACCTTGTTTCAGTTTCATGTTGCATGGTTTCATGTCTCCTTAGTTTCCCTTAGAGTTCAGGCTTTGAATAAAACCCAAACCCTAGAATGAAACTCAGCTGAAACCACCACCACATTTTGCATAGTTTCCACCAAAACCCATAAATTGACCAGGCTCACTCTGTCATAGGCCTGGTTACACCAAAAAATTTCTGAAGCCTTACTAAATGTTCTGTAAACCTGGATTCCTTGGCCTTCCATATATCCTGATATACAGCTTTGAGGCTGAAATATAGTCACAAAATTCTGGAACTGCTCTTCAATATCTTTGATGATTTTTGGGTTGGGTTTTTTTTTTAATTGACCTAGAAAATTGATGAAGCTGGCCTGAACAATCTCTCTGAACTGCCTCTTTCTTTCTGGTATGGTTTAGTAGAAATACAATTAGCAGAAAACACCCCTCACCATGTTCCTGTGGCAGGAAGAATGCTGAGTGCAGGTTCTTCTCAAATGTCAATATGAATCACCTCAGATTTGAGCATAGGTATGTGAGATTTTTGTGGGATTTTTCTTCTTTTTCACCTTGCAGGCAACCTCTTGAAGGGGTTAATACCATTAACAGTAACATAATCTCCTGGGAGTTCATTTTTACATTGAAAAGACTATAATCTTCTGAGAGTTAATGTTTATAATTTGATGAGCAGTATTTGACTTTTGACATCTTCTTCCTTACCCCCTTTTCCACCAAAAAAGTCAGTTGTAACCAGACTGCTGATATTTTTGGATAGCCATTCCATGAGAAATGTTGAAAAGGATGCACTCTCTCTTTGTGTATAACAAGTTGCTGCCTTATTTCTCACAAACTATGTGAAACTCTCTGTACCCACCTAGAGCCAGACCATTACTTTGGACCAAGCTTCCAGAGTTTCCCCCTGCTGACAGGCCCAGGACTCACATTTAGGTCTGTGAGCCCAACTTATCTGATTTAATTTTATTCAGGCTTGAGACTCCACTTGTACAAGGTCTCCACCTATGAATTGGGAGGCACTGGCTCAGGCAGTTTCTGTTTTGGCAAATTACCATTTGGGTAATTAAGTGCTCTTTGCTTTTGGTATCTTCTTTGACTTTTAACCTGGGAGCAAATCCACTTGATTTCTTTTTGTGGAGTGGTGCTGTTGCTTGATGGTTATGGTCTATTTTGGAACAGGGTTGGGAAAGTGCTGCCTGTCCATGATCTGTAAGTGATTGCTGGGTGATTGCTTGGAATTGCAGGGCAGTTGGTGTCTGTGGATGGATATGTTCTCATATTTTTGTTTATTGTATGGTTGTTGACCTTGGTCAGGCAGCAGTCCTAATGAAGCTAATAACACCAGGGATAGGATCTTTGGCCAATTTGGATGTTGAACTTACCCTTCTGCACCTCCATCCATGCCACTGGAATGCTCTGTAGGGACACAAGATCTCTAGGTGGGTTGCAATGGGAAACTTCATGGTGCATGTTTCACTTCGTGGTTGCTTTTATTTATTTGTTTTCTTTCAGAAAAATGTTAATTTAATTTATGTCATTGCAACATCTTCCTGGGCAATGGGGATACCATGCCTTTTTCTCTTTGCTTTGGGAAAATTTGCTTTACAAATGTTACTGGAGGATTTCTTTTGCAGTGATCAGTAGATGACAATATTACCGTCCAAACGCATATCTTTAATCCTAGACTGTACCAATTATAGGGAATTATTACCATTTTGGTTTGAACTTTATTCCTTGAAGAGTTTATTCCAAGATTTTCTTCAAACTAGAGAAACAATTTGTAATTTCAAAAGGATTTGCAGTTCTAAAGAGGTGACTATCATATTTATCCTTTTAAGACATCAGCATCCAAACCTGAGCAACATTTGATCTTGGCTAGAAACAACAGCCCAAACCGATACTGAAATCTTCCTCCTGACCCATTTGCCACTATTATATTAACAACTGTCATTTATGTAACATCTTTCATCGTGCTGAATATCCAGGCAATTTACAAACACGTGCCTTGATTCCTCAGAGAAATCTGCAGTTAGCAGGGTTTAAATTTGCCGGGGGTCAGGGAGGTTAATAACTCGATTCCTTCAAAAGGTGCCGCGGTTTTAATGACTGCGGCCCCCGGGACCCCTGAGACTTCTCCTGCTGAAACAACACCTCTGCCTGCTGGGCTCCCACAGCACCGTGCTGGAATGCTGGGGCTGGAATGCTGCCTGGCTTGTGCAGGGGACAGCTCTGCCTCTGGAATCTGTCGTGTTTTCTGCAGGACCTCTGATGTCTTTGCGTTTTTTTTCTGCCCCTCCGTAGAGGCCATCCGTCTCTCCATTTATTTCCTCTTCTCCATTCTTGCCATTCTGAGATAGGGGTCTTTTGGAGATGCAGGTGTCAGGGTAGCAGGGTGTGTTTTTGTGTGTGGGTCTTGCTTTTTTGTTCAGGCTTTTTATTAAAATGTGGTGAGAAGGGGAAATACGAAAGCACAAAGCTGAATTTTGGTGGGTAAGCTACCTTTTGGGCTTCATCCTAACATTTCAGATGAATGATGCTTTCAAATTAGTGGAAAGCTGGGGGTGTTTGAGCCTTGGTGGTTCTGAAAATAGATATTTATGCAGATGAGAGTGATGTGTGCATGCTACAATTCACCACTGTCTAACTCCAGATGTCAAGCACTTCACTGTTCCCAGTGCATAGGTCTAAAATATGTTCATGCATAACATAAACTTGGTTTTACAACCACTCATATTTAGACTGATTATAGGAGCTTAGCTACGTCTGTGTACTTCTTGCATGACTTCTTGTTCAGGAAAGTATCAAAAGGGATTACTAAAAGGCATTTTCATTCATTGCTTGTGAGGTTTAAGAGGTTAGTCTTTGAAGAAATAGGTCTCATTATAACACGTCGCACTTCTTTGTTTCACTATGACAGATGTATATTTTATTTGGAGGTATTAGGATACTTATGTATTTAAAAAGCATTGAAGGATCTTCTTGAGTTAGACCCTAAATTTTAAGCAGATACAGACAGAGTATTGGAATCAGGTAGTATACTCTCCAGTGTACCAAATGGGAAAAAAAAAGTGCTGGTAGTTAAACTGTGTGTACAATAATTACACCTAAGATATCATGTTTAATGTTTATATTCTCCTGGTAACTTACTATTATCTGCATTCACAAGTTATTCATAGACAACTGCATATTCATCTAGATAACCAGTAAAGCAAACATGCAGTTGATGAGATTTTGACTCTGTAGAAATCATTACAGCAAAACTGGAATATTATACTATATATGCAAGTAGAGAGCATTAGCGTGAGTGCTCTTACAGGATATTCTCATATGAACTGTGCTGTAAAATGTCACAGTAAAATGTAGCTGCAAGGCTATTGGAAATTAGTAATTTAGGTAGTATAAGTATTATTTTACGAGGTTTATCCATTTATCAGTGGTACCCAATTCTGTTGTATCCTAGAGAAATGCCTTAGCAGTAGAGAGAGACAAGTATTTACGTACAGTTCAGTGTCTTGGGGGGGTGGGGAGTTATGATTTCTGCTGCTCCACAACAGAGCTACTTTTGTGGTTACCTGCTGTCAGTATGACTGTAGCTTGTATAATTACTGATATTTTTATTTTTTGGCAATTTAGTGCAAAATACAGATAAAATGGAAAAATTGGTATGTTATTTGTCAGTATGATTATAAGAAAATTTCTCTCCTGTATTTGAGCTGTTGTCTTAAAATACCAAACCTCACATTAAAAATAAAATGCTATTACCCTTGATATTGCAGTTTATGATGGCCTTACCTTAAAGTGTTTGGGGCTGTTAATAACACTTTTGCCAAGAATATTCTGTGTCTTGTTTCTAATTCTGTCTTGAGCTAAGGAGCCCAAGTCCTGTGCTGTGAGCAGGTACTGCTGAGCTCTCTGGAGCATCAGGCCCTTCAGCATGAGGCAGTAAATGACAGAGCACTTGATATTGGCACAAGTAGAACTTGCTTTGAATGTGCCTGTCATGAAGCAGCATTAGGCCATTCCATAAATAGGATCTTTGCAACAAGTCAAGCTGAAGCAAGACCATTTAATAATTCTCTTTTCTGGTTTTTGCAACATCAGGCGTTGCATATTTGAGCACTGAGTGCTTCTCCTGTAGCAGCCTTTGCATCCTAGCAGACTCCTTGAGATTGTTCCCTGAGAGGAAAGGCTGAGCTCGGTTCAGTGCAGTGCTGATGCTGTGGCTGAGGCATTTCCCAAGGAGGTTTTGGGATGGCTGTAGGCAAGCAGCCCCATAGCAGCAGTGTTGGAAGCCTTGGGCTGCTGTGCTCTACACAGACTGTCTGCACACGTGTGGCCACTCACAGCAGCATTGGCCACGGCTTTCTCTTGCCTAGATCTTAGGTTTATTTTGGCATATTATTTACTGTCAACACTTTTTGCAAAAAACCCCTAAGTATGTAATTCTGCATGAGGAAGAGCTTGTTAAGTCCTTGGGGTAAGCTCAATGTTGGCAGGATGTTCACAGGTGTCAGGTGCCAGTCTGTGGTTAAGGGGAGCAGTGTTCCTGCTTGCCTTGAGCATGGAGAACATCCTTGGCCATTGCTAAGTACTGTTTTATTTCTCTTCTCTACAAAGTAGTGGAAGCCTGAAGGGTTAATTTGCCTTTTCCTTAAAGTTCATTAATTGTGAGGAAAAAGCCCTGACAAATATCACCTTGCTGACCTTTGAAACCTGCCTGAGTGTTTGGGTGTGGAGACAGAGTGAGCATTGTTGTGACAGCACCAGCAAGGGTTAATCAGCCCTGCCAGCCTGAACAATGGAGACAGGGGCAGCTTTAAACGAAATGAGCTGAATATTTCATTCGGCCACTCAGCTGCCTGCTCCAATTGCCTCCTTTGCTAAAATGAGAGCTTAATCTAAAGTGACAACAACATCAGTTTCTGTGTGCTCCAGTCACACAGAACATGACTTCCTTAACATAAACACTATTTACATGGACCGTCTGGATATAGCAGGGAATCAGGAGCGTGCCCAGCTAAGACAGAGGCTACAATGAAGGACGAATAACAGGCAGCTGAGAATTAACATCAGCAAATGAAAGCCTGACCCTCAGAGGGCATGTCCCTGTTATGTTTTAAAGCTAGGAAGCCTTGCACCAGTAACCTTGCTGCCACTAAAGACTATATAATTTAAAAGAAAATAGCACCTTTTCAGTTTAGACACTTAACCAAACCCGTTACATCTGACCCATTTTCCTGCTCTGCCTGACGTGAGATGATGGACCCCCAGCTGCAGCTCCCAGTCACTCACACAGCTGTGACTGAGAAATGTCCCCTGTCCTTGTGCTCTCATCTCAAAGCAGGTCCTTGGTTTTGGGATGGAGCTGGGGATGCTGCTGGGCAGAGGCCTGAGCCCCTGTGCCACCAGAGCTCTGCGGAGAGGCTGTGCTGTGCTGCTGCTGGAAGAGCAGAAGGTGCTCTGGCAGCTCCATGAGGCACCAACAGGAGTGTCCACAGCCAGCTTTTCCCCCTGGGCTCTGGGACTGGCAGGAATTTATTTGGATTTATAAATTTATATTTATTCTCTGCAGGAACAAATGCCTATGGTCCATGCTCTGTGGGGAAGCTGTGCCCAGAGTAGGGTCTGTAGAGTCAAGGGGTTGGATTCTTCTTCTCTCATTCTGCTGTGCTAATAAGGTCACTTGGTTTATTCCAGCAGTGTCTCAGGCTTGCAATTTTTTTTTTTCCCAATGCCATGGAGTTTAAGTATTTATTCTCTCCTCTTTGTTGCCAAACTTTTAAAAGGCGAAAGTCTCCTCATTGGGAAAACTCTAGATAAATTATTGGGAGGGAAGGCAGAGTGAGAGAGAGTTTGTAGTACTGTAAGCCATGAGAGACTAACACAGCTTCTTCTCTCTCTGGTGTGAATGCTCTGCAGCCCTGACCTTGGGAAAATCACTTTTTCTTGACAGCTGTGTTGAGTAGACAGTTGTTCAAGCAGATATTACTCTCTAGTTACTTCATAGGACTTTTCCCCCTGTTTTTGCCATCCTTAAATTAAAAGTTTATCTTAAAAAAAATTAAAGGAAGTATGGGATAACTGGGGAGTTGAGCTGAGCAGGACAGTAGGGTACCTAGGTCTTACTCAGACTCTGCAGGAATAGGGAAGGCCTGAGAAATGGGGAAGGATCGTCTTCTGAAGAAGAAAAGGATTCTTTCCCATCATAGGTCTAACAGCAGAATTTACAAAAAAACTACTGATCCTGAAAGAATTCTTACTAATCTTGTTGGAGCATTTCCTATTCTGAAAATTCAGAACATGCTGGTAATGTTTTCTGTCTTTTATTATTGAATGTTATTCTTAAAATTCAGGGTATTTATGAAACATAAAAAATTATTATTTGCATTGAAATGAGCCATCCAATGATTATAACCCTGTAGCTGAAATCCAGAGCAGTTCCTTCTTCATATTAAAGATTAATTACTTTTACCAAGTTAAGTGGACTTTTGTGACATTTAAAAAAACATTCTGAAGTTAACTTTGAGCTGCTGTAGCATCACTTTAAAGAAGTGACATAGATCACTTACAGTGTCAATACAAATCTTAAAATAGTAGCCAAAATCTGTGCTTTTTGATGCTGTCTGACTACTGTCTTCCTTTTTCTCCACATTTGGTTCCAAAAGGGAGTGTAAGCAGTCACAGATTTACAGAATTACAGATGTATTCCCTACACCATAAGAAAACAAGGTCTCCTATTGCTGAGCTGCAATGCACTGGCTCTGGTTCAAGAACTAACACCTCTTCAAAGAGAGCACTCACTAAAATCAGCTCATTGCTGAAGTGCTGAGGAAAAAAAGGCAGGACAGATTTGGCTCTGGGGATGTATCAGGGTCATCTGAAGCTCCATCCCATAAGCAACCTTAGTCAGGTAGTGATACTGACCTTCAGCTGGGAGGGCAGATTTGCAGAGGTGCAGGATATATGTTAATATTTTTATTGTTTCATGAGGTAGCCCTCACAGCTTCAACTGAGGGGCTGCTGATCCCCTTATCATTGAACCATAGAACGTTTTGGGCTGGGAGGGACCTTAAACTTATTTCCTAAAAGGGCTATTCAGTGCTGTTCATGCCATAGATCACTCCCATAGCTTCAGTACCAGAAACAGGCATGGAGCCTAACTGGAGTTTGGTACCAGAAGAACAACAGGATATGCCTCACTATCTTTTTTTTCTTCTTCTTTTTTTTTCTGTTTTTTTTTCTTTTTTTTATTTTTCAAGAAGATGGAAAAACTAAAAGAAGTATGAGAAATTAAATGGCAAGAAATGCATCTCTTTACAGCTGGAGACACATTTAGCCTTATTCCAAGGAATTGGAAGTCCTAGTGAGCTCTCTGTTGTTAGAGATTTTTCTTGTTGGATGCACTCACCCTTTTCAGAACAAGCCCTCTGTCTGAAAACCAAGACTGCAGTTTGGCCATGCCCCATACTGATGTCAGGAATGGTGGGACTCCTTTCTGGAGAGGTGTGATCTCAGGTGCCTCAAGGTAATAGAGGATTTGTAGGTGGGTGAACTTCAGATTCTGCTATCCTCATCCTGGGGCCCAAAAAAGTGTGGATTAGGGAGCATTAACCCCTTCTTGGCCTGTGTTTGTATAAGCAGGAAAGGTGCAGTATAGTGGCCTTCATGTTGCAGAGCAGCTCTTGGATGCTAATACCAGTGATTACTAAAAAAAAAAAAAAAATCTCGTTTCTGAGGATTGCTAATCTCTCTATTAGAAATATGCTTATTACATAGTTATAAAACTAATGAATGTATTTTTTAACATGCAATAATTATCTAATTAAATATAAGACATTAGTTTAAGTAGACTAGCTCTCTTACTAAAATGCTGTCTATTACAAGTAGATTTATTGAGGATTAACAACTACATAATAGAACTGTATCTATTTCATGATTGTTAATCCTCAATGAATGTTTTTAATAATTAATTGGCACTTAACTAAAGGATTATGTTCATTGTGATGGAGTTTATGAAGCAATAGAACATTTTTGTGTATGATTAAGTGCTAGAGGGAATATGCCTATGACATGGTTAAATAATTGGGGGTGGGACATGATAATGACACATGTGACAGAACACCAGAAAAAGAAAACCAAACCACCAAAAAAAAAAGAAAAGAAAAGGGGTGGGAATAATGAGAAAATCACGTGTAGTAGCAAAATTTTATTTCTATTGTTAGCTGATACATTTTTGGAAGTATTGTTTAGTTTCTTTTATGTGATGTAGGAGCAGCAGTAAGTATTTACTTAGCAAGATATTTAATGTTGGGAAATAGGTAAATGGGAGTTTGTAGTTTAAAATGATGAAATATTTCAGCCTGACTGGTGAAGATGTTCAGAATTCCCTCCTCCCCTGCTGCCCATGGAGCTTTGCATGCAGCCCAGGATGCCATGGGCCTTCTGGGCTGCCAGTGCACAAACTTTTCATTTACCAGAAGCCCCAAGTCCTTCTCCTCAGGGCTGCTCTGCATGTGTTTTCCTCTGTTCAAGTCTGGGATTGCCCCAGCCCAGGTGCAGGACTTGTTGAACTTCATGATGTTCCCATGGCCCCAATTCTTGAATTTGTCTAAGGTCTCTCTGGATGGCATCCTTTGCTTCTGTTGTGTCAGCTGCCCTGCTCAGCTCATGTCACCTGCAAACTTGCTGAGGGTGCACTCACTATATCATTGATAAAGATAATAAAGAGCCCTGGTTCCAAAACAGGGACCTGAGGAACCTGTGTTAATGTCTTAATTGAAGGCATTTACCAAATATTCACTAGAAAGCATCATCTCTGACTGGCCCAGCCTTGGCTATGTCGATCTTTGGAGCCATCAAGGATTGGCTCTGCTGGACATGGTGGAAGCTCCCAGCAGCTTCTCACAGAAGCCACCCCTGTGGCCCCACTGCTACCAAAAACCAGGCCAAGCAAAACCAGCACACGGACACATGCTCCTGGAACTCTTTGAGTTACAATTAATATTGGATTTATGTTCTAGATCACTAATCCATGTGCTTAGTAGAGACTTCAAGAAAGAAATTTAAATACTGAAGATCTTCACCAGTCAGGCTGAAATATTTCATCATTTTAAACCACAAACTCCCATTTACCTATTTTCCAACATTAAATTTGCTGTAGCTGTTGGTTTGTGAGTGTTTGCTTGGGTGTGTTGTAATCCAGACTTCTTACAACAAATCATTTTGTCTTGGTTTGTGTTGAGTGTTGTTGGAATTTGATCTTTCCAGATTGAAATGTGTTTGAATCACATTATTGTTCTGATGAGTTTTGGAGGTGAGGGTAATGATGCTGTGGTTTTTTTGGCAATGTTGCAAATGCCAGTACTACAGAGGGCTCAGAAAAGTTTAGGGACAGGGGGAATCAAGATCTATTGGCTATCTAAAAATCGCTTTATTTTTGGAATTCGTTGCTTGGAGTCATTTTAAGACAGAAACTTTTGGAGTAATGAGCAAAAGGAAGTTTAGAGCCAGAGCTCAGACTGAGAAGTCCTGTTGTCCTCTTCAAGGCAAAGGTGTCTGAACTCAGATTTAATTGGCAAGACCCTGACAGCTGGGAAGGCCCTGAAGGTTCAGGTTCTGCAGACTCCTAGGAGCTAAGAGTGTGCCATGCAGGTGGCCATCATCTTTAAACACAACTCTGCAGGCTTTTTAGAAAAATGTAAAGGTAAAAAACAACACCAACAAAAAATCTCGTTATCTGGTTAATTGCACTTTCCAAAGGGTGGCAATCCCAGATGTCCACAGGATTTGGCAAACCACAAGACAAAGCCAGTCCTTCCCTCTACAGCTTAGCAGCAGTTGTGCTGCAGCAGCAGCTGCTGGGGAAGGTGGATGTAGTGATGATATTGATGAGATTACTAATTTGTTTAGTAGACAGGGAATGAGGATTTGTCTGTTGGCTGTCATCATCCATCAGCCGTATGTTGCCCCAGGCAGTGGGTATATGCTGTTAGCCTGTTACTAATTTTACTTTGTTTTTTCTCAGCTTAGTTCTTTTCTTTGCTTCATTTCATTCATTTGTTGTGACTGAAAACTAAACAAGAAGGAGAAAAAAAAAACCCAAAAAAAGCCTGTTTCTCTGTCTCTTTGTTTGGCAGAGCAGGTACCCCCCCAGCCCCTGCCTGGAGCCTCTTCCACGTGATTTGGCTGAAAGCTTGTGGTGAGAGGTGCTGTGGCCTATAAGGAAGATCCCTTTCATGATCTAAAAAGTTTTCTTTAGAAACTGGGGTCACAGCTGTATTTACCCATCAAAATCAGTAGGTGAGAGCTGCACCATCAATACAGAGTATTGCACCAGCCTGGGAATGAGTTGGTGATGCTTTGATATTGCCATGCCTGTGTTGATAAAGTTGCATGTGCCATGACTTTTGAGACTTTGGTTTGGTTTTTTTCTTTTTTTTTTCTTTCTTTTTTTTTTTTTTTTTTTAGATTTTTGTTCATTTTCTGTTTGTTTATGACTTTTTGATTGGGATGGGGTTTTTGTGCTATTTTTGTTGTTTCTTACATTTATGAGACATTTTAGATTGTGCCAATCAAACCAACAGTTCTGCAAAGGGCAGGAAGTTCATGCAAAGGAATTTGGTATCAGAAGTATTAATTGGAAGCTCAAAGAAGGTTTTATCTCATACTGATTGTAAATTCCCATTAGGCCAGTTCTGAAGGGGGTGGTCTGATCTAGAGCTGCAGATTATTTGACTTGGATTGAGCTTTCAAAGTTGAGTCCCTGTCAGAGATGGGGTCAGTTCCCACTGTTGTCATTAAATCTGTACCGTGGTGTTGTCACACTCATTCAGAACATGCTTACTTTTGTGGTTCTGAGTATCTTCAGGATCTTTTCCAGGTGGAGCTCAGAGAGCCAAAAAGGGCTGTAAGGAAGTCTGAATTTCCAGGCTTCATTGCAATGTCTTATTTATTTTCACTCTAATACTTCTAGTACTGATTTTTAGTGGCACTGACCAGTGCTTTAGGTGTTTGAGCTTTGGAGCAATCTTAAAAAGTACCAAAGAACAATCCTCAGGGAAGTGAAGCTGGTGCTAGTATTATTATGGAAGATGAAATATATGAATTTGAAAAAGTAAGCAGTTAAAAACTCAACAGGAGGTTGATGCTGGTACACAGTGAAAATATATCATTTTGTGGCTATGTTATTTTTTTATCTCTTCTTAAATCTTTTCTCCTGTCTATTTTGTCACTCAGTAAAAGTAATTTATGGCCCTCCTCTTTCAGTCTTCACTCATTCAGAGGGAGCAAATTTTGATGATGGCTGTAGCATCATCCTGGAGTGCACATCTGCTTCCTGCCTGGATGGTGCTGGTGGGAAGCCTGTAGGAACCTCTTGTTGATGGCTTTGCTGGGCACTTATTGAGCTTCTGGGTCCAAGGTTGGTTCCTCCTGCTCCCTTTCCAGCTCAAGGGGTTTTCAGGGAACAGACAAGTAAATCTTGATAACACCTTTTTTTTTTT